>CM056050.1:281703646-281877144 GCA_029574335.1 Rana kukunoris | reverse complement strand
TGAGTTGAGGCATGTTCATCACTGGTGTAAGGCAGTACTGGCTGAAGTCCCAATGAGGCTCTGATTTAGGCATGTTCACACTGGTGTACTGCAGTCTGGCTGAAGTCCCAATGAGGCTCTGATTTAGGCATGTACACACTGGTGCACTGCAGTCTGGCTGAAGTCCCAATGAAGCTCTGATTTAGGCTGGTTCACTCTGGTGAACTACAGTTTGCCTGAAGTCCTTATGAAGCCCTGATTTAGGCATGTTCACACTGGTGTACTGCAGTCTGGCTGAAGTCCCAATGAGGCTCTGATTTAGGCATGTTCACACTGGTGTACTGCAGTCTGGCTGAAGTCCCAATGAGGCTCTGATTTAGGCATGTACACACTGGTGCACTGCAGTCTGGCTGAAGTCCCAATGAGGTTCTGATTTAGGCATGTACACACTGGTGCACTGCAGTCTGGCTGAAGTCCCAATGAAGCTCTGATTTAGGCTGGTTCACTCTGGTGAACTACAGTTTGCCTGAAGTCCTTATGAAGCCCTGATTTAGGCATGTTCACACTGGTGTACTGCAGTCTGGCTGAAGTCCCAATGAAGCTCTGATTTAGGCATGTTCACACTGGTGTACTGCAGTCTGGCTGAAGTCCCAATGAGGCTCTGATTTAGGCATGTTCACACTGGTGTACTGCAGTCTGGCTGAAGTCCCAATGAGGCTCTGATTTAGGCATGTTCACACTGGTGTACTGCAGTCTGGCTGAAGTCCCAATGAGGCTCTGATTTAGGCTGGTTCACACTGGTGCACTGCAGTCTGTTTTTCGATCATTTTGAGGTTGTTACCTTTTTGCCCTGTGGAAGTAGAATTTTCAGGGGGGGGGGGGGGTTATTGTGTCAGAAATCTATAGCAAAGGTGTCTGAGTGATTAATGCCATTATTGTCCATTTAAAGCACATTTTGCTCAAGGTCACCAAGGGCCTGACTCCTAAGGCTCCATGCAGACTGGATTGACCACCAGTGCTCTTGGCAGAAAAAAAAAAAACGCTAATTTGGAGAGTTTTTATTTTGCACTAACATTTTTTTTTCTGCCAGAAAAAAGCTCTCAAAAATTAAACTCTGCTGGTATTTTCTTATTCATCTTTAAACATACAGTTTACAAAAGTGTGCACCACCTGGGATTTTTTTGTTGTGCTTCACACTGGAAATTAAAATACTGGTAATTGTAATTGTTATACATAACACTTTAAAGCTACATAAAAACAAAACAAAAATGTATGTACTGTATATATACACACACAGTATATGTATGTGTAAATTGTATTTTAAGTATTTCCAACCTACTCCTAATAATCTGACCAATCCTGTTGTTTTTGTAAACTTTGTGATGATCCCCACATATTTTCATCTTTGAATTCTGTGACATGTAATGGCTATGCCCTGTGAGAGCCGGTTCATACAGGGGTGACACGACTCTGGCCGCGACTTTGCGAGGGGACCTGAACACGACCTGAGCGCGCACCACAGCGCGACTTGGGGCAGCTTACAAGGCGACTTCAAGTCGCCTCCAGGACAGAAGGCTTTCCAGTGGCCAATCAAATAACAATCGGCTCTGTGGGAGGGAGGGGTTTGCCTGAGAAAACAATTTCCTGTATTGTTGCTTCAGTTAAGACAGGGAATCTGACTTGGAGGTGACTTCCTTCCATTAAAATAAATGGGTACAAGTTTCCTACAAGTCACCTAGAAGTTGGATTGAAGTAGTACAGGAACCTTTTCTGAAATCCTAGTGTACATTAAGATTTTCTCAATCGCGCGACTTTGGGCGACTTCAAGTCGGATCCAAAGTCGCCCCTGTGTGAATGGGCTCTTAGTAGACACTGCTGTATCACACATTTCACAGAGCCTGTCTTCTAATCTACAGAGGCGCTGAGAGGAGGGGGTTTAGGAGGCAGATTTGGTACAGGAATCACTGCTTGCAGGCAGCACAATACTATGGGATATGTAATCATTAGTTGGTAGCAAACAGTAGAGAAGAAGCTGCAAAGCATGCTGGGAATCCAGGAAGTTGTGGGGATTGACAGCAGACAGGCAGCACTTACAAGATAAAAGGAGAATTTTCAAGTAAACTTACATTGGATTGTCAAAAATAAATATTGTTTGCATTGTTATTATAATGCTGATATTCTAAAAGAATAGTTTATACTGTGACTATAAATCTCATTTAAAGTCAGGTATGGCTTTGTTCTTCCTTTCTCTAAAGCAGGGGTAGGCAACCTATTGAGATCTACCTGGACAACATGGAGAAAAGCAAAGAACCCGGTGGAGGGAGGGGTACTAGGCGGCGCAGTGTCTCAGGCGGCGTACACACAGAAGAGAACCTTGACGGGCTGGACACATCGTTCCGCCCGTCGAGGTTCTCTGCCGGCCATCAGATTCGGCGACCCGCCCGTCGGGAATGGCAACCAGCCATTCATCCCGACGGCCCGTCAAGAAAATAGAGAACATGCTCTCTATTTCGGCTCGACGGCATTCCCGACGGGATGCTCGCCGAGAGCGTACACACGGCCGAGGTTCTCGCTGGAATGCAGCTCCCAGCGAGGTTCTCGCTGGTTTCTAGCGAGAACCTCGGTCGTGTGTACGCCGCCTCACAGTATTCTGTACCCCCAACGCAGTGTTCTCTGTTCCCTTCACATCACCCCCACGGTAATGTTCTCTGCCCCCCTCCCTCCACAGTAGTGCCAACCCCACAGCAGTGTCCTCTGTCCCCCTTCACTAGGGTGACTAGACGTCCCAAGTTTCAGGGGACAGTCCCCTAATTGAGGACACTGTCCCTGGACCAAGTCTGTCCCTGATTTTGTCCCCAGATTGGATTTAATAGGGGGCAGGGGCAATTTCAAAGAAAGTAAGTGCAGGATTAAAATAAAATAATTAGAATTACACATCCCCTCTCCTCCGTGCCTACTAGCATAGGGGGGTTGTATTTTTCCTATTATCTGTGCCCCTTTCTGATGATCATGTGCTGGTCGGAGCGGAGGGAATATTTCTTCAGCTTCGCTCGCATGTTATTCTGACTTGGCCTAAATCCTGGCCAACCACCTGCCTATCTCCTTGCCTTCCCTGGCGGAGTGATCTTCCTCCGCTCCCCATCCAGTAGTAGCCGGGGCCCGAAGTTCAAGACTTGAGAGAGACTGTGAGGCGGGCGGCGATGGGCAGACATTCGCTGATTGTTGCCATTACTAGTGAAGAAAAAATATGTCCCCGGATTTCATTTTAAAAATCTGGTCAACTTACCTTTCACATCACCCCCCACCCCTTGACTGTAGTGTCCCCCCCAAACAGTGTGTTCTCTGCCCCTTCACATCACACCCCCCTCCCCCCGTTTCCACTGTAGTGTCCTTTACCCCCCACAAAGTGTCACCTGCCCCCTGAAAGCAGTGCCCTCTGTCTCCCCATCCCCCAAGAAGTGTCTTCTGTCCATTCATCATCACAATGCCTCCTCACTGTAGTGTGCTCTTTTCCCTCCAACAGTGTCTCCTCTGTCCCCCCAATTCACACAGCACTGTGTAGGTTGCACCCTGCTGGCATGTGTACAGCAGAGAGAGGAGATTAGGAGGTGGCATATCATAACAAGCTGGAGATTGTTGGCTCGGACTGCCTAGCCCTCCATCAGCACTATGCTACCTCCCGCTCTTCGCTCTGCAGTGAACAAGAGCAGCAAAGGCAGACCATGGTCACAATCCATCTATTTGCCCCCCCCCCCCTCCCTCCGTTGATCGTGATTGATGGCTTGCTTACCCCCCCCCCCCCTGTAAAGCCTACTTATTGGTTACTTGCAGGGATGGACTGAGACCAAAATTTGGCCCTGGACTTTATCCAGACCGGCCCACTTTATGTTTGCAAACAAGAACAAAAACAGTATACAAACTATACGCAATTGTGCAAAAAAACATAAGTAGCATAACAAAAGGAGTCCTCACTCACCTCTTTTATTATTTCATTTATTCTCCTCTGTATTTTCCTCATTCTTCTCACATCACTGCATGAAGTGGAGGGCGAGCTGCGCAGCCATTACTTTGACAGGCTGTCACTGAAACCGGCCCACTGAGCCATCGGCCCACCGGGAAACTCCCTGTAGTCCCTATGGCCAGTCCATGCCTGCTTACTTGCCCATCACATTAAAGGATCCGATTTTTTTTGCTACAAAAAAAGTTAAGGTTTGTGGAGATAAACCTCTCATGCACATATGCTATATCCTTAGATTGCACTGTAAAGTGTGTGAGTGATTAGTGGTTTACACAAGTACAGTAAAAGAATAGCAAAGTCAAAGCTGTCTTGCATATTGAAGGCACCTTGTATGATAATTCATTATTTCCAAACATTGCAGTACAATTGTTTTTTTTTGTTTTTTTTGCAGCTGGAAAGTGATTTATCTGATTGTAGGGCTTGAACCTGTGTGATAATGACATAAACTGAATAAGACTAAAATATAGATGTAATTTTCTAGTGACGCACTAGACTTCCACAAAAGTGTTTAATGCTGTATAAGTGTCATTAGCAATTGTCCTGTTTGACATTGATTTCTTTTGAGCACAACACACAATCGTATTAAATTCATTTTGAATCATGCTACCAATTCTAGGTTTGTAAGTGATGGCACCATTTTGTTAGATTTCATATTCCAGTCATGGAAATCCTTCCCTGCCAGGAGAACACAGTGATTACTGCTAGCGGCTACAGCCGCTGGCAATAATGGCATGCTAGAAGCCTGATTTGCAGGTTGTAAGTCGATCAACGGATTGCAATCAGCCTGCCCATTATTGGACTGAATCACGGCTGGTTCAGCAAGGACGTGATTCGAACCATCTATAGCTGGCTTTAATCATAACGATAGACAAAACACAATGTGCTTAAGCTGATAACACACAAACAGTTCTAATTTCTCATGTCTTTAACTGCTTCTGTATAACTGCGGTGGCAGGTCGGCTCTGCTGGGCGAGAGCCTGTAGCACTACGTCACCTCGCCCAGCAGCCACAAGGGGTGCGCACGCGCCCCCCCGACTCCCGTGTGCGGGCCCAGCGGGCTTGATCGCCACCGGGCACCCGCGATTGCTCGTTACAGAGCGAGGACCGGGAGCTGTGAGTGTAAACACACAGCTCCCGGTCCTGTCAGGGAGAGAAATGCTGATATTCTGTTCATACAATGTATGAACAGAAGATCAGTGATTTCCCCTAGTGAGTCCACCACCCCCCCCCCCCCCCCCCCCCCCCCCTACATTTTGAACACACCCAGGAACATACTTAACCCCTTCCCCATCCAGAAGGGGTTCATAGAAATATCTTTAAAATAGGTTTGATGTACAGTTCTTAAACAACTCTCTTCTAAAAAATTTAATGTTATAATTATGGTATAATGGTGTTCTCCCTAGGGTGGCACTAAATACAAGTCTTTGTAAAATCAGTAGTCATTTTCGGTTCTGTTGTGTTTTTGCAGAATAAATGTATAAAATAAACCTTTCCTGAGAAGCCGACTGCTCAATTAGTGCGATCTGTGCTATTATCCCACTGCGCCTAGATGTCCATGGTGACTCCCACACCTCTACTCTGAACGGACATATCTACCTAGCAACTAGCTGCTTTTCTCTAGAAAGAGAACATGTGGGATGTGGTGTACACAAGCAATTTACTGAATAGTTTTATCTGAGATAAGTGTACTGAAATGGCTTTGTATCTAAAGGTCAAGTTGTATATATGGGTTGTTTTTTAGAGAATATTCAACTACATCTTTTAATGGAAATACTTGGAAATTATGGTTTTCAGAGAGGCACAGCAACTAATGATTTGTGAATACACGAATAAAAATAAAATCCTGAAACAACCTGCTGAACTTTGAGCCTTTTATGCATTTCAGCTCCAACATGAAAAATATATATATTTGTGAATTTGTTGATATTATGTACAGGTTCTAAAATTATTCATTGGAACCAATTTGCTTTTTTCTGGCCATGGTTATATTCTACATTATAGTTTTGTATATCTGCCTAGCCATTGCCTGTTTGACTAGTTGACAATTTATTTTTAATATAGTTAAAAAAAGGGAAGCAGAAAATATAAATTAAATGCCATGTTTTAACTTTTTTTTTTTTTTTTTTAATCAAAAAAGCTTTTATTGGAGCAAAACAATAGCCCAGAGGGCACACATACAGCGTACAGGTACAGCATATGACCAGTGATCATGGATATAGTATATGTACAAGTGTGACAAAAGTGGGTGACATGAAACAGGTGACATAGGATACAACCATGTGTGAACCTAATTACCCCAGTATGTAAGCACAGCACAGCAGGGTTAGTTATCAGTCCACCTGCCCCCCTCCCAGACTTCCATTTCCACTCATGAGGTCGTGAACCCCTTGAGCTCATCTATCCCCCCCTATATGCAGGTTGCAGGTGACTCCAGCCATTTTCC
Source organism: Rana kukunoris (assembly GCA_029574335.1). NCBI lineage: Eukaryota > Metazoa > Chordata > Amphibia > Anura > Ranidae > Rana > Rana kukunoris. Next base: position 281,870,704 of record CM056050.1, on the reverse strand, counting down.
CCAGACTTTTTCATATTTGGCCGGGCAGCCCCTGTGCGAATAGATCAGTTTCTTATACGGCAGTACGCTGTTGACCTCCGCCATCCAGTGTGACAGCTCTGGGGGTTCCGATCGCATCCACACCCGCGCTATTACCTTTCGAGCTATAAAAAGTGTCTCGTGCAAGAATACTTGAAGGAATTTATTGATGCCAACATCCAGGAAGATACCCAGCAGGCACGGTTTAGGCTGTAGAGTAATAGGGGACCCCATTTTGTCGTGGAGGAATTTCACCACCTGTTCCCAGAAGGCCTGGATCTTAGCGCACTGCCAGATTAAATGGAAGAAGGTGCCCGTATTGCAGTTACACATTGGGCACGTGGCTGTGGAGTCCCTCCTGTACCTGGAGATCCTGAGGGGCGTAAGATACGCTCTATTTATAATGAAGGTTTGTGTAAGGCGGTCTGACAATTTTGGGGATACTAGTTTACAAGCATCGAGAGCGTCACTCCACTCGTCGTCCTCTAGCGGGCCCACCTCCCCCTCCCACCTGGGCTTTAAGGCGTAAGCAGACACTGTTGCTGTCGGGAGTGTGATCATGGTGTGGAATTGAGTGATTAGTTTTTTGGGGTCGGGGCACTTGACTGCTGCCATGAGGGGGTTATCGGCTAAGGCCAGGTCGTCCTGGGGGAACTGTGCTTGGAAGGCATGTCGTAGTTGGGCGTACCGGAATAACATGTGGTCAGGTAGATTGTATTCAGTCTGTAATACGTCAAAGGGCTTTAGTCTCCCATGTCTGGTAACATGGAACAAGTAGTATATTCCTCTGGTGCTCCACACCTCAATATCTCGGATGCGCTCCAGCTCCGGCAGGGCAGGGTTGTGCCACAGGGAGGTGTAGCCGTGCAGGGGCGAAATACCCAGCCTGTCCGAAACCACGCTCCATATCCTCCTGTAGTGATACAACAGGGAGTGGCGTCCCCCCACCAACCTTACCCCCCCTGCTATTGTCACTAAGGGGTCTCCTATTGACTGGGTCCATGTAGGGCAAAGGAGGCGGAGGAATCTATTCCTGTCCACCTTGTCCACGTGAAACAGTTGTGATAACTGGGCAGCCAAATAGTATGCATTAAAGTCAGGCAACGCCAGACCAGCTAGGTCGGTTCGGTTTTTTAGTCTGTGCCAGGGGAGTTTGTGCCTTGCGGTGCCCCACACAAATGGCTTGAGAAGGGTTTCCATAAGCCTGAAGCACCTGAGTACCAGATACACCGGTGAATGCCACACCATGTAGAGAACCTTAGGCAGCAGGACCATCTTGATTAAATTTATGCGGCCCGTGACTCCCAATGGGAGTCGGGCCCAAGCCTGAGTTCTCAGCCTCAGCATATCGTACAGCGGTGTGACATTCAGTGAGGTGTAATCTGCTGGGTCTCTGGTGGTCCGAATCCCCAGGTATTTGATCTCAGCCACTCTCTGCAGTGGGAGAAGGGCCCCCTCCCTTGTCGCCGGGTAGCTATCTAGTGGGAGTATTTGGGACTTATCCCAGTTGATCCTGAGTCCCGAGAAGGCGCCAAAGCGCTCTATCAGGGTCAGTGCCAGTGAAAGGGAGTTAGTGGAATCGTCCAAATACAAAAGTGTGTCGTCCGCGTATGTGCTTATTCTCTCCTCAACGTCACCCCTCCGCAAGCCCACTAGACCTGGATGTCCGCGTATGGCAATTGCCAACGGTTCTGCCGCCAGGGCATACAACAGCGGCGACAGGGGGCATCCCTGCCTTGTGCCGCGTCGCAGGGGAAATTGATCCGAGGACCACCCGTTGGCTAGAACTCTAGCCACAGGGGCCTGGTAAAGGAGTTTCACCCAATGGATGAATTTGGGGCCTATCCCGAATTTAGAAAGGCATGTCCACAGGTACCGCCATTCCACCGAGTCAAACGCCTTGGCGGTGTCCAAGGCGACAATTATTCTAGACCCTGGGTTTTCGTGGTTGGCCTGAAGGTTGATGAATAGCCTCCTGAGGTTAAAGGAGGTGTTGCGGCCGGGCATAAAGCCTGCCTGATCTGCATGTACTACGGAGAGGATCACGGTGTTTAGGCGGGCCGAGAGCACTTTGGCTAGAATCTTAATATCTACTTGTAGAAGGGAAATGGGGCGATACGACTCGGGCAGGTGAGGGTCCTTTCCTGGCTTAGGGATTAGAACTATGGTGGCTTCCCTCATCGAGGGCGGGAGCTCCGAGCCCTCGAAGATGGAGTTATACAGGGCGAGGAGTCTGGGAACTAGTGTTTCAGCGTAGGTGGAGTAGAACTCGACAGGTAAACCATCCGACCCGGCGCCTTGGACTTCGGGAGACCCGCTAGGGTGGCGGAAATTTCCTCCGCCGTCAGTGGTTCCTCTAGTGCTTGGGTCTGCTGTTCAGTCAGTCGGGGGATCGGTAGGCCCGCCAGAAAGTCTTCCGATAGGGAGTCAGTGTCAGGGGCTACCGTGTCGTACAGAGTAGAAAAAAAGTCTTGGAACATGGCGGTCACTCTCTCCGGGTCAGTTATTAGATCCCCAGTTGGAGAGCGCAGGGATATCACCACTGGAGGTCTCATGTTTTAACTTTTTATTAAATTGTTTTTCTATTTTAAATTAATTTGTGCCCAGATTATGCACAATAAGTATTTACATATTTTGAACAAACCATAACAGCCCTCAATGCCTAAGTAGCTCTAAGCATTGTGGATAAATTCATCTTCAAAATTCACAGCTAGAAAATATTTGCTTGCATGAGGCTGAAACTTGAGTTCACTACTAGGAAAGACTTAAAGTGGATGTAAACACAATTTTTTTTTTTTTTATTGATGTCACAATATAGAGAATACGATTTCCTAATGATCTGTGCCCAGTCTTGCCACACAGAGTTAATCCAGCGCTGAGCAATCCTCTTTTTATTGTTCAGTGAAAAAAAACAGACTTCAAGGTGAACTCCTCTCCAGCTCTCGCAGGATTGGCTGTCTTTCCTGTGTTTTGATTAAATGTTTTCGAAAATATGGGGTGATTCACAGTTCAGTGTGAACAGCCATCAGAATATACATAGACAAGAAGCTGTGCATGTCTGCAAGCTAGTGCATGAGATATGTAAATAACCTGTCACTCAAGCAAGGACTTTGGTCTTTATAGGGAAGTCTGTTTTATTTCACCGAACAATAAAAAGCTTGGCGCTGGATTAACTCTGTGTGGCAAGACTGGGCACAGATGATAGGAAATCTTATTCTCTACATTGTGACATAAAAAAAAATGTTTTGGGTTTACATCCACTTTAAACCCGACTTAATAGTATTTGTTGTGATCCTTGAAGATGTTTGAGAATTAATTACTTCCCAGTACATGCAGCTAGTGAGGCCACCAAACACTGCTGATACACTTTAGTGTAGAGGTGAATCTTCTGTTGCAGGAGATACCAGTAGAAGTTTCTGTACAGACTTCTGAAAAAATAAATGAAATAATTACAGTAATTGTGAATACTAGAACCATTCTGTATACCTTACCAATGGTGTATAGAACACCTAGAGATTGCATGGAAGCAGTACTTGAATTTACTGACTGAAATGGGGAGGGTTATTTTACAGAGATATTTGGGATTTTTTTGTATTCTTGAGCATGGTGCTTTATACTTTTAATTTTGAAGACAAGGAGAAGTTTTATTTGCATTTATAGTCACTTTTGGCATATATCATGTTAGTTTTTCTGTTGTTGCTCCTTTCAAGTCAATGAGAAAGTACAAAACAAACTAAAATACAAGATCTTTTTTTCTTAAACTCCCGAAAGCATGCTAGTTTTGATTTGCTTTGGAAGATGATACCCATGAACACAAAATTGTATGTGAATGAAATGATGAATGTATATCATGTCTTACTGATGCATTTGTGTGTGTTTATTTTCAGAACTCCCATCCTCAGAACACTTGAGCGTAGCAGATGCAACATGGCTAGCCCTTAACGTGGTCTCGGGAGGCGGTAGCTCATCTAGCTCTCAACCAATTGGAGTGACCAAAATTGCCAAATCGGTCATTGCACCGTTGGCAGACCAGAACATCTCTGTGTTTATGCTATCCACCTATCAAACAGATTTCATATTGGTAAGTCATTGTGCACGTTATATAGGATAACACAGTAACAAGATAGTGTTCTACATTGAAAAGTCAGCATAAAGAGGAGGTTAGGGAATGAATGTATATTAGTTGTGTAGGTGTTAGGCTTATATTTGTTGCCATAAGGTGCCAGCTAATAATTTTTTGCCATCTTCCTGGTACGAGTACGTTTATTGTAACAAGTAAGGCTTAAGTTGTCTGCATTGTACCTGATTGCCTAATAAATCTTTCCCATTATAGCTGAAAATTAAGTACTGTAAGTTTTTGTTATTTGTGGCATTGACGTCTTCGAGATCCATTTGCTGTATAAGTACCCATAACACTGCTAGATGCGGGCCACGCTTACCCTAACAGATTGAATCCTTTTGATCTTGTCATAACAAATGAAAGTTATATGATAAAGGCCTACATGAGTAGATGCTAACATAACACATCCCTTCATTGTACACTCTTACAGGATTAGCTCTGATTTGGAGGAAAAATGTCTGTTGCTCCCCATTAAAGGATCACTAAAGGAATTTTTTTTTTTTTTTAGCTAAATGGCTTCCTTTACCTTACTGCAGTCCTGGTTTCATGTCCTCATTGTTCGTTTTTGCTTTGAAGTAGCTGTAATACTTCTCTGATCTCCACATTTCCTGCTTGTCTGGCTTCTTATGAAAAAACTCATGCTAGCTTTTCACTGTGATGGATAGGTTGGGTAAATACCGCGCTGCTAGGATGGTGTATGGTAAGCTGCTAAACACGGCTAATAGAAAACAATAAGCAAAGAAATACAGTGGATAAAAATTGTGTAGCGCTAAGTATAGACATAGATAAAATAAAATACAATAAGTCCATATGTTGTATAAAGTATAAGTGAATCGTGAGTGAAGTCAATAAACACCAAATAGAAAAAAGTGTCCAAACATACACAATGTAATTAGTGTCCAATATTAATGGACAAAAAGTGCTCTATGTAGGCAAGTATTGTCCATAAAGGGTGTCTTGCTTGGTGACAATAGGAAAAAAGACCTTCACCCACTGAAAGAATGGAGGCTTACCGGATTAAATGGACTCTGCAAGCAGTATAGACTTGAGAGTCATATCAGCTTTAAACATCCAACATTGGTCAGGGCCTCATCAAGCTGCAGGTAACAGAGATGTACATCTACGCCGTGGTAAGGGAGTAAACTTCTGCTGTTCAAGGCTTGACACTCCGTGAATGTATATGAGGAAATGTATTGGAGGAAAAGAAGGAGCAATATAGTGTAATAACGTCAGGGTAAATAAAAATTTAATAAGTATTGCACTTACATAAATTCAGGATAAAAAGCGCTTTGTAATCATAGCGTGGCGACGGTAGACTCCACCGTCGCCACGCTATGATTACAAAGCGCTTTTTATCCTGAATTTATGCAAGTGCAATACTTATTAAATTTTTATTTACCCTGACGTTATTACACTATATTGCTCCTTCTTTTCCTCCAATACATTTCCTCATATACATTCACGGAGTGTCAAGCCTTGAACAGCAGAAGTTTACTCCCTTACCACGGCGTAGATGTACATCTCTGTTACCTGCAGCTTGATGAGGCCCTGACCAATGTTGGATGTTTAAAGCTGATATGACTCTCAAGTCTATACTGCTTGCAGAGTCCATTTAATCCGGTAAGCCTCCATTCTTTCAGTGGGTGAAGGTCTTTTTTCCTATTGTCACCAAGCAAGACACCCTTTATGGACAATACTTGCCTACATAGAGCACTTTTTGTCCATTAATATTGGACACTAATTACATTGTGTATGTTTGGACACTTTTTTCTATTTGGTGTTTATTGACTTCACTCACGATTCACTTATACTTTATACAACATATGGACTTATTGTATTTTATTTTATCTATGTCTATACTTAGCGCTACACAATTTTTATCCTCTAGCTTTTCACTGTGGTCCATGATCGAAGAGGTGTGATTACTATGTGTCTAAAACTCCTCAGAACCAGATTCATTTTAAAAACAAACATTGCCCTGTATTTGTTTGTTTTTGTTTTGTGTGTCTCTTTACTTCACAGAAACATGAAACCAGTTTAAAAATGAAACTGTAGGCACATTGTATGATTGATTTTTTATCTATTTTTAATCATTTTTAAAAGAAATCAGTTAACTAATATGTCTCTATACCCTGTAAACAGTCATTTCAGCAAAAAAAAAAAAAATGTTTCCTTTAGTGAACCTTTAAGCTCTAAATACATTCAGGCCAGTATCCACAACCCTAATAGACCTGAAGGGGAAATTTAAAAATAACAGGAGCTCAACTAATTGCATACATTTCAGTTTATATCACATTTCCACCAGCCATTCACACATCGCATCAGGGCACTTACCCTTCATTAGGCACTACCCGGAGAAAGACCATTACCATTAAATGGTGATATGTTAAGCCTGGTACTCACTGCTAGTTTTTTTTTTTCATTCAATTTAGCAGGTTGAACGAAGAAAAATGGATAGCTCAAGTTGGAGCTTTACTAACAATCCGATGTTAGTACAGCTATCTCTCCTGCTGTTGTGTTCTGACAAGGGGATGCCCCCCCCCCAATCCCTTTTACACAAGCTGGCCTGAAAGACTGGCTTTTTTTGGACAGACTCCAGTACACACCAAATGGCCAAATGGTTCAATAGAAATCATGTGAAATATGTGACAAAGGATTCTATCATTGATCAAAAGCTGGTTAAACTAAGCATGGTCTAATCTACTGACTAAATGGCTTGTACATCCATCCTGTATCCTTGTACAATCACTTCTGATTCTAGAATTGTCCTTTTAAAATCTGACAACTTACACCGTAGTGTAGCATTAGCCTATGTAACAGCTACTACTGGGTCTTAAAGCAGAGTTCCACCCTGAAGTGAAACTTCCGCTTTAAGCACTCCTCACCCCCTTACATGCCACATTTGGCATGTCATTTTTTTGGGGGGGGGGAGTGGAGGCTTCAATAGGGGTGGGACTTCCTGTCCCACTTCCTGCTTTCACCGGCGGGCCGCCTTGGTGACTCCTCCTCTCGCCTTAGGCGATCCCTCCCTCTAGGCGATCTCCCGGGACACGTGACAGGTCCCAGGAGATCACCTGTCCACTCCTAGAGCGCAGCACGACTCGCACAAATGCGCAGTGCGTGCCCGGCCGTGAAGCTGAAAGCTGTCACTGTCGGGTGCCCACAGTGTGAATGGAGGCGCCGGCGGAGAAGGGGCGAGGAGCGACGCCCCGCGTCGGCTGCATCGCTGGACCGTGGAGCAGGTAAGTGTCTGTTTATTAAAAGTCAGCAGCTACACTTTTTGTAGCTGCTGACTTGTAATAAACATACGTTTTTCATCTGTTTTTTTTTTTTAAGGGCCCTTTCACACGAGCGGACCGTTTGTCCATTTTTAGACGTCCATTTTTTGACCGCAATGCTTTCCTATGGGTCCTTTCACACGCATCCGCTAACGTCCGTCTCCGTTAAGCTCCGTTTTTTTGGACGGAAGCAAACCCTATTTTTCTTCCGTCAAAAAAACGGAACGGACGTCCGTTTTCAGCAAAATATGTAATAAAAAAAAAGTTCCAACCAAAAAAAAAAAAAAACGGATGAAAAAACGGATGAAAAACGGATCAACTGATGATAAAAAACGGATCAAAAAAACGGTCCGCACGTGTGAAAGGACCCTTAGGCTCCTTACACACAGAGCGGTCCGTTTTTCGGTCCGCTCCGTGTGTCCGTCAGCTCAGCGGGGGGTCTCCGCTCAGCTGTCGGCGGACGGGGCGGTCCCCGCACACTGTGCAGGGACCGCCCTGTCTCTCCTCCGCTCTCCCCTATGGGGAGTCGAATGGAAACGGACCGTCTGTCCGCTTGCATCCGATCCGTTTGGCTGGACGGAAGAAAAATAGGACACAAAAACGGATGCGGATCTGGCGGACGTTAGCGGATGCATCATTCGCTAACGGATCCGCTCCCATAGGGGCCCATTACAAGTCCGTAAACGGACTTGTAATGAGCGGACAAACGGTCCGCTAGTGTGAAAGGACCCTTAGGCAGTAAAACTGATCAAATCACCTGTGCAAATTAATGGAAAGCCTGAAAACATGACCTGTTGGTGTGCCTTGAGGACTGGAGTTGAAAAACTTTGAGCTAGAGTATGTTACAACAGGATCCTATTGCAGCCAACCAAAAATCAATTGTTATTAAACCGTTTAAAATAGGCAGTTTAAAATGTTTATGTAAGTGTTATTATTTATTACGTCACATTGTTAAAAAAAATTGTTTTTTTACCTTCAAGTGACACAAAAAAAAATCTCCAAAAATATTCTATATACAGTATGTAGCTACTGCTTAAAGTGGTTGTAAACCCACTTTTTCACTTTTACCTACAGGTAAGCCTATAATAAGGCTTACCTGTAGGTATAAAGAATATCTCCTAAACCTGTACGGTTTAGGAGATATTCCCCTCGCAATGCACTGCTGATTGCAGCGGCGCATGCGCAGGGGGGAATCCACTGTGAAAGGATCGGCATCCGCCGGACCCTGCCGATTTGAAATCTCCCGCGCGCAAAATAGAAAATGTATATGCGGTGTACAACCGCTTTAATGTCTCTGTAATCTATTTTCATTAAATTGTTACTTATTGTGTTTTTCTGCCTCTTTGTAAGCTCCCACATATCTCCTTTTGCCACCCACTTCCATTTTCTTTGAACAAGCAGTGCACGCTTGTTGTGGTCTATGCACACAACAAATCCTATAGTCCATAGTCAATCTCTGGAGAGAGAAAGAGCGGGTGACTACGTTCTACATACAGTGAAAACATGGACAATGAATGTGGCTACCCTCTAACAGGAAGTTGAATCACAGTAGCAAAAAAAAAAAAAGGAATTTGGAGAAAGTTGTCAGCAATAGAAGGGTATCTCTTTTTTTGAGTTAAGGATACATACTTGAATAGTATTTTTTCCTTCTGAATCAGCGTAAACCAGAGTTTTGTGTCACTTTAATCAATACAAAAAATGCAGAAATCTCTAATGGATAAATAGATTGATTTCAGGTCACTGCATTAGCCACAAACTGTCGATTTCATCATTGCAGTCAAATAACTAAATAAATGTAATTGTACACTTTGCAGATCATTCTGCTTGATTAAATAGATATAAAAGACTATATTAAACCAAATTTTCTACCTCAAAAAATAAAAACTTTGTCTTGTAATCTGAAATCACCAGATGATGGCTTGATTTCTTTTGCTATGTCTTTGCCAGGTACGCGAGAGGGATCTGCCATTTGTAATGCACACGCTGGCAGCAGAATTTACTATATTGCAGGTGGTGAATGGAGAGACTGTGGCTGCTGATAATCTTGGAGTAACAAATGGATTTGTGAAACCCAAGCTTGGTAAGTGTCATCCACAGAAACCCATCGATCATACGAGGACATTTATTATTTGAAAAAAAAAAAAAAAACTCTTAGCTGCTTAAACATAATTGTGTCTATCCAGTGACTGGTAGACATGTGCACTGCCAAAAAATGTGTTTGTATTCGTTTCTATCGTTTTGTTTGGAGGGGGTTCATTTTTCGGGGAATTCGTTATGATCGCAATACGAAAAAAAGAAAGTATAACGAACTAATAGTAACTTTTAAATTACAGGTATTGGAATTTCCTTTCAAATTTGGCCGTTATTGAAGGTAACGAATACAAATTATCCGAATTAACAAATGCCACATCTAAACAAATAGACCAGATGAATTAATGTTTTTATTAATATTTATTATTATTCGTTGCATTACATTCTTTTAGATACGGCATTCGTTATTTCGGATAATTCATAACTTCGGATAAATTCTTATTCGTTACGTTCACTAGCAGCCAGATTTGAAAGGAAATTCCAATACCTAGAATTTAATAGTAATAGTTAAGTTATTATTAGTTGTTATTTCAGATTTTCGAATTTACGAATTTGCAAATATTTGGAAGAATTTGCTAAATGGGTTTTCGTTAATTCGGATATTTCCAGATTAACAAATTTTGTCGAAATTTGAGTTAAACTAATTCAGAACGAAACGAGCTGAACATGTCTAGTGACTGGCAGACGAGAAGTATTTGCAGTGAAGGGAAACGCCATTAATTTTACTTGTGCAGGAATTTTGAGTATAGCCTTATGTAAACAGATTAATAGTCATTATGGGTGTACCATCATCCAGGAAAGTATGAAACAACAAAAGAGGATGGGGGGAAAAGGGAACAAGGAACAGTGGCTGAGGCTGACCCCATAGCATTCCCGCCCCCTAAAAATTAAGGACTGTCTTGGTACGATAAAATTAACATACGTGTAGTGTAAAAGGAAAATGTATTACATGTAAAAAATTATACAATTAATACATAATTAAAATTGAGACTCAGACCATTCCATATGTTTGTAATTACAGAATTTGCCTGGAGTTACTCCAGGCTTCTGTTTTTTCAATTTTAATTATGTATTGTATAATTTTTTACATGTAATACATTTTTCTTTTACACAACATGTATGTTAATTTTATCGTACCAAGACAGTCCTTAATTTTTAGGGGGCGGGAATGCTATGGGGTCAGCCTCAGCCACTGTTCCTTGTTCCCTTCTTTCCCCCCATCCTCTTTTGTTGATAAATATTACTTGGATGGTAAAATTGCTTGCACATTTATTACATACTCTGGCATGATTTTAATAGGTGAATATTGGGCATCCTGGCTATGCTTGCATAAGACCTAGCAGATACATCTAGACTTTGTATTTTTTTTTCCAGTCAGGCCTCACACATTGTATTATGAGGCAAGCAATATAGTTTAAGGAATGTATTAGAACGAGTAATATTTATAATATTCTGCCGTGCAAAAAAGAAAAAAAATAGTATAAAAAAAAACTAAAGGCAAATATTTATCTTTTTTTCGTTTTGTATAGAGTGGCGATGGATTAGAATATCCAAAATGGAAAAAAACGTTCCAAAAACTGCTAGGGCACTGTCTAGGCACATCCAAAGACTGGATAAAAAAAAAATGAAAAATGAACACATAAACTGCAGTATATATAAAGTGACATTCTGTGCCTTATCAAATGTAGAGAAGGGAGGAGGAAGCAATGGGGGAGGGCGAGGAGAGGTCAGTGTCTAGGAGGTCAGTGTCTATGTTATAAACTTGCTACAGAAAAATGGCAACCAATCGCACACAGGACACTGACTCGCTGTGACCAAAACTAAACCAGGTAATGTAAGATAGCTTCAGCTCTGCTCTGCACCCACAGGGGAGGTCCCTCAGGTGCATTTCGCCCCCAAGTGGGCTTAATAAGTGAGGTCTCAATTACAATAACAGTGAGTGCCTTCTTCAGTATTTGTCATTATTCTTCCCCCTAAATGCAGAATAGACTATTGTATTGGCGTAACACTGGAGATCCATATCTCTGGTGATTGGAGCGTTTGTAAAGTTGGTCCAGTGTTCTATTAATTTCTGCTCCCCGCCTCATAAACAGAGCCATGCAGACAAATGATTTTCTGAAGCTCTGTACACACGGCCAGGAATCTTGTCAAGAAAAAAACATTGGTTTTCTTGACGAGATTCCTGGCTAGCTTTCTTGCTCGCCGAGTGTACACACACACAATTCAAAAGAACCACCGTTCTTTTGAATGGCAAGAGCGCGGTGACGTCATCAACTACGACGAGCATGTGCTCGTCGCATTCAATGCCATTGCCGCCCATATTGCTACACCCTACACTATGCCTTGTAAGCTACCGCGCATGCGTCAACGTCTCATTTAGCTTGCGCGGGCTTACCGGGGCCAGGTAAGCATACACACGCTTGGGTTTCTCGCCAGGAAAACACTGCAGAGAATCCCGAAGACAAAAATAGAGAGCGGGTTCTCTATTTTTCTCGTCGAGATTCCCAGCAGTTTTCCCGACAAGCAACCATTCACACGCAAGGTTTTCTCTGCAAAAAGCTCTTTCTTGCCAAAAAAAACGTGCATGTGTACGAGGCTTGAGTCTAAATGTTTGTTGCAAAATTGTCAGGTTCCCTTATGTATGGTCACATTTAATGTTCATCTAGTGAATGAAGAGGAATGTCAAGAAAGTTCAAAAATTAAATCTTGAGGAGCAATGAGTGATCGGTTGTGTCAAAAGCTGGAGACCGATCAGGAGCAGGAGCCTTAAGATTTTGTACATCTTTTCAGTGGAGTGATTATTAAACAGTGATGACGTGAATGATTATGGCAGAATCCACATTGTAGAAGGTCATGTAATGTAAAATTGGAGAAGAAGAAGCAGCTTGCTTGTTTTGTTAGATGTATAGGAGTCTGAAAGATAATGGTTGATGAGAAACTGGTAAAAGAATTTGGTTTTGTACTTGAATGTAGAAGGGGATATACCAGTTAAAGGCATGGAATAAGCAGAGCATATAGATGAAGCATAGGGAGAAACTAATGAGGTAAAGGATGGGGCCAGGAGAACAGTTAGTAAAGTGGGATATAAAAAGTTTGTTCAGTCATTGGGATAATACCTGGCACAGAGTAAACTAGTGTGACAGCAGAAGTGGAAATATCCTCAGATGATATATAGATGTTAGTGCACCAGAACAAAGTAAAGGAGTTCAAAGCACTAATAAATACCGTATTTATCGGAGTATAACACGCACCCCAAGCTTAGAAGGGAAGTTTAAGGTAAAAAAATGTTTAGGAGGGAAGTTTAAGGAAAAAAAACTTACATTTTAAATGCCCATCAATGCAGCCTTATCAGTGTCCATCTGCTGTCTTGCCCAGCATCCATCAGCAGCCTTGTCTAGCATCCATCTGCAGCCTTGCACAGAGTCCATCCAGCCTTATAAGTGTGCATCTGTGCCTTGCCCAAAATTGCAGCATTGTGTATTTTTAAATTTAGCGCCTCAGCCGAGCTATACAGAGCCGTATTTCCTGTGTATTCTATCTCGCAGTCCTGCCCCTTGGCCCGGCTCGTATGACGGACACCACAGCAGTCCAATGGCGGGACAGGGCGTGACTGCGAGCGGGGCCAAGCCTAGCAGAGTACACAGTACAATCGGCTCAGCTCGGTCTATGTCGGCGGCGCTCAGAGACAGCGGGGATCGGCGTATAACACGCACCCGCGATTTTCCCCTGTTTTTAAGGGGGGAAAAGTGCGTGTTATACGCCGATAAATACGGTATCTGTTTTGGATTGCTGGATTATGAGGATATGGGAAAAATGACTGCTTGATGAGTAAGGCAGTTTACCTGTGCTTGCAGGAAATTCCCTTTACTATTTTCTTCCGGTCCGCCGTCAGTTTTGACGGCGGACCTGAACGGGCGCTCCATGCATCTCTATGGAGCGTCGGATGTGAGCGGAGACATGTCCGCTGACATCCGACCTGATCAGATCCGCTACAAAACAAACGTATGGGGGATACATCCCCATCCGTCCATGCGGATCGGATCGGGTAAGACATGCTGTCCTTTTCATCAGATCACTCCATAAGAAACAGCGGCGCTGCACAAGCTCCTCCCCGCTCAGTGAGCAGAGAGGAGCTTGTCATCTGTCGGCTCAGCGGAGATCTGCGGACTGATCTCCCGCTGAGCTGGCAGACGCAGGCGGACTCCGTCGGGACGGACTGCGACGGAGTCCGCCAAGTGTGAATGAGCCCTAACAATCCAAACATGTATGCTGTGTTTTGACTTTTTTCTGACTTTATCTTCATACTTGCTCCTGGACAATGACTAAAGCCAGAGTCAACTAGGGAACCTAATATTATCAGAAGGAGTTGAACAGTGGCAAGCCCCACATTTTTGTCGGTACAGATTTCATTTAAACTGTAAATGCCGAATTGTGGTGTTGTACACAATACCACTTTTACATATTGTAATAGACATAGTACTGGCAACAATGGTGTCCAATCATCTTCAAGAAATTGATCATATCAGACATGCGTAGGAGGTTGACCACCATTGGCAGCAATTAGGTTGAACATTTTCCAACCGCATAACCCAGTATTTAATGCTTTCTGTAGTTATTGTTTAGACAAGAATTCTGTAATTCTTTTTTGTTAAGAGACTTCTTCAGTAGGTAATTTTGGTTCCAAGTCTTCAGTAAGGATACAATGACAGATGCTTTTTGTTCAGTCTATAAACTGAACACAAAAAAAATAATTAATCCGATTTCTCTGCACTATATTGCCCTTATGCTGGGCCATTGACAGGGGCTGTCGGAATACTTGAGGAACAACTGCATCTGATTTGGATGCAGGCACTGTTCAGCCGACTATTTTCTGCTTGGCTCCTTTGATTTTTCAATCAAAAGATGTTGGGTGGGAGGGGTCCAACAGGACTGCCCAAAAACTGAATTTCATACAGTGTATGACCAGATTAAATCTGCACAATCGGCTTTGTGCAGATTTGCTTTCAGGCACATTCAGTTTGAAATTTAGTTCAGATTGAGATGCTGCTGAGATCATTTGCAATTTCACATGTGCATCTGACCTCCTCCTAAGCTGCACCACCCTGTTTCAAGCTGCTTTTACATTCCTTGTTGGTGGAAAGAATTGCTTCTGACGCAAACAAAAGCCTGTTGGCACCAGCTTAGGAATACTTAAAAAAAACTTAGTGTTTTCTTTCTCTGTGTATATATACCATTTTTTTCTCCTTCCAGTTCAGAGGCCAGTTATTCATCCACTTTCAAGCCCCAGCAATATGTTCTGTGTTACCAGCCTGGATCCATTTACACTTCCAACTGTGACTACACTCCTAATGGATGTTATGTTTTACTCCAATGGGTAGGTACCTGAAACGGCACACATTTAAAAGACACTTTCTATGTAGTTTTTTTGTTGCTTTTTTTTCTTTTACTAGTGTTTTATTGACCATAAGCTAACTGTACATAGCCAACAGAGGCCATGTCAATATTCCAAATAGTAGAACATTTACACATCTGCTGAATTGTATAATTAGGCACATAACCACAGATGGCACAACAAAATATATAGGCAAACTAATTTTAAGGACAAACAAATGAAATGCTGCCATGTAGGGTTCAATGCTAAAAACACAGGATGATCAAGTCGGGACCCAGGTGTAAATGGCAGCAGAGCATCTTCTGCAGAAAAGGTAGGGAGAGACTACTTCTATTAAATTGTCAGCCTAAACCAGCTGATAGCTTTACTGTTAAATTGGATATTAAAAAAAAAAAAAAGATGGAAAGAGAAGGAAAGTCAGAAAAATGGAGAGGAAGAAAGGGGAAAAAAAGGCAAGAGAGGTACCGGGGAATCTCAATAAACATAGGAACAGATATGTAAAAGAAGGTGGGCAAATCAAGATGGCTGGGCATAATCAATCTAGTTTTTTTTTTTTTACTCATGTGCGTGATTTAAATGAATAAGTTATGGTCAGTTTTTTTTTGTTTTTTTTTCGTGCTACAGCAGTAAGGTGTGTCTGCAAATATGAGAGAGGCAACAGCTTGACTTTCATTACTATGAATGTAACTTTTTGAACATAGTGGAAACCTTCTTTTGTATGGCTACTTTCAATTTGCCTGTGCAACACTATATTTTCATCTTTGCAGTCAAATTTAAAGTGGAGGTCCACCCATCGCTGCAAAAATTAAAAGCCAGCAGCTGCACATATTATAGCTGCTGACTTTTAATAATCGGACACTTACCTGACCTGGAGTCCAGCAATGTTTCCATGCGAGACGCCGCTCCTCTCTCCTACTGGGCCGGTGGCCGTGAAAGGAGGAGGAGGGAGACCCACAGTGAAGTCAATACCCATGGCTGAGGCTCCCGGAAGTGGGGACAGCATGCCTGTGAAAGACGGGTATCCTGACCCACCTCCCCCCAGAAAAGTGACAGATGTGGCACCGGGGGAAGGGGGAGGGGGAGTACAATGAGCAGAAGTTCCACTTTTTGTTGGAACTCTGCTTTAAGAAAACCCCACTGGTGGTTTGTGTTCCCATTCACATAGCATACCTAAAAATACATTTCTTACCTTTTTTTTTTATTTATTATTTCGAGCAGATTTATATATAGGACTCTATAGGTGGTTTCTATTCACCATAGTTTGCAGTTTGCCATTAAGGGACAGATTTCTTTAAAAGGGCTACTCTATGGGGTGGTTACTCTATGGTGGGGGTCGGTAACTCATCGATCGCAGTCTACCTGTCGACCGCAGGCAGGTCTGACTGCTGCCTGCACTCTGTAATGCACTGTGTTTGCAATCTATGTTTGGGGGTTAACAATGTATTACCGGCTGCAGTAGATCACAAAGTCAGTGCGTTTTGAACATTATGCAGGAAACACACATGGAACTTGCATTTCTGGCACAGCGTTCTGGTGTGAACTGGCCCAAACAGGACACTGTTCCTGGTAATCTTTGACTTCATCAGTGTGGTTCACGTAGATCCCCATCTCTCTGCCTACCTGCTCTATGGGAATGGGAACATGTAACCTATACTGTATACAGTAGGTGTTTTCCCAATTTTGGCCATGTAGGTTCCTCAGACCCTTGAAGAAGTTGTGGTGGAAATGTGTGCAGGGTCTCGTAATATAATGTTGTAAGAATAACCCCAACAGACCTTTTCTGCAGCTGGCTTACAAAATAGATGACTTCTTTATTGGGTTATGCAGGGGGAAAGTCTGTAGTGGGAACTATTTGTTTGATATGCAGTTAAGCCCCATCATTATTATTATTATATTATTATTATCAAACTATTGTTTGTTATACTCTAATGTTCAGGTTGCAATTTTTGCAAGAAGCATTTCAAAAACCTTTGTTTTTCAATTTGATTACACAAGACATGATGTCAGGATGTGCACCAGAATTTTCCTTTTTTATTATTATTTTTTTTCAACTATAAAGAAGCAGACCGAGTTATGTTTTTTTTTTGTTGTAGAGTAAAAGATTCGTTGGTGGGCAGTGAAGAATCTGGTCATATCCGCTTCTTCTCTTTTTCCCTCATTGAGGGCTACATTTCCTTGGTGATGGATGTACAGACGCAGCAGAGGTAAGGCTTGCTGAAGAATTGTTGAAGGCATCAGTACATGTCTGTTCAAAGTGTCGGTCGTTGTCGCTAAATCGTCGGTTGTTAGTGCTAAAGCGCTGTTCGTTTTAGCTGTGCTTTAGCGCTGGTTAAGCGGTGCTTCTGCGCCACTTTTGGGCCGCTAGCTGGACGCTTTTAACTCCAAAAAGGGTTAAAAACACCAATTTTGCAACGCTTTCAAATCGATTTTCATGCGCTTTGAAAGTGCTGCCCATTCATTCCAATGGGCAGGGTGTTTTGGGATTGCTAAATACAGCACTCCCAACCCACCCCAAAGATGCTGCTTACACTACCTTTCGGAACGTCCCACAAATGCTCCACCCCAGTTTAAAAAAACACTGGAATGAAAGGGAGGCTGTTTTCAGGCGTTAGTGCCTGAAAATCACCCCAGTGTGAAAGGGGTTTAAAGGATCACCACAAGTAAATCTTAAAGCTAAAGCCCAGAACAATGCACAGATCCTTCTCCCAGTATAGCCCTTTCTGGCAGGGGAGGGGACCTAATCTTTCTCTGTTGCAGTTTCACTTACAGGCCTCCTCCTTACCCTTTGACTGGACAGTGAAAGGGAAAGCAGCACACCACTTGGCTCATCTTTGAATTGTTGTGTCAATATTTGCAGCACACACCAATTGGCTCACCTTTGAATGGTTGTGTCAATATTTGCTGCACACCAATTGGCTCATCTTTAATGGTTGTGTCAGTTTTTGCCAAGTGTAACATAAGCATGCTTTCTTAATAGGGCAACAAGTAAAGTACACTGACCAACAGCAAAACATGTATCCTACTGATCAGCTACAGCTAGCTAAATTCTGATTGGGCACTACATGTTACAACAGTGTGTACATTGATTGCTATTTGCCCTGCAGTAACAATAATATATAATAATAATTGATGCCAACTGTTTGCCAGCCAGTAACTATGATGTCATTTCTGTTTTGTTGGGGCTGCTTATGTAAATTATGACTTGGTAGTGTATTGAAATGGCTTTAAAAATACTTGATAGATTATTTTATTGTAAATAAAAGTATGTCTTTTATGACCCAGTGCTTGCCATTCTTGCGCTTAGGTTTCCTAATAATTTGCTGTTTACAAGTGCGTCAGGCGAGCTTTGGAAGATGGTTCGTATTGGCGGACAACCTCTTGGTTTTGGTATGTATTTTAAAAATGACTCCTCAGCCATTTGTTTATGGATATAAAAAAGTATTCCTAATATAAAATCTTTAAAGGTTTGTTTACATTTAGTTAGTTTGCTGTTTTACCACGTCGTCAGCTACTATTGCCATTACTTAGAGTTCTTATGTGCCAAACCACCTGCAAAGTTCCCATGAATGCCAACATGTCTAACTGTAACAAACATAATATCATCATTAGACCAACATCTGTTATGAATAAAATGCCAGCAGTTTTGAGTTTAAATTGCATTTTTTGTGCATTCTCTGATTATAGACTCTATAAAGAGAAATTTGCTCTGAGAGCTGTTTTACCTAAATGGTTAGACCACCAATAACGGGTAGCAAAAAAAAGGGAGGGGTGCTGCCCTCTTGTTTTATAGGAAATTGCGGGTTAAAAATGACCTCAAGCAAACCGTAAAAAGTGCTGCAAACCGCATAGGTAAGCATGTCGCAGAATATGTTATTGGTGAATATTCCTAGGTGCAGTTTTAGAGTTGGCATATTGAGCTGATACTAGGGTGGGTTATTGAAAGTCCAACTATTAAGAAATCAGATTAGCATCTTGGCATTGTGTGGCACATTTTGATGAGTGTTTGAGAATTAGCATTGAAAAAGTCTGGCAGTAAATACGGAGTTCAACAGAGGTATTGGAATTTAACAAAATCACAACTCGGAAGACATGTTAATTTCCCAAAAACCCTGTACAAATTGTCTTTCCTATAAAACCTTTGTTTACTCATGTCTACAACTGTCTGTTCTACAAAAGCCAGTCTCACAACTTGCTTCTGTCGAACAGGCATGCTGGAAAACCAGCATCCAACCAGCATCTCATCAGCACTGACCAGTGTGCTCTGGTTGGGGGGAGTCCCCCCATCACAATATAATAGCACAGTGGGGAGATCGCCGCTCTAATATCATTTGTGTTAGTATAGCAATCTGTCAGTATTTTATTTAAATGTTTTTCATTTCGTTCATCCTGCTGGGTTGAACAAAAAAAAAAACTTCTAGGGTGTACCAGGCTTAATGGCAGGAATACACTAGAATCGGGTAGAAATTTATTTTCTGCGAACGATCGGCCGATTTTCTACTCGTTAATGTTCAGCAAGTAAAACCCAATATCGATATTGTGAACAAAAAAGACTGATTGAAAATATGGAAAAATTGTGTTGTATCATTTGCAAACAAACGATATTCCATTTGTTGCTGTGAAGGTCATCCATAAAACATCTCTTGAATATTATCACGCATGAGCGGAACTAGTAGATGACCCCCACTTGTATGTGAGATGTCAACACTACGTATGAAATCAATTGCTCTTTTACAGATTTTTTTTCACTGGTTAAAGTTGGTGAAAATTTCGACCAATGAACACTGTTTTTATTGGTCGGCGGTCGAGCGATCTGTCAATTTTGGAACCGTGTATTCCGGCTATAAGACTGACTGGTGTTGACTGGTGTTTTGCTTTGCTACATATACTGTATTTATTGGCATATGACATGCACTTTTTCCCCCTGAAAAAAAGATGGTAAACCGTGCCTGTGTGTTATACGCCAATAATTCTTTTACTTGGGGGATGGGTTAGCGATTGGGCAGTGCGCCCTGGGTGCCATCCATTGGGGGTGTGTCAGGCTGGCTGACCTGCCTCTCCTGCCAATGGGACAGTGCTGCCATACTTTTAAGTTAAGAAAACATTACTGCCAGCCCTTTCTCATGCAACGCTCTTCTGTTGTCACTCTCAATGTAAATGGAAGCCAGTAATACCTCAAGTAACGCTGCTTGTTCTGGCCACTCTCCTTCTCGATTGTAACTTTTGATTGGAGGAGGAGAGCAGTCATGTGACCATCAATGAAACAGAGGAGAGTCACATGACTGGGTCCACGTGAGAGAGGTGTTTATTTAAGTATTTAGAAGATTTGATTTACAATGACAGTGACACAGGAGGTGCCGTGTATGGGGCTGGCAGTGCTGTCCCAGGAGACTAGGGTTCTTTCAGGCGCAGGGGGAAGGGGTCCCTGCGCGGTGCAGGAGGTCCGTGTGCTGTGCAGGGGTCTACGGAAAGTTTTTTTTTTTTTTTTTTCCTGAAACTTCCCTCTTAAAATTAGTCTGCGTGTTATACGTTGATAAATACGGTATTTACATAAATAGGTTGAAAAAAAATACACAAGTCCATCTAGTTCAACCTATATTATTCTATATCATGGGCACATATTTTGTTAAATGTAATTGATCATGGAGGGTGTTGATATGATCACACGTTTTCTAAATTCCAAAGGATTAAGTATAATTGTTGGATATGATTATAAACTTTTTAAGGGGGTTGATATAATCTAAATCACTACAATATCCTTGAAAATATATTGAAGTCCATTTAGAAGCATAAAACAAAAAGTACTAAAATTCTCAAATCGCAGCAGCTGAAACCAAAAAAATGTTATTTTGTTTTTACTGAAGTCGTATTAGTCAGATGTTCTGAACTCTTTGCCCTATTGATTGAAGGCAATTGTTTTACTGAGGAACTAACATAACTAATAGACAGAGTTACTTCTGCTCTCACAACACTGAGTGGAACCCAAGAAGGTTCCTGGAATTGTCCCTACACACAAGAATCGGGTATAGATGAGCTGACATCAGATTAGAATAGTTAGGCATTATATTGCCACACTCCACCCATTACAGACAGTCCCTGGGTTAGAAAAAAGATAGGGTCTGCAGATTTGTTCTTTACCACTTCCGGACCCCCCACTGTATATATATACACGTCGGCACTTTAAAGTTGCATATCTCGGTTATGGCAGAAGCTGCTGCCGTAACCCAGGTATCCATCTTTTCAGCGGGTGGTCCGGTTTACGATAATGGTGGTGTCTTCAGCAGATTCGTCACAAGATCACCGCTATTGGTGGCGGGAGAGGGGCCCGCCCTCCGCCGCTTACCGGAGCCGTCGGTAGCGGTGGAGGCGACCGGGTCCTGCTTGGTATGGATACGAGTGAGGGCAAGATGTCCCCCGCCCGTCTCCATACCATCGGAGGGTGGAAGCGACATCAAAACGTCACTTCCGCCCACAGCTCTTAAAGGACAATTTTTTTGTCATTTTTTCAAATGACAATTTTTTTTTTTATTATTGCATTTAAAACGGAGCTCCACCCTAAAGTGCAACTTCCGCTCATCGGATTCCTCCCCCCCCTAAAAGGTGCCAATTGTGGCACCAGAGTGTGCAGATACCTGTCTAAGACGCAACGCTTCACTTCCTGATTCCCTCACTGATGATGATGGTGGGGGTAGCCGAGAGACGAGCGATTGCTCTTCTTCTGCTGCCAACGTCGCTGGACTCCAGGACAGGTAAGTGTCTATTTATTAAAAGTCAGCAGTTGCAGTATTTGTAGCTGCTGACTTTTAAAAAAAAATGTTTTACAGCGGAGCTCCGCTTTAAGTCCAAATATTAGATCCGAGGTCTTTTTGACCCCAGAGCTTATATTTAAGAGGACCTGTCATGCTTTTTTCTATTACAAGGGATGGAGACACCTTTTTCCCATGATATCTCTTACAGGAGTGTATTTCCCTTCCTAGGGGTAAATTTCCTCTCACTTCCTGTTGTCTCCATCTGTAAGTAGTTTCCATGTCGGATGTTTGTAACTAGGGGACCGCCTGTATGTTGTCACTCATTTTGATGGTCATTACCCATCAAGTGTACTTTTAGTTCTAGATAAATTAAAGTGTAAACTGAAATGGTGATGCAGTGCCTGCCTCACCTAAATTCTACACATTAACCATACAACTTGTTAACTCCTAAATTGTCTCTAACAATGTCTTCCTTTTCTGTAGCTGTACACCAGTATCTAATTCGTGCTTTCTATCAGAGTTCTATCAGATGGTCCCTTATCCTCCACCTCCCCTATTTTTGTGCTATTTTTTGGAGTGGGTGTGCAGTACTTTTAAAAATAGCGTAATAGCAGTTTCTAGATTTTATTTAAAAAAAAAAACTATATTGAATTTAACATCAGGTTTATAACTATTGCTTTACTTTGAAATTACACACTTCTAAATTCCCCACTTTCCCATTTCTGCATTGAATTAATGTGTGTATTTTTGTTTTCAGATGAATGTGGGATTGTTGCACAGATCTCAGAACCTTTAGCTGCTGCTGACATACCTGCCTATTATATCAGTACCTTTAAGTTTGACCATGCACTGGTGAGTTTTACACATGACAATTGCTTATTGTAACAGTTCTCTATGTACCCTTTAAAAAAACATAATTGGTTCTTGGTAAGTGAAACATTAGTTGCAACACTAAAAGTAAGCTTCATGTACTTAAAGAAGTACCCCTGAGGGGTCTAATGTGAAGTGGGTGTTATCCATCTCTGGGTTCTGTGATCTACGATTTTAGAAAATGCAGACTTGAGTCGCACTAATGCTCTAAGCTCTTCCCCCAATCCCCCCAAAAAGCATGGCCGTAATTTTTGTTCATTTTTACCCCAAGCTTTCTACTGCTTTGTGTGTCAGAACGTTGGTGAATTTTTGAAAACCAGTCAGCAGCTCCAGCAGAGTTAATTGAACAAAATAAAAAATGGAACCCTGCAGCTTCGCAGCTCAACAGGATGCAGCAGTCTCAGCTTGCAGACTGTGATCACACTGGTGGTGTGTCATTCCTGTCACACTATACTTCACCTATTCCTTTCACATTTATTCATGGAAGGTTTTTGGCTAACTTTTAACGTTTTAAACATTATTTTGTATATAAAATGCCTGCAAAATTTGGTATAGCTGTTTTTATGCACTCCTAATTTGATTTTGCTTCTGTGACTAACCTTTAGCCTGCTTCATCATAAAAAAAAATGCAGCTGTGTGGTTTAGCCACAAACCTCGACAACCCTTAGCTTCCTGTCATTTAGAAACTTCTGTTTTATAAGGTCAGTAGAATAAAACAGAACTTCCAATGCTTGCATCTGGAATTCTAGAGTGCTGATGTTGGGTTCCTGATGTATTAAAGCCTTAAAGACGGTCTCCCACTTTCAAAACACAAAAACTTGCTGACAGTCATGAAGTGCAGCCCCAGAGATACCTGTATATACAATACCTCCAGCAGCTTTCCTATTTTTTATATATATTGTCAGATTTTATTGACATTTTCTTTTAAAATGTACACTAAACTATGCACATGCTATATTCTGCATGTGCGTTACAAGGGGCATGTTGGCAACAAATTAATGCTTTTTCTTACCTGGTCCAGAAAAGGACTGGAGTAAACATAATATCACCTAGTGTGAAGTGACAAAGTTCGGGGTATCATAAGAAGGCGTGCACAAACGAGAAGAAATACAGAGAAAGTACAGAGCTAGGTTACCGAAAGGGGGGGAGGTAGGGGGATGTTGAAAAGGAGGAAGGGTAAAGGAATCTTCACCCAGGGCCCTCCCCACTTCCAGACTACTGATCTGTAGTAAAGGAGAAAAACATTGAGTAATTGTCAGTATCCAAGATACGTCTGAAGGCGCATAGAGTGTAAGTAATTCAGGTGCTCCAAACCATCATATTTTTGTAAGGTGTGTTGAGCTCCTCCATTCATCATAAGTTGGTTGAGTTCTAGAGGCCTAGTAATGGTAGTGGAGTTGGGATCTCTAATATCTTGAAATAATGGTCCGGATAATTCATAGGCCTTGTTGACTCCTCTCCAAATGTAGTGTTTATGGTTGTGGCCAAAAGCTCAATTTTGGTCTCATCACTCCAAATAACCTTGTGCCAGAAGGTTTGAGGCTTGTCTCTGTGCTGTTTGGTGTATTGTAAGCAGGATACTTTGTGGCATTTGCATAGTAATGGCTTTCTTCTGGCGACTTGACCATGCAGTCCATCTTTCTTCAAGTGCCTCCTTATTGTGCATCTTGAAACAATTTTCCTGGCAGTTGTGGCTAAAATTTTAGTTTGGTCTACCTGACCTTGGTTTGGTTTCAACAGATCCCCTCATTTCTCCACTTCTTGATTAGAGTTTGAACACTGCTGATTGACATTATCAATTCCTTGGATATCTTTTTTTTATCCCTTTTCTGTTTTATACAGTTCAAGTACCTTTTACCACAGATCCTTTGACCATACTTTTGCTTTCCCCATGACCCAGAATCTAGAAACGTCAGTGCAGCACTGGATGAAAGTTGCAAGTATCTGTCAGGAGTCCAGAAACTCATTGACCTTTTATACACACACACTAATTACATGCAAACAGATCACAGGTGAGGATGGCTACCATAGCCATTCACACCTCTTTGTGTCAACTTGTGTGCATGTTATCAGGCCAAAGTCACCAGGGTATGTAAACTTTTGATCAGGGTCATTTGGGTAGTTTCTATTGTCATTATGATTTAAAAAGAGTAAACATAGTTGATTTGATAATAAATGGCTTCAGCTAAACACTAACCATGAGTGAACAATGTTTTTGTGTTATTTTTCATATGCTTTAAAAAATCGAGCACAACCAAGCGGTATATGCCATATTGATTAGTTGTGGCTCCCTGTCAACAATCTCTTATATGGGTCAAAAAGAATGAGATCTTGCGACTTCTATAGACCTAGTGGTCTGGAGCCAAGCCTGGTCGAAAATGGCAAAATGTTCCTGTAATACAGTTACCTTGGAATAAGCACATGAGGTTCTCTTCAGGTGGTATTGGGTACTTACCTCTATAGCCCAAGCAAACCCCAAACCACACTGATAGATGTTTCAGGTGTTATGGACAACAAGACAGTGTCTTTTATATTGGGTCATTACTGTATGTCCATGATTGACCACATTCTGGTCCAGAACCTTTGGACTGCCTCAAACTCTGTTTCACCTAATAACTCCAAAGTATGCTAAGCTGGCCATGCTCCATTGCCCCATCCCGGGCCCTTTTTCACACCCTTTTTCATTTCTTTTTAATCAGTAGAAGTGTTGATTTTTTTTAAATCCGTTGAGGTTCCCTAAGCAAAGATGAAAAATCCTCCATGACCTTGCTAATATATAGCTAGAGGCCATCTGTGTAAACTCCCAGTTTATGAAGGAAGTTTCCAGTGGTAAAAACCCTGTATGGAAGTGGTGTTGTGCGCTATTCTCAGTATATTTAGATGAGGGGAGAAGGCATCCCTGGCTTGTCCCCTTGGGAATTCAAAGAGAGAAAGTGCCTTTCATATGTACTGAGTTGTAGAGAAAAATACAGTGCCATAATTTTGTTTATAAAAGCAGAAAGAAGGCCATTTTTTTTGTATGTGTATATATATATATATATATATATATATATATATATATATATATATATATATATATATATAAAACTTTCAACTAAATCGATCACGCACCTTCTCTGATGAAGTGAGAGAAGGTTAAAGAGGATATCTAGTTCTTGTGGTGTAGTCAATAGGAGTATAAGCCTTAATCGTGTCGTCTCTGGCTTCTCATATCTCTCACAAAGCCCACTTGCTTGGAATGAATAAGAAATGGAATGTGTGGTTTATTCCTGTTTGTAAGGATTTAAATCTATGTTAAAGCTGAGCTCCAGAAAATTGAAAATTCTCTTTCAGTGGGTCTGTACCCACACTGCAAGAGTTAACGCCTCATTTATATCTACTGGCATTGAATAGTAGATTTCCTGATCTGATTTTCCACTTCTAGCCCTGCCCCCACAGTGCCTTGTCCCCATTTTCCAATGGTCTAAGGCAGTGTTTCTCAACCTTTTTGCCTTCGGGGAACCCTTGGCAAAAAGTTTGAGATCTCGGGTAACCCCTGAAAAAAAATCTGATCTAAAGCTCACGGATCATTGGATCTGATCAGTGAGCTGTAGATATAACAGCTATAAAGAAACAGTATCAAATAATAGAATAGATATTGTAAAAACACTTACCCCCTTAATGTGAAACTTGGGCTTGCTTTTTTCTGCACAGATGCTCAATTCTGGTTCGAACTTGAGATAAGCAATGCAGCTTTACCAGTGGCAAATGCAGCTTTACCAGTGGCAAATGCAGCTTTACCAGTGGCAAATGCAGCTTTACCAGTGGCAAATGCAGCTTTACCAGTGGCAAATGCAGCTTTACCAGTGGCAAATGCAGCTTTACCAGTGGCAAATGCAGCTTTACCAGTGGCAAATGCAGCTTTACCAGTGGCAAATGCAGCTTTACCAGTGGCAAATGCAGCTTTACCAGTGGCAAATGCAGCTTTACCAGTGGCAAATGCAGCTTTACCAGTGGCAAATGCAGCTTTAACTTGGTATGTCTGCACACACACACTGCCCTGGCAGCTCTCACCTCCTGATCCAGCCACATGCTGCTGTATCTCTGCTGGCTCTGTGCCTCCTGCAGCTCCCATGTCCCTATGCTGCCATGTGCCCCTGCCAGCTCCGTCTATCTACCTTACCCCCCCCCCCCCATCTCAAACTTAGCCACATGCCCCTGTTGAGAAACACTGCTGAGAAACAGCCACATGCCCCTGTCCAGCCACATGCCCCTGTCCAGCCACATGCCCCTGCCAGCTCTGTCCCCCACCATCCCTAACCTCCAGCCATGTGCTCTGATGGCTCTCTGTCCCTCCTGCACTCTGCATTGCTGCAGCTATAGCTGTGGTAATGCAGAGTGCAGGGGAAACAGAGAGCCATCGGAGCACAGTGCAGGGGGAGGCAGACAGAGAGCCGCTGTAAGAGCTCACCTTCCAATTTAGCCACGTGTTGTATCTTCCCAGTCAGCGTTGCCATAAGACCTCCTCCTCATTCGGCTCCCGTTCCCGCTCTCTGCACTGCTTCCCTGCTCCGCCCCCTGACCTTATAGGAGCTGGAACTAGAAGAATTATTGGCTATTCATGCGTGCTATGTGTAAGTAGCAGGATAATGAAATTCAGTGGTATACATCTGCCCATCTGCCGCCATTAAGTAGATTTCCCGCGGAACCCCTGGGGACTGCCCGTGGAACCCCGATTGAGAAACACTGGTCTAAGGTCCTGAATGTGTAAACGCCACTCTAGGTCAGTATCCTATCTCCGCCTCAATCAACAAACTATCCAGGTGCTGACCCTGTCCATCACGGATTTCAATAAGCAAAAATAAGTCTGGTTGGCTACATGTCCTGTAAAATCACCTTTTATCTCAGCTCATTTAATGCTTAGTCATAGCTATGACTAAGTGAGCGTGAAAGGCATTGGCTGGTGATGCTGTTTCCCTCTATTTGGTGTTTTTGGACATGTTTTTATGGATGTCCTGAAATAAAGGTAATTTTACTGGATGTGCGGCCAACAAGTCCTCTTATTGCTTCTTGATCAAACGTCTTGACTTCAAAGCATGGGGGTGCAGAGGGTTAGCTAAATAAAGTTTTGTGTTTTGCAGTTCCTACATAAAAGTAAGCAGCAAACCCTTACAATACAGGCACAACCCCACTGCAAGGGAAAATGTTTTGGTTTTACGAAGCTGGGCTTTAATAAGCAATACAGGTCGATAGCTTGTGGTTTGCAACCCAGAACATGTGTAGAAAATGTATGTTTTAGAGTTCTACTTGCAAGGTGATAATAGCTTTACCAGCCGGGCCTGTGTAAAATACTCCTAACCTACTGATTTGTTGGCTCGTATTTCCATTTTTATAGTCCTATACATATGCAGGCATTTTTTAACTTGCCTATTTACTGTTGTTGCACACAATTATGCTGATAAATTCACATATATATGTATGTATATATTCAAATGTTTTTCATATCTGAGAGATCTGATATTTAGTTTTGTCAATTATGCAGATATTTATAGTCGTTGCTTCAAATATTCCAATGTATACATGAAAAAAGCAGGAAAACAGAGTACGAGACACAAAAGGAACTGAAAGCACAGCAAAATACTAACAACAAAACATTTCTGCCCAAGTCATCCTTACACTCTGCCAAACAGATACAGTGCACAATTAAACTGCTGAGGTTGCCATAGTGAAAATGACTGTGGGCCAAGTTTTGGTATAAAACACAAAAACAGATTGAATCAACCAAAAATTTAGAATATATCCACTTAGGCTTTGCTGGTAAGATGAAACAACAAGTTATGGATAATTTCTGGATTTGTAGGCTGCATAGATATGTAGATATGACAAGGCAATTAGTAATGGATTTAGCTGCTGCTCTGTCGCATGCACCAAAGCTGTTTGCAAAGCTTTTTATACTGGTTTTCTCTCCACTAAATTAGAGGGTGTTGACCAGTATGCTCTTTATTCAACAGTACATTATAACAGCAGATTTAATCTCCATATTCGATTTCATCTTTTGCAGGTACCTGAAGAAAACATCAATGGTGTCATTAATGCGCTCCAAGTCAGCCAAGCGGAGAAACGTTAGAAGTCTTCTGCCTTGTAGCTGTTTTTTTTGTTTTTGTTTTCTGTGCAGTATTTCAAGACAAGCTGAATCTCAAGAGGTGCCATGAAGGACGAAAGACACTGAATTGGAGATGAATATGAGAATCTCCAGAAAGTTTTTTTGTTTTCTTTTATTCACATATGGTTTCTCTGTTTAGTTCCAAAGTGATCTGTAACCTTCCTGCTAACTTGGTATAGGACAAAAAAAAAACAAGAAAAGGAAAAAAAAAATGGAAAAAGGAAAAAAGTCAAAAAATTGCATTGCACTGTTGCAATTAGTTATTACTGAGATGCAGTGAAGCCTTGGCAGTAGATGTATGATCTGCACCTTTATAGATGAGTGTGAAAGTTTGTCTTTGTGGAGAGGAATGAACATCACACAATGGTAAAGAATATTGCACTGTATTCATCTATTCTTCTTGAAATGGTGTCAGACTTGCATAAAGATTGTATTATCATAACTAGTACTACATATTTAAATATGTCTCTCTAGCTTCTTACCCTTACCCGTTCCTGAGAGCAATAGTTTAAGGGCTGCTCCTGCCTGGAACATGGATGGAAAGTGATGATTGGAGGTGATTGTCATCAGTTAATTTCACTGTAATTTCCATGTAGAAATGAAAGAGGGAGTGTTGGCAGCTTTGTATAATTCTCTGCACCTTGACTCTGCTTTTACCTCCTTTTTATTTCTTTGCATGGTGAATTGTGCTGTTTTATTTTCTATATTTTTTGTAGTGACTCTTTGGTCTAAAAGAGCCTTCTGGAAGTTTTAAAATTGTGAGCCATGTCCATGCTTTTCATGCAAGCCACAATCCTCTCTTTAGCCTTGCTTTGAAAGCTGCCTTTAAGGCAAAACAAGTGCTTCATTGTTGGTAAAAAAAAGAAAACCGTTGTTTTAGCAGTTCATGAAAGTGATTTGTTATCAGATTTTTATTAATTGCTGAATGAAAAAGAACCATATTGCATGTCCAGAGTTCTTTGTCCTAAGCCTACATTTTCAATGTTACACTACAAGCACTAGACTAACCCTTTATATACTGTACTGTCACCTTTATCTTTTGCTAACACCTGCCTTGAAGCTCTTGCACCTTGTAAGGAGAGATTTACTAAATTATAGTAAATGTGTATAAATTTATGGCAAATCACCAGATTCATGCTCCGTGCATGAATGGAATACATTTCCCAGATTAGAGTGATTTCCAAAATAAGATGTACTGGTCGCCTTTACCTACTTATTGGAGGCTGACAATTTGTAAGTCGTTCCAATGTTTCTGAAAACTCACCCTACCAATTTGTTGTAGTGTGATTTAATTGGTTCCTAAGGAACTTGTAGCGTCATCCTCGCAAATATTGGAAAAGTCGATGTTGTGGAGGAGACTAGATCACATAAAATAGAATGTGGCCACAATTAAACTGAACATATTCAGGGTCGCGCATCTTAATGCAGGAATTGATCAGAAAAATATAAGTAGCTAATTGGCATATGCAACAAATTGTGTATGGCCTTTGGTAGGGACTGTTGGACTATTGTGACAAGCTGTTAAAGGGTCTCTTAAAATGAACAGTCTGAAGCATTTGCAAGGGTGGCACCTTGCCAATTCTGAATTATGTAATCAACTATACTTAAATCATTATCCATTCTGAAATTAACAGTGATTGTTGCAGTAGGCTAGGAGCGTTTGCCAGGATCCACACTCAAATTGGATGTTTCCTCAAATGTAATGTTTACAAAGTATTTTCAGTTTTTTGTTAAAGTTGAACTCCATGCTCATAAAAACACAAATTATTACAGTTATGGATTTAATTAAAAACATTTTTTTAAGTACTTGAATTTGACTTCATATCAGACCTTTGCAAGCATTTATACGGCAGCATTCAGATTGGGAGGGGTGGAATTGGGAGCCATTTAGGTGTACTTACTACAGTGTTCTGAGACGGAACATGTTGAAGTCCGAAAATAGCAGAGGGATGAGCTCACCAGTCTATTGTTGCTCCTCTATTGGAGGTGACCAACCTTTGTTGTTTATCCACAGTAGAGAAATGTGTCACAAAGCTTACTATGCTGTCAGGCAAAACTGTGTAGATCCTAGGATAAATAGACATTAATACAAATCTTTTGTTCAGTTACAAATATCCTATATGTGTATTTCATTGTGTAGTAAACCTTTGTTTGGAATTTACTTTAACATTTTTCACCAGTTTTCCATCTGGTCCTCCTGTTAGATCATCACCCTGAATACGGTCAGTTTAATTCTGGCTATCTTGAATATGTGTGGCCTGCCACACCTGTATGCAATAAAAGTTTGCACCAGTGTAAATCTTAAGTCTGAAAATGTTTTTGCATTGTAAAATGTAATTGTGTGTCCTTGGACATCATGTTTAATCCCTAGTATTAATGAGAGGCAAACTGTTTGGTCAGGGTTGGGTTTGCTTCTATTATAACATATAAATAATTTTTCTGCACTGGTCATAAATGATTACTAATCCTGAGCAACTTGGCTTACCAAGAGCATAGAGTACATAAAATGTTCATGCATCTATTTCTGTACTGTAAGATCATTTTGGACCTAATTTTTAACATAGCTGTTTAAACTTTTACAACTCATGTTTATAACATATCATGGCAAGTCCAGGTAAATGTCCTCATTTCTAAATAGCAGTCTGCTGCTAAAAATGTCATATCTTAATTAGAGGAGTTTTGTTAGGAATGCTTGGGCTTTCTGTAACTGTATTTTGTTTGCATGTTTCAAAGCATACAGTATATCTGAAATTTAGCAGTAAAATGGTTAAAAATGCGAACAAGTCATTTCATTAGGCATCAACTAAGCTAAAAGCTTGGATAAAAACTCACTTCAAGTTGTCATGTGAAAGTCCTTTAAATTATTTCCTC
Source organism: Rana kukunoris (assembly GCA_029574335.1). Lineage (NCBI taxonomy): Eukaryota > Metazoa > Chordata > Amphibia > Anura > Ranidae > Rana > Rana kukunoris. The sequence goes on along the minus strand of CM056050.1, from coordinate 281,839,176 downwards.
CCTAGCCCCACGTTATATAACAAAAGGGCTTTAGTTCAGTCATGTGATAGACCAGGGGTGTCAAACTCAATTTCATCGTGGGCCGCCTCAGCATTATGGTTGCCCTCAAAAGGGCCGGTTGTATCTGTAAGATTAGATGTCCAGCGCATCCCCTCCCCTACATTAGATGTCAAGAGCCCCCCCACCATCAGAAGTTGAGTCCCCCTCTCTCCCTTACATCACAGTGCACCCCCCTTTCCTTATGCTGCTGCTGGGAAGAAGTTGGATGCATTGCTTGAAAGCATAAAGTACGGGTCTGGAGGATGACTGGAGAGGTACGAGGGCCACATGAAATGGCCTGGAGGGCCGCGGGCCTTGTGTTTGCCACCTCTGTGATAGACAGTCTCCCAAATATAGTTGTGCGGGCTTAACTTTTACATGCAGGCACAAAGGTAAATATAAAATGTACACGGAAATGTATTTTTGAGCACACAAAAACTAAAAGCATTATTTTTTATTAAAGATGCAGTGTTTTTACGCATACAGTTTTTTTTTTTTTAACTTGCCTTAATGCAGCCCATTGTTTTTAATGTGCCTGTACACACAGGCACATAAAACATGTGCTGCATATAGATGAGTAGAAAAAATATACTGAAATCTGAGTTGCTGGTCAGTATTTTGTGCATGTACGTGGATGTGCATGTAAAATGCTGATTTGAAGAGGTCAAATAAAGAGCTAGAAGTTATTTTACACATACATGTGCAAATATACACAATATAAACACAATACATTTTGGCCAGGAATACTAATTTTCAAAGATCAGGACAATATGCAAGTACCATAAAAAAAAAGTAAATTTTCCAGACACTTTAGGGTTTTATAATCTTTCTGTATTGCAAGATGGCAATGGCCATACATATATTCTCTGTTCTACAAGCTTTAAAAAAAAATATTATTTTGATTGCTCTCCTCTACAAGATGCAGGAACGCACACATTGTAGGCTGTGAAAAACAGACAAATTGTAGTAGTTGTAGAATATGCTTGGATAATTTTTTGGATGTTATCGGTAATGTACTAAATAGTATGACCTCTGAGGCCCTAGAGAAGCATCATTAACTATAATTTACTATACTTCATCCAAAAAAGGATTTTCCACATTATGATTCTTTGTGTAACTTTCATAATGGCCAGTGCCACCACAGTGCTTACTCCACACTTTATCTGCAATTGTTGAGTCATTCATAAAAGGTAGGCTGTATTGTGGAGTCCTCTGTTTTTCAGATTGTCATCTGCATAACACAGCAGAGAACATTCCATAGTGGAAAGAGAGCTCAGTCATATATGGTTTTGACAGGTCATGGGCAGACTCCTCCTCCTCATGATACTTTTTTTTTTTTTCCTCCATGCATTTTAATATTCCAAAGCAAATGTTGGCGTATAGAAGGCTTATTTGTAAAGCACACATCCATGCTACGAGTTTTACTTTTTTTTTTTTTTTTAGGTACGATCAGGCTGCTGCTTTTTGAATGGGCCTTAAGGTTTTACCCTGCCAGTAAAAATAAAACCGCGGATATAGACTTAAAGCTTTGAATTTTGTAGAGATAGACCTCACATCTAATCGCTTCCTCCATTTATTTATTTTAAACAAACCATTTTTTTGTTAGTCTAACTTTACACATTATAATTTGCTGGGAATTTATGAGGAAAACCTGAACACGAATTAATAAATGCTAACAGTGCATCACAGAGAGCTTGCTTACACAAGAGAATCAGGACTAAAAGTGCTGCACCTCCTTCTGAAAATGCTAGAAGCTTGACTGTCATGATGATCCCTTTGCTTCAGTACTTCAGTCCCTGAATGATTTGTCAATTTTGTTTCAGGCCAGTGACCAAAAAAGCATTCTAACCAGAGTCTCTGGCATTTTCTGAGGGAGGTCAGCAATGGCAACCCCCATATATCGTAAAGTGTTTGTTATTTTTGACTCAGAGCAGGCATCAACAACATTATAAGCAAATGAAGACCAATGTTTCATTTGATTCAAAATGGCTGCCTTCTTCATAGTCAGATGAAAACCTAGCTTAGCAACTGCCCTTATCTTCCATTAGGTCCCAATAGATTAAATTATATGGATCATTAATAAGTATGGTTAGGGTGATCGACCCATGCATTAAGCCAATTGGATGATATAGCCATTTTCTTGTCACATGTAGATTTTGTTTTAAACAACAATTATTGGACCGACTGCTTAGTACCATTGTCAGTTGGAAAGCATGTTTTAAAGTAACATATTTACATTTGTTTGTGAAACATTCTATGATATGCATGAAGCCATCACATTTTATCATTGCATATTTTCTTGCTTTGCCAAAGACTTGCTCAAAGAAAAGTTGCATAGGTTTTTTTTTTTTGTGGTAGAATTACTTATTAGAGTCTTTACACCAGCAAGTAGTGTAATCTTGTTGCTGCCTTGAAGGACCACACAATAATGGATTACTTGAATCTTGCAGCAACTCTTTTGAGCCTTAAAGAATTAAAAAATTTGGAAAAAAAATATATTTTATTTTTGTAAACATTGCACTCAGGCCATTTGTCAAACAGAATGTGTGATGTGTGATTTTTTCCTTTTTAAAGTGATTTTTTTTTTTAACTATTATTAATTATGTCCCTTGAGAGGCTGTCCTTTTAGTTTATAAACTTTTTCCCCTTCACACCAGCAAAGTGGAGTTATAAATTTGGCTATAGTTTCCATTTGTTTAGTATAGTACATATTAGCAATGCCGTGTTAGCAATTTTAGGTGAGTAAACACCCTAAGGATTTTGTATGCACAGTGCATGTATAAAAATACAGATTGTATGTACAATGAGTTAATCCTTGAAAGGATTCCATTCTGATAGAGGTGTATGTGACTTAAGTAATGTGTTTAGGCGATATTAGCACCTGCCCTATTATATTTAGTCAATCTCTCGTTTCCTGGATTCAATTCATAAATTAAAATCCATGCAATAAATGACACCACAGTAAATACTATATTATCCTTTTGAAGTTTTAGTGCAATGTTTCTCAAACCTGTCGTCATGTTGCACCAACAGTTCCCTTTTTTTTTTTGGATGTCCCCACAGTAAACTAAAACACTTAGGCCTCGTACACATGAGGCAATCCATTTGTTCAAATCGGTCGGACCGACCGATTTGAACAAATCTGTCTGCTTGGATTTTGGTTTGCTCGCATGTACACACGTGCAAACCAAAATCCCCGCCAGCAGACAGCGCGCTGACGTGTCGGTGACGTGGCGGTGACGTTGACGCCGCCACGTCACCGCACCAGGAAGTAAAACACTTCCGCGCATGCGTCGAAACCATTCGGCGCGTGTGCGAGAAGACATGTCTGCTGGTTAGCGTACTAACCAGCAGACATGTCGGGCGGACGGGTTCCCAGCCGACAGATTGGTAAGCATGCTTTCCAATTTGTCGGGTGGCCAAATCCGTCGGCTCGCCCGTACACATGATCGAATCTGTCTGCTGAAACGGTCTAGCAGACCGTTTCCAGCAGACAGATTTGATCGTGTGTACGAGGCCTAAGGCTGAGTTCACACTTTGTTAGCATGCAGCTCACAGCAAGGGTCCTTGTTCACCATTTCAGGTCCAAACTTTTAGCTGAATTCAGACCTGAAACAGACCAAAAGACGCACAGGGCTCCTGTGCAAATTTGCCCAGAGCCCCAGCGAGTGAACCGGCTCAAAATCTCCTGCTGTTGCGAATTGAATGTGGGGAACCTGCATCCAATTCGTAATAGTGTGAACCCAGCCTTAGATGGAAAACAAATGAGTCCATCTATATATATATATATATATATATATATATATATATATATATATATATATATGTTTGGTTATCTGCATGTTGGTGGGGCCTGGGTTTAGGTTTTCGGAAACAATGTTTTAGTATATAGCTTGCAAGAAGGTACTGTTATGTGATAAATTATGTATTGCCACTTGGATTTAACACTCAAGTTTCACTTTGGTGTTCCTTAATATATCTGCACCAAAATGTCTTCAAACAAACCTGCATCTGGAACAAAAAAACAATCATGAACTCAGTGCTGGGTTAGAGGTGCACCATATTGTGTTTTTGTAACAGAAATCCCCTTGCCTGGGCTGTCAGGGTTTCTGCAAATACTTACAGCTGCTGGAAACCGAAAAAAAGAAACCATCTTCCTCCATCCCCTAGTGACATATTTGATGATGTTTATTGGGGTGGGGGGGGGTTGCTTAAGCCTATATAAATTAAAATGTTGGAAAGTTGGTATATGTATAGGAAACTTTGCTGGCAGGGAACTTTCTACTACAAAAGGTATAGTCAGTCGCTTTAACACCTCTCACCCAGGGCTGTGTTTATCTTCAGGGCTTTACTTCTGATGGTCTCCTTTTTTTGAGAAATTATCGTTTACATCATTGTTGAGAAACATGCATCACGTTTTTAGCAGTGGACATAACCCACGTTTTGGGATGGATTGTGAGTAAGGGTTTTTAGATGGTGTAAGTTGGAACTGTCCACCGTGGGCAGGTTGAGAATAGGGGTTTAGTTGTAAACTGTATAAGGATTTTGTGTAATGGGGAACTGATCCCTTTCTGTATGGAGCATCTACTCTACATATTTTTGGTCTTAACATTAAGACGAGAAAAAATAATGTTCAAAGTCCTGCAACATTCAAATCATATCATGGACTTGACTACCTGAACTACTAAAGCTAATGAGATATATAATTAACGTTAACGCCCTCTACAAACGATCAGACCAAATTCACATCGGAATTCCGACGGAATTTCATCGGAGGAAAAGAAAACGTGTTCTCTATCTAAACTTCCGATCATGTGTACGAGGCCTTACTCCTCTGCTTATGTTGGATAAAGCTGGCCATAGAGTACTATAAGAAAAGGCAAAACGGATCCTTCAAACCATGCATTTGAAGTGGGTAGAGGAATCCTCCCCACTGAGGCATTGTATTCTGATAGTGGGGACTCTCCTCTGTCAAAATACACTGCTTGAATACTGAATATGCTGCAGTTGGTGATTGGGACAAGTTTTCCATATTACCCATTCGGCAAAAGTCGTTCAGGAGTGGGCACACATATATCAAAATTCATCCAGTCTTTACTGAACCAGCCCAATTTCAGTACATCTATGGCCAGCTGAACTCATCCACTGAAGTCACGTCAAGCTAATGCTATTACACTCTGGTCCTCTTACTAATCTTTATACAATATATATTTGACATATTTTGGAAAGTTATTCACTGAACTCTTTTGTACTTATTGAACAGATAATGCTCAGATCCAAGTGCTGTATCCCATTTCAGTCAATCAGGAGTCCCTCTCCTGAACACTAGTTGCACCGTTTGGTTTAATAAGCACTGCTGGCTTGCTTCTTCACTTATGTGAACATTTTTTGCAGGTTTCATGCAAGATGGAAATTGTAATAACTTTACTAGTTTGGAAACAAACAATTATGGAACTCCTTCCATCTTTCATAACTTCAGACACCCTTGAGCTGCATTTACACAATTGTAGTAAAATTTAACACATTTGTATATGTGCAGGGCGCAGTTATTCATTGCAAATGACACCCAACGCATATACAGTAATTTAAAATGCACCAGCATTATGGCGCATGACAACGCACAGATATGAGAACTTTTTGTGTTGCGGCGTGCTGCTTTGGCAAAAATAGTGTAGGTTTGTTTCTCATTTATTGAGGTGTTGGCACATTTAAGATGAATAGGCGGCCTTGATGTAGACATGTGTAATTTGGCTCTAATGTTTTCTATTCTCAGTTTGACTCATTCAGTAAGGAAATGCCTAGTGCTATCACAGATATGAAAAAAACAGAAACCAGATCCCAATTTACTATAGTTGGATCATTAAAAAATGGTAAATTCTAATTGGTTGCAATATGTGACTGCACCATGCCCATAATTGTTGTTCTTTAGGCAATTTTAATTAAATAAAAAAACAAAGTGAATGGTTATATTATCTACGAACCCTCCAATAGATGGGGTCTAAGGTTAAATCTGAATCTATGTAGACATTGAGTTACATTTTCCTAATAACAATACTTAGGCTCAGTTGTGGATTGTTCTAAGCTGTAAGGTCAATATATTGTTTTTTTGTTCCTTTTCATGTGCCCTAGACAATAAGGATGCATTTCACCATACGTGCTTGAAAAAGGATACATGTTGCATCGATGTGTGTTCCTATTGACACGTGTTTTCAAAAGGTTTGTTTTCAAGGGATCTCATTCTATTGACTCTTTGACAATTGTTGATCAGTGCAATTTTTCTAACACACCTCATTGCAACATGTTGGTGTAAACAGGTGCTACTGGAAAATACATCTGGTGTGAACAAGTCTTATGTTAAGAACATATCAGGTTGTCTTTCTTCAGATACCAAATTAACTTACTAAGATCCAAAACACACTTGAATATCTGTGCAGTAACTGTGAAAACTGCAGTCTTTTGGCTGAAAATGCCTCCTCCATCTGACTTGGCCACAAAAAAACTCCAACGGTCAATGAATCAGATGCCTATTTAATATCTGTACAGGCTCCTTTACTTATTGTAGGCTCTTGTCTATTGATTGCGAGAAGTAAAAAAGATGATTCCCAGCAAGTGATAGAAAGGAGAAGTTGAGGTTTCCCACAACTACCAGATTTCTGTATTTGTCTAGCAAATGTTATGGGAACCATACAAAAAGTAAAAAAAAAAAAAAAACATGCACTAAAGTACTTCAATTCTTAGGTATCTGTGATAACCCATATCGGATGAGATTTTTTTTTTTAGCCATGCCAAACTTGCTCTGATCTCAGGTCTACTGTGGAAAGAAAAATGTCTTTGTTACTACTTGCAGTAAATTACTACATATGTTCCAGGCTAAAGATTGCTGTCACTTTTGAATCTGAAACCTTCAAATTCTAGTTTTTCTAAATTTCACTAGGTGACTGTAAAACGATTGGTTAAATTTAAAACATGGTGCTGTTGGCAAAACGTCCTGTAGAATTTAAAGTAATGAACGCTCAATTGATTGTTACAGTTTACACCCTTGTGGCCACCAAACAGTATTTTTAAACTGGCCCTCTTGATCTCTAATACAGGAGCTTCTTGAGTTCGAATCATTTATTGTCATTCAAATGTCAACTGATGTTTACTATTCTAGGCTGTCTACATATTTCTTGCAATTCAAGTTTTACATCCTATGAATATCAAGAATACACACATCACAGTGGTTGTAAACTGAGGAAAAATTGGACATTGTTCCAGTTGACTTATTGTGTCTGTGCTACTATAATTAGTAGTACTAAATTATTTTGCACTAAATTCATTTTGAGACAAAGATATTGCTATTGTCAGAAAAGTGTCACACTTTAAAGCCTGTTATACACTTTTTTTTTTTCGTTCGACCCAGTGGGCTGAATGGAAAAAAAAGTGAAAAGCTCAGGACGAGTCGCTTTGCTAACAATGTTAGTACTATGATCTCCTCCGCTGAGCTACTGTGTTCTGACGGGGATGCCCCCCCCCCCCCTCCAGAACACAAAGGTCAGCGCTCTCAGACATTGTCTGAGAGAGCTGATCGGGTGCCGATCAGCATACCTTTTTTGGTCATAACCCTTCTACAAAAGCGGGCTACCGTACACATGGGCCGATTGTTGGCTGGCTTTTGTTGAACCAGCTGATGCTGCCCGCTACTTAACCCATGTGTACAGCCCTTAAGAGTGGGTGCCAACAATCTTATAGTAATAAGTACTGATCTTCATTGAGGAAGAAACCCAGTAGGTATTCGGTGATGACGTGGTTTTGTGAGCTTATGAGAGTCTATCAGATCACAAGGAACTTGTGACATTACTGGTGATGATTAATAGACACCTGTGAAAGTGATGGGCCCTCTTTAAAGGGTAGGTGCAAACAAAACTGACACTTCAGTTTTGTGTAGATTATAGCAGGCTGAGTGACAACACAACTTATACTATCTTTTGGAAGATCTCTAAATGTGATTAGCACCATCAGTCTAGAAGAATGGCTTTTACGAGTGGTTCTCACTCTACCTGCTGGTGTTTCATCTGCCAAGAAAAGAAAAAGAATTTGGAAGAATATAGCCTCAGGTGGGGTTGTGAACTGGAAGGTAGTGAAGCACACTTGACACAGGAAAATCCTGGGGGATAAGCCAGTGGACAATTTGGCTCACTAAAATCCATTCACAAATTAACTGACAGTTTTCAGTTGACTGTCCCTGAACAGAAGCTCGAAAGATTGCATATTATAATACAAAATAATTGTCAAGGATAATCACAGGATTATAAAATGCAGTTTTGCCCCCAAAAAAGACAGGCAATATATAAATCTTCATGTAAGTTGGGTGTTAATACCAAATTCTTTCTCTTTGTACATTTTCCAGATAATTTTCACACTCCATGTCAAATGGTTACCTTTAAAAACATTACTTTGGTGTTAATTTGCACAAGGCACAAGTCATCCAAAGAAAAGAAGTATTACTTTTATAATAAAAGAAAAGTGAGTCTTTTCTCATTGTTTTGCTCATTCTCTTAGTATCAGTGCCTTTCTCATACCTGTATTTTGAAATTGTGTTTTTTTTATTGATGATTATACCCTTGAACTTAGTCTTGTGTAGGATTTGTGAATGAATAGATAAAAACTATTTTACTTTGTTGGAAAGACCATATTTTTGTGTCCTGTTTTTATTCACATTAGTCAGTGTCATACATATACTACCGATCATAGGATAAATTCACAAAGCATTCCCAGAATCGTTATTTTCAGCCACGTGGAATTTTCAAATCCTATTGGATGCTGATAACTCTCACTATTTTGAAAATCAAAATCTTTATCCTGGACAGGTTGCAGGTAAGAGAATCGATTGATTCCCCCACCAACATAGTGTTAATAGGGGAAGCCCCCCCCCCCCCCCCCCCCCGCGCGAGAACACAAAAATTACAATAACAAAAATTACTGCTATCGATTTATAACGGCTACTAGCAAAAATAACACGTAAAATCCGACAAATCAATCAACTTGGGTACATTTACGCATGGTTTGAAACCTGGTCAGTTCATGCCGAACCGGCCGAGATTTGAGTGGTCTATGGCCGCATTTACCTATAGGTAAGCTTAGAAAAAGGCTTACCTATAGGTAGTGTAAATATGTCCTAAACTTGTACCGTTTAGGAGATGTTTACATTACATGCAGCCAGTGACATCACTGGCGCATGTGCTCTTAAGTAGGGATGAGCTGAACACCCCCCTGTTCAGTTCGCACCAGAACTTGCGAACACACTAAATGTTGGTGTGAACTTTAAAGCCCCATTAAACTCTATGGGACTCGAACATTTGACATCTAAAGTGCTAATTTTAACCACTTAAGACCCGGACATTTAGTCAGCTAAAGGACCCGGCCAGGTTTTGCGATTCGGCACTGCGTAGTTTTAACAGACAATTGTGCGACGTGGCTCCCAAACAAAATTGGCGTCCTTTTTTTCCCCACAAATAGAGCTTTCTTTTGGTGGTATTTGATCACCTCTGCGGTTTTTATTTTTTGCGCTATAAACAAAAATAGAGCGACAATTTTGAAAAAAAATCAATATTTTTTACTTTTTGCTATAATAAATATCCCCCAAAAATATATAAAAAAAATATGTTCCTCAGTTTAGGCCGATACGTATTCCACTTATTTTTGGTAAAAAAAAATCGCAATAAACGTTTATCGGTTGGTTTGCGCAAAATTTATAGCGTTTACAAAATAAGGGATAGTTTTATTGCATTTTTATTTTATTTTTTTACTACTAATGGCGGCGATCAGCCATTTTTTTCGTAGCTGCGACATTATGGTGGACACTTCGGACAATTTTGACACATTTTTGGGACAATTGTCATTTTCACTGCAAAAAATGCTTTTAAAATGCATTGTTTATTGTGAAAAAGACATTTGCAGTTTGGGAGTTAACCACAAGGGGGCGCTGAAGGGGTAGTGTGACCTAATGTGTGTTTACAACTGTAGGGGGGTGTTGCAATTCTCCTGGTGGTCTGAGCAGGGCTTTATGAATGTTTACACTCGTCCCGGAGCTTCGAACCGGGTCACGGGAGTAAGCAGCGGGCACTAGCACAGGACGTACATGTATGTGCATGTGCCCAGCCGTGCCATTCTGCTGACGTATATGTGCAGGAGGCGGTCCTTAAGTGGTTAAGGGCTAATATGCAAGTTATTGTCCTAAAAAGTGCTTGGGGACCTTGGTCCTGTCCCAGGGGACATGCAGGGGAGGACTGGCAGCCTTAGGCCTGGGGGGCAAGTCCAGTCAAGTGGCCCACTGAACCACAAATCAGCTCGCCATCCATGTCCACATGGTTTTATAACGGATGATTGATGTTATGAAGCAAGACAAATATGATACAATGTAGTAATTAAAAAAGTGCAGATCGTGCCTGTTAATGCATCTTGATCAGTGCCCATCAGTGCAGCCTGATCATTGTCCATTAATGCAGTGCAAACACCTTCACCTTCTTCTTTATCACTGCCCCCTCAGTTGTTGTTCCCCTGTATCACCTTCAAATTTCTCACTTGTCAGCTTCATGTATTACTGTCCCCCCGACCCCCACTTGTTGGCTTTATGTATTACTGTGACAGTAATAAATTAGGCTGACAAGTGGGGGACAGCAGTGGCGGCTGGTGCTCAAAATTGCCACCACTGTGCCATCAAACGCAGCCACTGTACCCATCAATTGCTGACACTGTGCCCATCAATTGCTGCCAGTGTGCCCCATCAAATGCTGCCAGTGGTCCCTTTAATTTTTGCTACTGTGCCCCATCAGATGCTGCCAGTGTGACAATCAATTGTCGCTATTGTGCCCCATCAGATGCTGCCAGTGTGCCCATCAATTCCCGCTACTGTGCCAAATGCTGCCAGTGTTCCAATCAATTACCACTACTGTGCCCCATCAGATGCTGCCAATGTGCCTATCAATTGCCGCTACTGTGCCACATCAGATGCTGCCACTGTGCCATCAAACGCAGCCACTGTACCCATCAATTGCTGACACTGTGCCTGAGCTGAGCCGAGCCAGTGGATCTTAGGGGCCACATGACCTTCCTACAGGGCCGGCCTTAAGTGTTCAATCCTGTGGCGCCCCCCCCCAGACCGCTACACACTAAACTACCCACAGACCACTACACAATGACCGCTACACAAACTGCCCACAGACCGCTACACAATACACTACCCACAGACCGCTACACAATACACTACCCACATACCGCTACACAATACACTACCCACAGACCGCTACACAATACACTACCCACAGACCGCTACACAATACACTACCCACAGACCGCTACACAATACACTGGCCACTGCACAAACTGCCCACTGACCGCTACACAATACACTACCCACAGACCGCTACACAATACACTACCCACAGACCGCTACACAATACACTACCCACTGACCGCTACACAATACACTACCCACTGACCGCTACACAATACACTACCCACTGACCGCTACACAATACACTACCCACAGACCGCTACACAATACACTACCCACAGACCTACACAATACACACTGACCGCTACACAATACACTACCCACTGACCGCTACACAATACACTACCCACTGACCGCTACACAATACACTACCCACAGACCGCTACACAATACACTACCCACAGACCGCTACACAATACACTACCCACAGACCGCTACACAATACACTACCCACAGACCGCTACACAAACTGCCCACTGACCGCTACACAATACACTACCCACAGACCACTACACAATACACTACCCACAGACCGCTACACAATACACTACCCACAGACCGCTACACAAACTGCCCACTGACCGCTACACAATACACTACCCACAGACCACTACACAAACTGCCCACTGACCGCTACACAATACACTACCCACTGACCGCTACACAATACACTACCCACAGACCGCTACACAATACACTACCCACAGACCGCTACACAATACACTACCCACAGACCTACACAATACACACTGACCGCTACACAATACACTACCCACAGACCGCTACACAATACACTACCCACAGACCGCTACACAATACACTACCCACAGACCGCTACACAAACTGCCCACTGACCGCTACACAATACACTACCCACAGACCACTACACAATACACTACCCACAGACCGCTACACAATACACTACCCACAGACCGCTACACAAACTGCCCACTAACCGCTACACAATACACTACCCACAGACCTACACAATACACACTGACCGCTACACAATACACTACCCACAGACCACTACACAATACACTACCCACAGACCGCTACACAATACACTACCCACAGACCGCTACACAATACACTACCCACAGACCGCTACACAAACTGCCCACTGACCGCTACACAATACACTACCCACAGACCTACACAATACACACTGACCGCTACACAATACACTACCCACAGACCACTACACAATACACTACCCACAGACCGCTACACAATACACTACCCACAGACCGCTACACAATACACTACCCACAGACCGCTACACAATACACTACCCACAGACCGCTACACAATACACTACCCACAGACCGCTACACAATACACTACCCACAGACTGCTACACAATACACTACCCACAGACCGCTACACAATACACTACCCACAGACCACTACACAAACTGCCCACTGACCGCTACACAATACACTACCCACTGACCGCTACACAATACACTACCCACAGACCGCTACACAATACACTACCCACAGACCTACACAATACACACTGACCGCTACACAATACACGACCCACAGACCGCTACACAATACACTACCCACAGACCGCTACACAATACACTACCCACAGACCGCTACACAATACACTACCCACAGACCGCTATACAAACTGCCCACTGACCGCTACACAATACACTACCCACAGACCACTACACAATACACTACCCACAGACCACTACACAATACACTACCCACAGACCGCTACACAATACACTACCCACAGACCGCTACACAAACTGCCCACTGACCGCTACACAATACACTACCCACAGACCTACACAATACACACTGACCGCTACACAATACACTACCCACAGACCACTACACAATACACTACCCACAGACCGCTACACAATACACTACCCACAGACCGCTACACAAACTGCCCACTGACCGCTACACAATACACTACCCACAGACCTACACAATACACACTGACCGCTACACAATACACTACCCACAGACCGCTACACAATACACTACCCACAGACCGCTACACAATACACTACCCACAGACCGCTACACAATACACTACCCACAGACCGCTACACAAACTGCCCACTGACCGCTACACAATACACTACCCACAGACCACTACACAATACACTACCCACAGACCGCTACACAATACACTACCCACAGACCACTACACAAACTGCCCACTGACCGCTACACAATACACTACCCACAGACCTACACAATACACACTGACCGCTACACAATACACTACCCACAGACCGCTACACAATACACTACCCACAGACCGCTACACAATACACTACCCACAGACCGCTACACAATACACTACCCACAGACCGCTACACAATACACTACCCACAGACCTACACAATACACACTGACCGCTACACAATACACTACCCACAGACCGCTACACAATACACTACCCACAGACCGCTACACAATACACTACCCACAGACCGCTACACAATACACTACCCACAGACCGCTACACAATACACTACCCACAGACCGCTACACAATACACTACCCACAGACCGCTACACAATACACTACCCACAGACCGCTACACAATACACTACCCACAGACCGCTACACAATACACTACCCACAGACCGCTACGCAATACACTACCCACAGACCGCTACACAATACACTACCCACAGACCGCTACACAATACACTACCCACTGACCGCTACACAATACACTACCCACAGACCGCTACACAATACACTACCCACAGACCGCTACACAATACACTACCCACAGACTGCTACACAATACACTACCCACAGACCTACACAATACACACTGACCGCTACACAATACACTACCCACAGACCGCTACACAATACACTACCCACAGACCGCTACACAATACACTACCCACTGACCGCTACACAAACTGCCCACTGACCGCTACACAATACACTACCCACAGACCGCTACACAATACACTACCCACGGACCGCTACACAATACACTACCCACGGACCGCTACACAATACACTACCCACGGACCGCTACACAATACACTACCCACAGACCGCTACACAATACACTACCCACGGACCGCTACACAATACACTACCCACGGACCGCTACACAATACACTACCCACAGACCGCTACACAATACACTACACACTGACCGCTACACAATACACACTGACACTACAGCATTGGTGCCTTTTACTATAGAGGCATTGGTGGACTACAAGGCCCAGCATTTTACTATAGGGGGCTCTGGTGGACTACAAGGCCCAGCATATTTACTATAGGGGGCTCTGGTGGACTACAAGGCCCAGCATATTTACTATAGGGGGCTCTGGTGGACTACAAGGCCCAGCATTGTACTATAAGGGGCTCTGGTGGACTACAAGGCCCAGCATTTTACTATAAGGGGCTCTGGTGGACTACAAGGCCCAGCATTTTAGTCCCACCAGAGCCCCCTATAGTAAAATGCTGGGCCTTGTAGTCCACCAGAGCCCCCTATAGTAAAATTCTGGGCCTTGTAGTCCACCAGAGCCCCCCATAGTAAAATTCTGGGCCTTGTAGTCCACCAGAGCCCCCCATAGTAAAATGATGGGCCTTGTAGTCCACCAATGCCTCCTATAGTAAAAGGCCCAGCATTTTACTATGGAGGCATCACACGTTACACACTGACTTTCTGGTGACATAGAGAAGGAGGGGTAAGCTGACCTGACAGATGAGCCCTCAGCAGACACACATCGGGAGGCAGGACTCCAGGAGCAAGCAGGCACGATCAACGAATCCACAGTGCAGCCCCGCCCCCGCCTCCACACATGACTAGCACCAGCTCAGCATGGCCATTCACAGACCCCCATGCCTGCTTCCCAGAATGCCCCGCCCTGCACATCGCACATGGCCCGATCGGCCAATCACAGAGCACCCCTAAGGCCGGCCCTGGCTTCCTACAACTCCCACAATGCAGCGTGGCAGCAGCCAGCCAATCGGCGGCCGTTGCTGCCGAGTTTTAGCAAAAATAAACATAAAAAATAGCGCTGCGGACCGCGGCCGTTTTAAAGATAATGTGAGCGGCCCGGGGGGCAATTTCCATTTTTCCACCTGGCCCAGTCCGCCCCTGGGGACATGTATCCATGCAAAAAAAGTTTTAAAAACTGCAGTTTTTTTCGGGAGCAGTGAATTTAATAATGCTAAAAGTGAAACAATAAATGTGAATTATTCCTTTTAAATTTTGTACCTAGGGGGGTCTAAAGTTAGCATGTGAAATATCGCATGTTTCCCGTACATAGAACTGTCCCTGCACAAAGTGCCATTTCTGAAAGGAAAAAGTAATTTAAACCGGACTTGCGGCTATAATGAATTGTCGGCTCCGACAATTCAGAGAGAATTCATTCATAAAAAAACAAGCGTGGGGTTCTCCCTATATTCAATTATCAGGCCCTTCAGGTCTGGTATGGATATTAAGGGGAACCCCGCCGTCAATTTAAAAAAAAATTACGTGGGGTTTCCCCCAAATTTTCTTTCAAGACCCTTCAGGTCTGGTGTGGATTTTAAGGGGAACTCCACCCCAAATTTAAAAAAAAATGGCATGGAGTTCCCCCAAAAATCCACACCAGACCCCTTATCTGAGCACGTTAACCTGGCCGGCCGCAGAAAAGAGGGGGGACAGAGTGCGCCCCCTCTCTCCTGAACTGTACCAGGCCACAAGCCCTCAACATGGGGAGGATGTCCCCATGTTGATGGGGACAAGGGCCTTATCCCCACAACCTTTGCCCAGTGGTTGCAGGGGGCGCAGGGCTTATCAGAATCTGGAAGACCCCTTTAACAAAGGGGACCCCCAGATCCTGTCCCCCCCATGTGAATTGGTAATGGGGTACATTGTACCCCTACCATTTCACGAAGGAAGTGTAAATTGTTGTAAAAAGTCCTTTATTAATATAAAAAAAATCTAGCAGTGGTAAGCCACTCGGTCCCGGCTTCCTGCTCCAACGTTGTCTGTATCCAGCGACGGATGATCTCCTCTCCGGTCCAGCAATGAGAAGATCATCCGGGTTCCAGAGCAGCATCACCGGCCTCCTCTTCGCTGGAGCTTTGACATTTCTTATATTTGTGTGGCGGGGCCACCGGCACGTGACCCCGTCCCCCTCTGACGCACCCTCTGCTACGTCACTGGGGAAGTCTGGGCTTCCCCCTTGCGTCAGAGGGGGCAGGGTCACGTGATGGATGGCCTGCCTTACAAATATAAGAAATGTCAAAGCTCCAGCATGTCATTCGCTGGGCTGTGTCCGGCGGAGAGAGGAGGCCGGGGATGCTGCGCTCTGGATCCCGGACGATCTTCTCATCGCTGGACCGGAGAGGAGATCACCCGTCGCTGGATACAGACAACGTTGGAGCAGGGAGCCGGGACCGAGTGGATTACCACTGCTGGATTTTTTTTTCTTTTTTTTATTAATAAAGGACTTTTTTCTACAGTGTCTGTGTGTGTTTTTTTATGAATGAATTCTCTCTAAGATGCCGGAGCCGACAATTCATTATAGCCGCAAGTCCGGTTTAAATGACGTTTTTTCCTTTCAGAATGACACTTTGTGCAGAGACAGTTCTACATCAGTTCACATCCTTCAGTGGGCCGAACGATCCGTTACGGCTCTGTCGGCCTTGTACATTCCGGGGGTACAGAATTGGCAAGCGGACTACTTAAGTCGCCAAACACTAGACCTAGGAGAGTGGTCACTACACCCGGAGGTGTTTCAGAGTCTGTGCCAAAAATGGGGCACTCCAGACGTGGACCTTCTGGCGTCCCGTCTCAATCGGAAGGTGCCACGGTTCGTGGCCAGGTCAAGAGACGCAGACGCATTGGTGGCTCTGTGGGGTCACTATCGCCTAATCTATGCCTTCCCTCCTCTGAAACTTCTTCCTCGCCTGCTGCGCAGAGTGGAAGCCGAAGGGATACCAACGATCCTGATCGCCCCAGATTGGCCGCGCCGTCCCTGGTACGTGGACTTGGTGCGTCTGGCAGACGTCCCTTGGCGTCTACCCCTGAGAGAAGATCTCCTGTCACAAGGACCGATCTTTCACCCTGCTTTACAGTCGCTGGCTTTAACGGCGTGGCTGTTGAAAGCCAGGTTCTGAGGGACCGTGGTCTATCAGGCCCAGTGATCTCTACCATGCTACGTGCAGGGAAGACTACTTCACGGAAGATCTATCATCGTACGTGGAAGGCCTACATCTCTGTGTGAAGAGATGAAATGGCACCCCCGTACATACCTGATGTCCCAGATTCTGCTGTTCTTACGGCGGGGAGTGGATCAGGCTCTCGCCTTAAGTACGGTTAAGAGTCAGATCTCGGCTCTAGCGGTTTACTTTCAGCGACCCTTGGTGGCACACTCTCTAGTGCGTACGTTTGTATAGGGGGTGCGGCTTCAAGACGCCCTGTTTGAGGACATTCGGAAGATTCCTCTTTTGACCTTGCCTCAGAAGGTGGTTTTTCTGGTAGCAATTACCTCGATCAGACGGGTGTCTGAACTGGCAGCCTTGTCCTGCAAGGCTCCTTACTTGGTCATCCACAAGGATAAGGCCCGCAGCCTTCATTTCTTCAAAGGTTGTGTCGGCTTTTCACATTAATGAGGATATAGTGTTACCATCCTTATGTCCTCAGCCGAGGAACCAGAAGGAGGCCGCCTTGCATTCCTTGGATGTGGTTCGGCCCCTACGGGTGTACTTGTCTGCCATGGCTCTGTTCCGGAGATCGGATTCACTGTTTGTGTCGGTGACTGGTCCTAAAAAGGGTCTGGCGGTCTCGTCGGACATTTCTAGGTGGATCAGACAGGTCGTCCTTCAGGCCTATGCCCTACAGGGGCGGGCGCCTCCCTTTCAGGTTACGGCGCATTCGACCAGGGCGATTGGTGTGTCTTGGGCTTTCCGTCATCAAGCCTTTGTTTTACAGGTGTGTAAGGCGGCAACCTGGTCGTCCATCCACACTTTCTCTAAGTTTTACAAGGTGGATGTGAGTGCATCTTCGGATGCCTCCTTTGGCCGCAAGGTTTTACAGGCAGCAGTTTAAGGTTGGAGTTCGAGGGGTGTTTTCCCCACCCCTCGAAATTTTGACACAGCACCCACCCCTCCTTTTGGTTTGTACTGCTTATTACGAACTGGAGCTGTTCAGTCAGAGTGGGGGTTATATACCCGGGGAACCACGCCCCCTGGCAGGAGCTGTACGGCAGAAGTGTTTTTTTTAACACTTGAAGTGCTGTTTTTCTGCCTAGTCTCTCCTGGAAGGAAGGTGATGTAACCATAAGGTCAATGCTGCTGTGCCCGTCCATGAACTCAGAGAAATGGATTTTACGGTGAGTACAAAAATCCAATTTTTTTAATGTATTTTTGGGGATATTTTTTTTATAGCAAAAAGTAAAAAATATTGCTTTTTTTTATAGCGAAAAAATTAAAAACCGCAGAGGTGATCAAATACCACCAATAGAAAGCTCTATTTATGGGGAAAAAAATTAAAATTTAATTTGGGTAATATGTTGCATGACCGCGCAATTGTCATTCAAATTGTGACAGTGCTGAAAGCTGAAAAATGGCTTGGGCAGGAAGGGGGTGAAAGTGCCCAGTATTGAAGTGGTAAACAAACACTAATTGCATACCAGCTTTTGCATTCACTTTTACATAGAGCATTTTAATGTTTTATTAGTCCTTGTCCAGTGTAAAATATTTTAATACATTTGTAACTAGGCTTATATGAGATAGCTGTGGATTATAAGAAAGGGGGGGAATGTGTGGCTGATAACTTTACAGGCAAAAGCCCTCTCTATAGGCACAGGGTTTACTATACCTAATGGTAAACCCAACCCTGGCTACAAGAACATTTTTGTACATTGCACAAAAACAGAAAATGTAATCAATACCTACCATTTTGTTTCTCTCCTGGCACATATCCATAGCAGCATACAGTACATATGGTGGTTTCCCTGCCCACTGCCAACCCAAAGGACTAAGGAAATGTGTGTTTGAACCTATTCCTGCCATTCTCTGTGTGTAGAATGAACTGGGTGGTTAAAAGTATACTTCCGCGGGGAGGTAAAGATAGTAGGCTAATCTCGGGTTAGAATGTGATATGTGGATTGCACTCCCCTGGTGGTTCATCTATTACCACCTATTTCTGGGCAATAGTTTTAGTTATTAAGTATATAAAAATATATACATATAAATATGCTATACACTTATAAAAGTATGTGTTCCCCTATGCCAGATTCAAAGGATCACTGCCTCAAGGACAAGCAAATATTATAGTAACCCCCAAAGTAATATTTGCTTGTCCTTGAGGCGTGTGTCACTTCTGCTGTCATAATTCACAGTAGAAGATGGCATACTGAAAAATAGAAAGCACCTGGTACCTTAAAGCAGGGGTATCCAACCCCCGTAGCCCATTTTCAGCCAGGCCTTGAAGGCATTTTTGGAGGTTCGGCGGGCAAGCAGAGAGAGCACATTACCTCTCGCGGTCCGCCCCGCATCACAGCTGTTCCGCCCACACAGCCGGCCAGGAAAACACAACACTGTCTGAGGTGTGTGAGAGCAGAGAGATGATGTCCTCTCACCGCCCGCCCTGCCCCACCACCGTCCAGTCCTCGCATCCAGCGCAATCACTACACTGAGGTGCGGCGGCCAAGAGATGAAATCTCTCACTGCCCGACCCGCATTGCTGCATGTTTTTTTTTACAATCCTTGCATCTTGGCATTGCTGATATCCTGCAGTCCCTTTGCATCCACTTTCACATGTATCCACTCCTGTGATCGAGCCATACCTAAATGAACTCTACGTATAGCATCTCCATCCCTACCAAGTAAGTGACAGTCCCCACCTGGCTAGTGAAAATCTCCATCTGGCAAGTGACAATCCCCACCTAACAAGTCACAGTCCCCATCTGGCAAGTGACAAGCTACATCTGGTGGCAAGTGACACACTCAGGGTTCCCACTGATTCTGCTTTTTGGTGAGTTGAACTATTTATTTTTTATTACAATGTAATACTAGAAATTATGCATTTTAATCATCCTGACACCATAACAACCATGGTGTTGTGATGATTGAAGTGCTGACACCAGCCATTTCCCCAACAAGTCACCCACGAAAAACCGCATCCCCCCCCTCCACGCAGCTGGTCCCCAGTGTCAAAAAGGTTGGGGACCGCTGCCTTAAAGCGGGAGTTCACCCCAAAAAAATGTTTTGAACATTATATTCAGCCGAGTTGTGAGATAGGGATTACGGCAATAAAAAAAAAAAAAACAGCGTACATACCGTATTTTCACCACAGCTTCCGGGTGTGTTAACTGCGCATACATCGCGTCACGAGTTGCCGAAAGAAGCCGAACGTCGGTGCGCAGGCGCTGTATAGAGCCGCACCGTCATTCCGCTTCTTTTGGCAACTTGTGACGCGCTGTATGCGCCGGTCAGAGGGATGTCAATCAATTAGGAACGCCCAGTGCCGCAGTTAACATACCCGGAAGCCGTGGTGAAAATACGGTATGTACGCTGTATTTTTTTATTTCATTGCCGTAATCTATCTCACAACTCGGCTGAATATAAAGTTAAAAAAAAAAAATTGGGGTGAACCCCCGCTTTAATGCATAACTCCACTTTTGTTAAGAAAAAAGCATTCCCTTCTGGGTGATCTATGTACATTACAGGGATTTTAAGAAACTTTTTTTCAGATGCCTACCTTTTGTTAATCTGAAGAAATCCCTGTGTGTGTGTCTGTGTCCATGTGGAAAAGTGAGTCTAATGGGAGTGGTTAATTAACCAATCAGCTGCACCTGCAGGGCTCTGAGGAAAGCTGCAGGGTCTGCATCCCTTTTAGATGTGATTTCCTATTGGGAGCATCTCACAAAAAAATGTCATTTTTGTTGCAGAGGAGGGCCTGAAATCTGACTTATATCTTAGTGCAGACTTCTGGGAAAATTTGTGAGCCAATCACACAAGCAGAAAATGTTTCTGGGGGGCGTTGTGTACACATGCTGCATACAGAACAACTCCAGTTAGCCATATTGCATTTTCAGACAATTACAGCGGCTGCAGATTAAAAAGGAAAGGGTAATTTTTAATAACATTTAATTACAATATGTGTCGCAATTGTATACCCTGTATTATTTTTTCTTTATTTCCAATTTGTTTTCCCCATGAAAGTAGAGTTACCCTTTAACTTTTTTGAAGTGTTTTTTAAACTGCTGTCTGCTTTTTTTGATCATAATCTCATTGCAAAGAATATAGCCTGGTACAAATTTAGAAACCATATCGATTTAAAACCAAATTTGGAAAGTCAACTAACCTTCCATTGACACAAATCCTGACATGTCCTTGTTATTGCGCTGCCACACCTTATTGACAATAGGGGACCTTTTCTTGCAACATGATAAAAGTTCACACATCGGACACTAGAAATGCTGGCAGCTGTTCAATCACTTGAGTCAACTGTATAGTCAGCTGCTTAAGTCCACAGTTGTTGTATATTCCATGATCGCTTCAGACAGTTCTTTGAAACAGTTGCCAACTCTTACATGAAAACACTTGAGCAATCTGCATTATTCTGCAATGGTAATGGAATGCACGTCAACTTACAGAGGTCATGTATGCCATTTACAGAATATCATTTCTAAAACTTACTGTATATGCAATTTCAAATGTTATGTCCATGCACAAATGATATTGCATTACTTCATAAAAGGAAAACATCACTTTTTTTGCGTCTCAAAAAATATGACACCTATAATTGCTACACAAGCCATTTTGAAATTTAGGCCTCATGCCACATGATTTTTTTATTTTTAACATGTAGTCAGTGGTTTCTGGCATAGGCAAATGATGTTGTACATCCTAGGAGTCTTCAGGAGAGGAGGAGGGGCATTCTCAGCTGGGCACATCCTCCTGCATGCATGTCTGAGCTAAGGGCAAATGGATTCCAGGAAATAAATGTTACATAAATCATCCGCCCTTACTCCAGATGGCCACTAGGGATGAGTTTGACTCGAACATTAGCTGTTCGGTGAACAGCGAACAATTTGGGGTGTTCACAGCAAATTTGAAAAGCCGCGGAACACCCTTTAAAAGTCTATGGGAGAAATCAAAAGTGTTCATTTAAAGGTTAATATGCAAGTTATTGTCATAAAAAGTGTTTGGAGACCCGGGTCCTGCCCCAGGGGACATGTATCAATGCAAACAAAAAGTTTTAAAAACTGAATTTTTTCGGGAGCAGTGATTTTAATAATGCTTAAAGTGAAACAATAAAGTGAGATATGCCTTTAAATTTCATACCTGGTGGTGTCTAAAGTATGTCTGTAAAGTAGCGCATGTTTTCTGCGTTGTCCCTGCACAAAATGTCATTTCTGAAGGAAAAAAGTCATTTAAAACTACTCGCGGCTATTCATGAATTGTCGGGTCCCGGCAATACAGAGAAAAGTAATTAAAAAAAAATGTCAGGGGTCCCCCCCCCCCCGCCATTTTTTTTTAACCACTTCCCGACGGCCGCACGAATATATGCGGCCGTCGGGTGGTTCTGAATCTCTGACAGGGCGCATATATGCGCCCTGTGCTATTCCTGGCCACTAGAGGGCGCGCGAGTGCCCGCTGCATCCCTGAGATACCGATGCGCGTGCCTGGCGGCCGCGATGTCCGCCAGGCACTCGCAATCGGCGGCTACAGGGACAAGACGTGGATCTCTGTGTGTAAACAAAGAGATCTGTCAGGGACCTACCTGTGGGCTCCGACGAGTCCCTGTTGCTCGCGCTCCAATTTCGCGTGTGTGCGCGCCGCGCGTGCACCTATCGTGCGCGCCGCGCGTGCACCTATCGTGCGTGCGCGTGCACGGCGCGCGTCTGCGTCACGGGGGCGCGCGCATGCGCGGCGGGAGCGCGCGCATGCGCACTAGCCTCTCTTCCCCTTTAAAAGATCAGTAGCAGCAGTGACACCTTGCTGTCTGATCTACAGCTTATGTCCTAAAAACCCTGAAACCTGATGTCTGTTGAAACCTGATACCTGCTTACCTGATACCTGTTGAAACCTGATACCTGCTCTACCCGATACCTGACCCGGCTCCGTCTGACTACCTGAATACCGTTACCGACTCCTGGCTTGATCCGACTCCGGTCTACTGTACTGCCCCTCGTTATCAGACCTATGCTTGAACTTTGACAACGCTACCTCCGCTACAGAGTGACTTTCGGGTGATCCGCCCATCTGACCCGTGTTGACTGCATACCCGTTTCTGTCTTGCATCTAACCCGGCTTGTCCACCAGTTCCCGCTATCCGGTTCCGGTGACCCTCCAGAGACGCTGTCTCCTACACTGCCTGCCCGCAAGATTTCCATTCCAACCAGTCTGCTGTCATCCCAAGCACTCTTACCTCACCGCGCTCCCGTACTTGCTGTCCCCACTCCAGCAGTCCCTGAACCCGGGCGGTAAGAGGGGCTCTTTCCTGCATACGAGGCTCTATCCACAAGGTACGTAACAGTATCAGACAGCCATGTCAGAGCCTGCGGGAATAGCCCCTGCCATAGACGAAATCTGCAAACACCTGGCGTCCCTCACAGAAGCAGTAAAGAACCTACAGGAAGGCTACGTTAGGCTAGAAGGGCAGGTACACAGCCTGGCTGCCCCCAGTGATCCAGCTGCTCCTTCAACCTCCAGATCCGCATCAGCTGTTTCTGCTCCTTCGGTGGTAATGCTTCCACCTGAACCAAGAGTTCCAGTGCCAGAGCGATTCGCTGGCGACCGCACCAAATTTCGAGCCTTCCGTAGCGCCTGTGAGCTCTACTTCGCTCTGCAACCCCGGACATTTTCCTTGGAGGTCACCAAAGTGGGATTCGTAATCTCCCTACTACAAGGGGACCCTCAGACCTGGGCCCACCGGCTGCTCGAGGAGAATGGTGACCAGACACGGACCCTGTTCGCTTTTCTTGAGGCCATGGCTCTGCTATATGATGACCCTCAACGAGCCGCTACCGCCGAGTCTGCCCTACTCACGCTCCAGCAAGGCCGCAGAGCGGCTGAGGACTATGTCACGGACTTCAGGCGCTGGAGCGCGGACACTCAATGGAACGATGCAGCTCTGCGGCACCAGTTTCGCTTGGGCCTTTCTGAAAGTCTGAAGGACGAACTCGCTCGAGTGGGGGTGCCCGAGACCCTCGAAGATCTAATTACCACAGCTATCCAGATCGACCGCCGGCTTCGTGAACGCCGGGCTGAGCGATCTTCTCAACCGAACCGTCCCACCTGGATGACTGCAAAGGTACCTATGCCGGCTTCTCGCTACCTGCCTCCTACCTACCCTGATCCCCCCAGCACCAACCAGGACTCATCTGAACCCATGCAACTTGGCCTCATGCGACCAACACTACCACCTGAAGAGCGGGCACGTCGTCGCCAACTCAACCTTTGCATGTACTGCGGCGGGACTGGCCACTACGTTCGCAACTGTCCTGTTAAGACACGTAAGTGCCTCACCTCAGCTCCTGTCAACTTCTCAGCCCTGTCAGGCAATGCAACCCACCTTGCTCTACCTTTCTCGTTACAGTGCCAGGGAAGGAATATTCCGGTCAACGCCATCCTTGACTCCGGCGCATGCAGCTGCTTCATCGATACCGCTTTTGTCAACCTGCACAGCATCCCCTTACGAAGAAAGACCCATGGACTCTCTGTTTTTCTGGCCGACGGCTCCCGCATCAGTTCTGGACAGGTAACCCAAGAGACTCTACCTCTACCTGCTTTAATCGCTCCTCAGCACAAGGAACTGTTGGTCCTAGATGTGATTTCCTCTCCTCTGTTTCCGGTAATCCTCGGCCTACCCTGGCTTCAGGCTCACAACCCTCTGATTAATTGGGCATCTGGAGAGGTGTCTTTTCAGTCCCCTTACTGCCAGCAATACTGTCTACCCGGGCCCACCAGTTCACCTCCCACCTTACTATGTATGGACTCTGACCCAAGCCTGCTTCAGTGCATTCCTGAACCCTATCATGACTTCCTGGATGTTTTTAGTAAACGAGGGGCCGACTCCCTTCCGCCCCATCGCCCCTATGACTGCCCGATCGAGCTCCTCCCAGGGGCCGAAATTCCTTTTGGGCGTATTTTTCCGTTGTCAGAAAAGGAGCAGGAGGCCCTAAAAATATATATAGATGAAAACTTACATAAGGGGTTCATCCGGCCTTCTACCTCCCCAGCAGGCGCTGGAATATTTTTTGTTACCAAAAAGGATCAGTCCCTCCGTCCGTGTGTAGATTACCGGGAACTCAATAATATCACAGTGAAAAACCGGTACCCGCTACCCCTGGTACCCGAGCTCTTCCAAAAACTGAGGTCAGCTACCATCTTCACCAAGCTAGACCTGAGAGGGGCCTACAACCTGGTCCGTATTCGGGAGGGGCACGAATGGAAAACAGCTTTTCGTACCCGATTCGGTCATTACGAGTACCTAGTCATGCCCTTCGGACTGTGTAATGCGCCCGCCACCTTTCAGCATTTTATTAATGACGTACTCAGAGACTTTCTGGACATCTTTGTAATTGTCTATCTTGATGATATCTTAGTCTTTTCCAGATCA
The DNA here is from genome assembly GCA_029574335.1 of Rana kukunoris. NCBI lineage: Eukaryota > Metazoa > Chordata > Amphibia > Anura > Ranidae > Rana > Rana kukunoris. Next base: position 281,813,278 of record CM056050.1, on the reverse strand, counting down.
TTAGACAGACACCGAGAGCATGTTCGTAGAGTCCTCCACCGGCTCCGACTACACAGATTATACGCCAAGGCAGAGAAATGCGAATTTGAACGTCAGACCATCCAGTTCCTAGGCTTGGTAATCTCTCCCACCGGAATTAAGATGGACCCGCAGAAGGTGTCCGCTATCCTCGACTGGCCGGTACCCCTGGACAAGAAGGGGGTACAACGCTTCGTAGGTTTTGCAAACTTCTATAGAAGATTTATCAGGGGGTTTTCTGCAATAATTTCTCCCATCACACAATTGACCAGACAAAACCTACGTTTTCACTGGAACCCAGAAGCTCAAAAGGCCTTTGACCGACTCAAAAAGCTTTTCACGTCAGCCCCGATCCTCAGTCACCCTGATCCTGCACTACCCTATATCCTCGAGGTTGACGCATCTGAAGTCGCAGTGGGAGCTGTTGTCTCCCAACGCCAGGGGAATAAAGACCTAATGCATCCCATCGGATTCTTTTCCCGGAAACTTTTTCCTGCGGAAAGAAATTATGATGTCGGAGATCGTGAGCTACTTGCCATCAAGACCGCATTGGAGAAATGGAGGTACCTGTTAGAAGGCGCAGCCCACCCAGTATTAATTTATACCGATCACAAGAATCTTGAGTACCTAAGATCTGCTAAAAGGTTGAAGCCCCGTCAAGCCCGCTGGGCGCTGTTTTTCTCACGCTTCTGTTTTCACATCACCTACCGGCCAGGTTCAAAGAACGTCAAACCAGACGCACTATCCCGGATGCATGATAACCCCAAGGATATACCGGTTCCTGACACTATTTTACCAGCAGGTAACTTCCTACTTCTCCAGTCTGGTCTACTCTCCGAAATTAGAGAAGCATCCACAGATGCCTCCAAACCTTCCAGCATCACTTTAACATCTAGGGATGGACTGTTTTGGAGAGGCAGCCAAATTTTCGTTCCAGAAACAAGCCGTGTGGAAGTCCTGAAACTCCTTCACGACCACCCATTGGCGGGACACTTTGGGGTTCGGAAAACCCTCGAACTGGTCCGTCGTACCTTCTGGTGGCCAGACCTGGAAAATTTCTGCAAAACATATGTTAACTCATGCCCCACGTGTAATCGAAACAAGACCACAAGAAGCCGAGCTTGGGGACTGTTGAAGCCCCTACCTGTACCCAATAGACCCTGGGAAATGATTTCTATAGACTTTATAGTCTAACTTCCTCGTTCAGAGGGGTGCACGGCAATTTTTGTAGTCGTGGATCGCCTATCCAAAATGGCTCATTTCCTTCCCTTAAGGAGTACCCCAACGGCCACAGAGACTGCTCGCATCTTCATCAAGGAGATTGTTCGGCTACACGGAATTCCCTCTGACATCGTGTCTGACAGGGGGGTTCAGTTCACGTCCCGCTTCTGGAGATCCTTATGTGAAACCTTGAAGATTAAACTCTCCTTTTCCTCAGCCTATCATCCCCAAACCAACGGGCAAACAGAGAGGACCAACCAGACTCTTGAACAGTACATTAGGTGCTTTACGTCCTTCTCTCAGGACGATTGGGTTTCCCTGCTACCCCTAGCGGAGTTCGCGTACAATAACGCCAACCACTCAGCTACCGGGCAATCCTCTTTCTTTGCCAACTATGGTTTTGATCTAACCTTTTTACCTGACCTTTTTTCAGAATCCCCAGTCCCGGCAGTGCAGAGTACGATGGAGTTCCTCAGCCACAACAACCAGGTATTACGGGAAGCGGTGACTAAAGCTCAAGCTGCCAGTAAAAAGTTCTTTGACCGGAAGAAGAGAGGCGAATTAAACCTTCAACCAGGTGACCAGGTATTGCTATCTACAACCAACCTCAAGTTGGCCTGTCCTTCAAAGAAGTTGGGACCAAAGTTCATAGGACCTTTTCCAGTACGAAGGAAGATCAATGAGGTATCGTATGAACTATCCTTACCTGATTCTTTGAAAATTCATCCAGTATTCCATGTGTCATTGTTGAAACCTGCATTTCTGGATCCCTTTCCTGATAGAGGGACCAGTCCCCCAGAACCTGTTTTTGTTGATGGGTGCGAGGAATACGTTGTGGAGGCCATCCTCAACTGTAGGAAGCGGCAAGGGCAAACTCAATTTTTAGTAAAATGGAAAGGGTATGGCCCAGAAGACAATTCCTGGGAACCCGAAAACAACATCCATGCACAGAGACTGATTCGCAATTTTTTTTCCGCTCACCCTGAAAAAAGAATCCAATTTGGCATCCGGAGGCTGCCCCTTGGGGGGGGGGGGGCAATGTCAGGGACCTACCTGTGGGCTCCGACGAGTCCCTGTTGCTCGCGCTCCAATTTCGCGTGTGTGCGCGCGTGCACCTATCGTGCGCGCGCGTGCACGGCGCGCGTCTGCGTCACGGGGGCGCGCGCATGCGCACTAGCCTCTCTTCCCCTTTAAAAGATCAGTAGCAGCAGTGACACCTTGCTGTCTGATCTACAGCTTATGTCCTAAAAACCCTGAAACCTGATGTCTGTTGAAACCTGATACCTGCTTACCTGATACCTGTTGAAACCTGATACCTGCTCTACCCGATACCTGACCCGGCTCCGTCTGACTACCTGAATACCGTTACCGACTCCTGGCTTGATCCGACTCCGCTCTACTCTACTGCCCCTCGTTATCAGACCTATGCTTGAACTTTGACAACGCTACCTCCGCTACAGAGTGACTTTCGGGTGATCCGCCCATCTGACCCGTGTTGACTGCATACCCGTTTCTGTCTTGCATCTAACCCGGCTTGTCCACCAGTTCCCGCTATCCGGTTCCGGTGACCCTCCAGAGACGCTGTCTCCTACACTGCCTGCCCGCAAGATTTCCATTCCAACCAGTCTGCTGTCATCCCAAGCACTCTTACCTCACCGCGCTCCCGTACTTGCTGTCCCCACTCCAGCAGTCCCTGAACCCGGGCGGTAAGAGGGGCTCTTTCCTGCATACGAGGCTCTATCCACAAGGTACGTAACAGATCCATGTCCTGTCAGGAGAGAGAGGAGACCGATCTGTGTCTCTTGTACATAGGGACACAGCATCGGTTACCTCCCCCAGTCACCCCCCTCCCCCCACACAGTTAGAACACACCCAGGATATACATTTAACCCCTTCCATGCCCCCCTAGTGTTAACCCCTTCACTGCCAGTCACATTTATACAGTAATCGGTGCATTTTTATAGCACTGATCGCAGTATAAATGTGAATGGCGCCAAAAATGTGTCAAAAGTGTCCAATGTGTCCGCCATAACGTCGCAGTCCCAATAAAAATCGCAGATCGCCGCCATTACTAGTAAAAAAAAATAATAATAAAAATTAATAATAATTATGTCCCCTATTTTGTAAGCGCTATAACTTTTGCGCAAACCAGTCGCCTTTTGCGATTTTTTTTTTTTTTTTTTTTTACCAAAAATATGTAGAATAATACGTATCGGCCTAAACTGAGAAAAAAAAATATTTTTTTTTTTAAAATTGGCTATTTATTATAGTAACAAGTAAAAAATATTGACTTTTTTTCAAAATTGTAGCTTTTTTTTTGTTTATAGCGCAAAAAATAAAAACCACAGAGATGATCAAATACCACCAAAAGAAAGCTCTATTTGTGGGGAAAAAAGGACGCCAATCTTGTTTGGGAGCCACGTCGCACGACCGTTAAAGCGACGCAGTGCCAGAAGCTGAAATTTCACCTGGTCAGGAAGGGGTATAAGTGCCCAGTAAGGAAGTGGTTAAACTACTTTCATCTGCATTGCCGGGAACTAACAATTCATTAATAGTGCAAGTAGTTTTAAGATTACTTTTTTTTCCTTCAAAAATGACATTTTATGCAGGGAACCAAAATTTAAAAACAAAAACAATGCGTAGGGGTCCCCCCAAATTCAATATCGGGTCCTTCAGGTCTGGTATGAATATTAAGGGGAACCCCGCATAGTTTTAAAAAAAAATGGCGTGGGGTTCCCCCAAAAAATCTATACCAGACAGTGCCCCCCCTCCTGAACCGTACCAGGCCACATTCCCTCAACATGGGGATGATGCTTTGGGGGTCTGTGGGCGGGTCTTATGCCCACAACCCTTGCCCGAGGGTTGTGGGGGTCTGTGGGTGGGGGGATTATCGTTATCTGGAATCCCCCTTTAACAAAGGGGACCCCCAGATTTAGCCCCCCTCATGTGAATTGGTAACGGGGTACATTGTACCTCTACCATTTCACAAAAAAAAAAAACACACACAGACAGCTTGGGACAAGTCCTTTAATAAAAAATAAAATAATAATTCCAGCGATTGTAGATCGTTCTACGACCCGGACCCGCGCTACCCGCTACTATGAACGATACAGCCTCCTCCATATAAGGCTCCCGGGCGAATGACGCGTGAGCTGTGTGACATTTATTTTATAACGGAGGGTAGGGCCATCAATGATGTGGACGAGTGACTCCTAATGGGGTTTCTGGCGGCTTCCCTGTGGTGTCACTGGTGACCACTCCCCCTCTGGCGCGTCACAGGGGCGAGGTTATTGGCTCTCCTCTCCTTACACTGTCAGTGTGCAGATAGGAATGCTGATAACCAGCTTTTGTTTACATTGTGACAAGCTGTTCACGTGGTAAAGGCCTGCTGTGATTGTCCTTTTACCCCGATCTGTGATCAGCTGAATCCTAAGGACGCAGCGATCACAGGGCTGTGCGGGCAGGGTGATCACGTGAGGAAGTCCATGGATGCCCTCCCGGCAATGTAAGCCCACTATAACCATCTTTCAGCTATAGCGTTAGTGGGAAGAGGTTAAAGTAAACCTTCCCTAAAAGTATAGGGATTGCTGTTGCTGACTTCATTACTATATATACTATTGGCCTATTATGCTGCCACTGTGGCTTAAAACCTGACCTGGGTCAAGTATGTATTCAGGAAAGACAGATGTCTTTATTGCAGGCCTTTTCTGGATTACTAACACAGGGAATTAAAGCAAGAGGATGATTATGACAGACAAACTAGCATTTGCAGAATGCCACATAAGCAAAACAGCCCCATCTTTCTGGGTGGGAAGTTTTCCTTTAGGCTGGGTTCACCTCTCTGACAGATGCGGCTCGTAGCAGGGGTCCGTTATGTCCCTGTTCTCCATTTCAGGGATGAATTTTTGGCTGAATTCAGCACTGAAACTGAGCCAAAGTCACATACGACCCTTGTGCAATCCGCTCTGGAGATATGTGAACTGGCTGCATAGAGAGCCAGTCATGTCATGTGAATTGGATGCACCAAAAACCACATCCAATTCACACTAGTGTGAACCCAGCCTTAAGCATAGATCATTTGAGCAATCTAGGCTAATGACCTTGATGCTAGAATTACCTTTGTGTAGTGACTCTAAGGCCTATAAAGCATGTAAAAATAATAGTATTGGTGCCTTCATTGTTTTTGATACCCTTTCTCATCTATCATGAACAGCAGGATGCAAGTCATGTTTATAGAAGTTACCCATGTGTGGGTAGAAATGTTACATGTCCTGTTCTGAGGTAGGAACAGAGCTGTATCCTGGCCTAGGGCAGCACTTTGCAGGGGGCGGCATTAAAAGAGTCCCCGCCGGCTTGCGCTACACTGTTAGGAAAATTAGTCTAACGGCCCCAAAAAGCGCCCGTGCTGCTTCTGGTATGCGGGCGGCTGGCATTCCGCAACTGTGGGGGGGGGGGCGCTTCCAATTTTGACTGTTTTATCATCCTGGACCACAAACCTTCCCCACTGTGCTATATGTTTCTGCTGCACCATCTACTTAAAGTAGAACTATAGGCAACATTTTTTTCCATTTTGGGTAGAGTAAGGGAGGGTTATAGTCCCTGTCAGTTTATTTTTTACCATCCCTGTCCTATTGCGAAGATTTCCCTTCACTTCCTGCTCTATGGGCAACCAGGAAGTAAGAGGAAATCTAAGTAAATTAAGGGAATCCATTCCCCCCCCCCCCCCCCCCAGGCCCTCAGAACTAGTGTCCTCACTTGAAAATTTCAGGGCGGGTCTTAAACAACACAGGGTGTGGCCTTAACAGGAAGGGGTGGGTCATATTTAAATTAGGGGGTGCACGAGTTTAGTCAGGCCTAGGGCAGCACAAAACCTAAATACACCTCTGGGTAGGAACCATACCTCTTTGAGATGCAGGCTTTCTAAAAATGGCTGCTGACTGGACCCTGCAATTGTGAACTGTGGTGAGATTACTTCAGAAATCGTACACACTATTGCAGCAGACGAGCCAAGACTGGAAGAATTAAAGCTGGCCATACACTAGTAGACATTCAAGTGACTAGTGTATGGCCAGTTGTGTTTACTTTTAACATTTGATTTTGAAATATATGTACTTTCCCAAAACAAAAACCGTCCTGGATGATGGTAGGAGACTGATGAAAAGGGAATTCTTCCAGAAACGTGTGTTTCTCCCTACTGGTATCTTTGCACTCACAGCTTGTGACATCATTATGGAAGTGGGTGGGCACTGACCCGGCTGACTTTTCCTCCTTGGCACAGTCAGTGGCGCTACCCCAAAGCTGTATGTATCCCATCTAGCCCAGCTCCCCAGCACTGTTGAGCTTCAGAGAGGACCTGTGGTCACATCAGCTGCAAGTTCACTACACTATATACACTCTGCTTCATCATGTTTGTGAGGTCATTTCTACATTTTTAAATTACCCACTTGACCTGCGAAAGATTTATCCCCTTCATGACAGACCGTTTTTTGGGATATGGCACTGCGTTACTTTAACTGACAATTGAGCCGTCATGCGAAACTACAAAATAAAATTGATGTCCTTTTTTCCCCTAAAAATAGAGCTTTCTTGTGCATCATCTTTAGAAGATGCTTCCTTCTGGGACGACAGCCATGTAGACCAATTTGATGCAGTGTGTGGCATATGGTCTGAGCACTGACAGGCTGACCCCCCCACCCCTTCAACCTCTGCAGCAATGTTGACAGCACTCATACGTCTATTTCCCAAAGACAACCTCTGGATATGATGCTGAGCACGTGCACTCAACTTCTTTGGTCAGCAATTGCGAGGCATGTTCTGAGTGGAACCTGTCCTGATAAACTGCTGTATGGTTTGGTCACTGTGCTGTAGCTCAGTTTCAGGGTCCTGGCAACCTTCTTATAGCCTAGGCCATCTTTATGTAGAGCAACAATTCTTTTTTTTTTTTTCAGATCCTCAGAGTGTTCTTTGCCATGAGATGACATGTTGAACTTCCAGTGACCAGTATGAGAGAGTGAGAGCGATAACACCAAATTTACCACACCTCCTTCCCATTCACACCTGAGACCTTGTAACACGAATGAGTTGCGTGACATCGGGATGGAAAATGGCTAATTGGGCCCAATTTGGACAATTTCACTTAGGGGTGTACTTACTTTTGTTGCCAGTGGTTTAGACATTAATGGCTATGTGTTGAGTTATTTTGGGACAGCAAATTGGCACTGTTATACAAGCTGTACACTCACTACTTTATATTGTAGCAAAGTGTCACTTCATCAGTGTTGTCACATGAAAAGATATACTATTTTACAAAAATGTGAGGGGTGTACTTACTTTTCTGAGATACTTTATATACGTGATGCAGTACACAGTACACACAAATTGTAATATTTTATATCTTGCATTCATTTCTTTAATAGCACAGCAGCTGCACACCAAATTACTAATCATCCAAGTGTTGTTTAGAGCATCCTCTAGTGGCTGATATTATTATTTCATATAAAAAGAAAATCGCCAAACTAAAAGCTAGCAAATAACATCAATTGTCAATCACATAACATATCTCCTTTGCATACAGAACTTTGAGAAAGCTGGATCAACAGGCCATGGAAGAACTGTACAAAGTTATGTAACCAACTTTTTTTTATTATTTTTTGTTTACAAATACATAACAAGTACTACAATCGGCACCCAGTAAGGCTCCATTAAATACATTTATGTTTCTCATACAAAGATATAGTTTCACTTTATAATAGATACAGTAACTCACAAAAGTGAGTACACTCCTCACATTTTTGTAAATATGTTATTTCTTTTCATGTGACAACACTGAACAAATGACACTTTGCTACAATATAAAGTAGTGAGTGTACAGCTTGTATAACAGTGTACATTTGCTGTCGCTTCAAAATAACACAACACAACAACCATTAATGTCTAAACCGCTGGCAACAAAAGTGAGTACACCCCTAAGTGAAAATGTCCAATTTCAATTTGCCATTTTCCCTCCCTGGTATCACGTGACTCATTAGTGTTACAAGGTCTCAGGTGAGAATGGGTGTTTTAAATTTGGTGTTATCACTGTCACTCTCTCATACTGGTCACTAGAAGTTCTACCATGACACCTCATGGCAAAGAACTCTCTGAGGATCTTAAAAAAAAAAAAAGACATCCATACAGCGGTTTAACAGGACAGGTCTCCACTCAGAACAGACCTCGCCATGGTCGACCAAAGAAGTTGAGTGCACGTGCTCAGCATCATATTCAGAGGTTGTCTTTGGGAAATAGACTTATGAGTGCTGCCAGCATTGCTGCAGAGGTTGAAGGGGTGGGGTCAGCCTGTCAGTGCTCAGACCATACGCTGCACACTGCATCAAATTGGTCTGCATGGCTGTCATCTCAGAAGGAAGCCTCTTCTAAAGATGATGCACAAGAAAGCCGCAAATAGTTTTCTGAAGACAAGCAGACTAAAGACATGGACTACTGGAACCAAGTCCTGTGGTCTGACGAGACCAAGATAAACTTATTTGGTTCAGATGGTGTAAAGCTTGTGTGGCGGCAACCCGGTGAGGAGTACAATGTCTGTTTTGCCAAAAATTAAACATGGTGGTGGGAGTGTAATGGTCTGGGGCTGCATTAGTGCTGCCGGCACTGGGGAGCTACAATTCATTGTGGGAACCATGAATGCCAACATGTACTGTGATATACTGAAGCAGAACGTGATCCCCTCCCTTTGGAGACTGGGCTGCAGGGCAGTATTCTAATTATAAGGACCCCAAACACACCTCGGGTTAAAGTGATGGACTGGCCAAGCATGTCTCCAGACCTAAACCCTATTAAGCATCTGGGGGCATCCTCAAACGGAAGACGGAGGTGCACGAGTTCTCTAACATCCACCAGCTCAGTGATGGCATCATGGAGGAGTGGAAGAGGACTCCAGTGGCAACCTGTGAAGCTCTGGTGAACTCCAATAAGGCAGTGCTGGAAAATAATGGTGGCCACACAAAATATTGACACTTTGGCCCCAATTTGGATATTTTCACTTAGGGGTGTACTAAAGCGCTGCACGTGTTCTGCAAGGTCACAAAAGGGGAAAAAAAAAATCTTTATGTGCTCTGTTTACACTAAAACGCTGGTATCACTGCACATGTATGTAGTTTTCAACACGGGAACAAACTGACATCAACATTGGTGTGAATAGGGCACATGAAAAAATGTCAATGAGCATATAAAATTAATGAAACGCACATGAAAACTGATGTAAACTTATGTGAAACTGATGTCTTTGCAATTGAATTCTGTGTGGTTTTCCCATCAGTTTCCATGCATGTGTGTGTGGCGCTACCCCCGAAGGAGCCGCTGATTTGTTTTGGGATCTACTCTCTTTTGATTTAACACACCCCTATTAACTTGCTCGAACCCTCCCTTGACACACCAGAAGTCTGGGGGATGTATTGTGACCCCTGCTGGGTGGAGGCACAATGAAAGGCATGCAATATTTAATGACAGTATAACGATAGCATTACCTGAATAATGGATGCCCCCCCCAGACTATAAGAATACACTCACACAGTGGTATATTTAAATCAAAAAGAGTGAGTTTAAATACTCAGGGAAAACACACACTAATTTACACCATCAAATGAGCAGTTGTAGGCAATAACACAGGGTGATTTCGCAAGGGCCCTTGCAGAAATCCACAAATGGCATTTATAAATGAAACAAATCTATACTAAAGAATAGTACCATTCGGCTAACTGGTGAACAGTCTGTGCTCGCGAGCTTCCTCTATCAGGCGATCCTGCAAACAGCTGAAGTTCCCATTGCGGCCGGATGGTGCAAGTTATATTTGTAATCCACAAAAAGGAATGGTAAGGGAAAGTTATTCCAACAAAGCGTGGTCAACCTAAATGTTGATGAGCTGATCGCTAGCCAACGTCAGTCACTTCTGGATAACCACTATAGACAGTGAAAGAGGTATAAGTTCAAGGTGGAAACCAAGTAGCAGGCGGGAGGCCTGTGAGATGGCACTAAAGTGTCTGCGTAAAGAGAGAACTAAGAGCTGAGCATGTGCCCTCTCACCAGACAGACCGACCTGCCTGATCTCCTCTCAGAAAGCGCGTCAGTGAATCACTGCTCCACGGCACAAAGATCCCGGACGAAGGTGTACCACTGTTTTGATTGTCAGCTGGGCTTTCTCTCCGATCTCCGGATACACAGGCTGGATGCAGGAGTCTTGCTTCCTTCTGGATGGCTGGCCTCTCAGGAAATTTAGGCCCAGGCTTCTGGGCCTAGCAGCACAGCTGTCCCCGTCAGCAGCTCCGCAGAGGAGAAAAGCTGGTCCCGAGAGAGAGAAGAAGCGCCCCTCCCTCTCTTAAGTAGCCTCCCCCACAAGTCTGTGCGGAGGTGTCACATGTTCCATCAGGGCAGGGCGTTGTGGGAAATGTTGTCTGTTTCTCATAAGAGTCTATGGAGTCCATATTTCCGGCTACTCTCCGTCCCACAATGCATAGCCCCTTAAAGGTAATTTACATAGTTACAGGTGTGGATATAGTCTCAGCGGGGATGGCCTGTCATTAGACTCTGACAAGGAGACCCCGCTACATGTGGTGTGAACGAGCCCTTGGTCAGGAAGGCAACCAAGTGGCCAGTAGTCACTCTGAAGGAGCTTCAGAAACCCACTACTGAGGTCTTTATCAAAATGGCATTTATGATGTAAAGCTAACACATATTGCTCTGCAACACCATCCCACCAATGGTGGTGGCAGCATTATTGTTTAGGTATGTTTATCATCAATAGCGAGTAGGAGACTAGTCAGAATTGATGACAATATAGGGAAAGCCAAATACAGGGCAATTCTAGAATACATTTTTTTTTTTTTTTTTAGAGATCTGTCTAGGGCAGATGTTCACATTTATGCAAGACAATGACCCTAAAAAGCAAAAGCTACACTGAATTACCTATTTTTTTTCCAAGCGCCTAAATCCATATTGGCTTAGTCAAAGAGCAGACCTCAATCCAACTACGATTCTGTGACAAAAGCAAAAATTTGCTGTCCACCAGAGGTCCCCATTCAAGCTGACATAGCTAGAGACAATTTTCCATTTAGAGGTGAAGATTTTGAGAATTAGTCCCAAAACAAAACAATAGTTTTAAATAGACTATTCTATGGCCACTATGAGCACCCCTTAGCTTGCTTTCAAATTTCTGAAACCAAAGCAGTTGAACCTATTTTTTCTATGTTTCCACATCACTCCTAGCTTTAGCAGACCACTACCATCATCTGTGTCTTGGACCATCTGCTCGATTTTGTATAGCAATATGTAGTACCTGTTGCAATGGATTTTTCCACAACTTTCTGGTTGCATTGACTTTGGAAGAACTGCATTGGTACAAAAGGGCAAGTGTAGTGGTTTTGTACTTATGTTTTTTAATTTAGAATGGTCAGAACTAAAATATAATTTTTATCATGTATATATAAATGGTATACAGTATATTCAGCCATTAGGTTGAGCTTTTAGGCACCTTTTTAACATTTTCTCCTTTTCCTTTGCTCCTTTGTTTGAAAAGACTGCTGTTTACAATGGTCAGTAGCTCAAGGTGACATTAACAAACACATGATTGAGTCAAAGCAGTGGCCCATTATTTCTCAGATGTCAGTTTTAGTGACAGACAGTGTACTATACTGTGCTTTGACAATAAATGTTTATTTGTAAAATATACTGTATATAACAAACACATAAAAATATACAATTAAAGAACTGTATAAAAAAAAATGGACACGGTGCCAATATAGTTTCGCTTTAAGCAAACATGTGAGTGAACTAAAGAAGATCCAGTCAAAACGAAATAACTGAGGTCTATAACCAAAGCAGAAAAAAACGAATTGTAATACTTAGTCATAAACCTAGTTGGTGACATTAAAAGTTTAGGACATTAACACATCTCTTAATGAGTCATTACTACTTTTTTTTCCACAGTCTTGCCTACAAATCTGACCTAGAAGTCATAATGTAGGCTTCCATTCCCATAGGAATAATGGCTACCTTGTAGAGGTTTCAGGATGTTGATTCCAGTCAGTTATTAGTGTGTAGAGGAAGGTATAGGGAAGTTTCTAGAATCTTTGCAAAGAGACTTCTGTAACACAGCTCATTTAGCAGCACAATTGTGCTATAAATAAAAATAAAACCCATTTTGTCATAGATACAGCAGGACCATGCTTGTACTAGGCAGTCACCAAAAAGACCAAGATGTTACAAAACAAGCAAAATCAAACTGCTCTAACGAGGACATGATTTTAATCAGTGATGTTTTTCCATATGCAGTAGGATGTGGCGGAACTCACACCAAGGGACGTAGTTTTACACCTCCAGTTTTTCTCACATTGAAAATCAATTTTTGCTGCAACAAAATAAATGCTTTCTTGATTGTGCTATGTAGCAACATAACTAACATAACTGGAAATTGCCTTGCAATATATACAACTGTAAATGTAAATGTAATTAACTTGGCTATGCTGACACAGTTGGTATTGCACTAATTCAATCAACAGTGCAAGGACCAAAGCTCAGTACGTAGTAGCAACCAATCAAAATGCCTTTTACTGAATACAAGATAGACTTTTATCTAATCCAAACTAGTATTCACAGAAAGAAGTCAGCAATGACAGCCAGGTTTACTTAACATTTGGTTAATAAGGGCACTGATGTCCTACAGATTGGTTATTTACCTATATAGAAAAATAGCAAAATTCAGTTTAGTGAAGATGCAATGTTCTGGACTGCAAAAGTAGGCACAATGATCACATGCAGTCATCTTACGACCACACAATCCATTAAGTATCCAAATACTAAATGTATGCTATTGTATGCATAGAATGCAAAATGCAAAACTAGGGTAGGCTACAGGAGAAACTGCTCCTGTGTCCATGAGGTGAGTGAACCACTGTGATTCTTGTTTCTCACATATACCAGTTATGTGCTTGCATTTGATCTTTTCCATTTTGCTGGGCGTCACTCTTAAGCCCTGTACACACGGGCGAGAATCCCATCATAGCTTGACGGGATTCTTGCCTAGCTTTCCTTGCATACACACTGTCAAGCCAAAATCTTGTTGTTCTAAAACGTGGTGACGTACAACATGTACGACGGCAGTATAAAGGGGAAGTTCGATTCCACTGGCGCCACCCTTTGGGCTGCTTTTGCTAATGTTGTGTTACCGCGTGTTAGTAAATGTTTGGTGAGAGACGATTCGTGCTTTTCAGTCTTTGTGCTTTTTAGTCCATTTGTCAGGAAGGACATGCCAGTGTCCAAAATAGCGGCCGTAGAAGACGGCCAGTGACTTCTGTTCCTGCGGGAGCGCCGTTGGCGTGCGTGCACCCCTTGAGCGTTTCGGCGCCAGACTGGCTACTTAAACTGGGCCACTTCCCGGACTCAGGTGCTGTCCGTTCTACAGCGTTTAGTGCACCTGATTCTGTTACCTGATTCCTGTTCCTGTTTACCTGACCCGGCTTGTCTCTGATGTTCCTGCCTTCTACCTGCACCCGACCCGTCTTGTTTTGACCCTGCTCCTGCCTGCCGCTCCTGCTACTTCGCTGCCAGCCCAATATTGACCCGGCCTGCACCTTGACTCTGCTCCTGCCTCCGCTTTGGTTTCTGACGTGCCCGCTAGTGTATGACCCAGCCCGTCCTTGTTTTCCCACAAATATAGCTTTCTTTTGGTGGTATTTGATCACCTCTGCGGTTTTTATTTTTTGCGCTATAAACAAAAATAGAGTGACAATTTTGAAAAAAATTCAATATTTTTTACTTTTTGCTATAATAAATATCTCCCAAAGACATATTAAATAATATTTTTCCTCAGTTTAGGCCGATACGTATTCTTCTACCTATTTTTGGTAAAAAAAATATCGCAATAAGCGTTTATCGATTGGTTTACAAAAAAGGGGATAGTTTTATTGCATTTTTATTAATTAATAGGGGATAGTTTTATAGCATTTTTATTACTATTTTTTTTTTACTACTAATGGCAGCGACCAGCAATTTTTTTTCATGACTGCGATATTATGGCGGACACTTCGGACAATTTTGACACATTTTTGGGACCATTGTCATTTTCACAGCAAAAAAATGAATCAAAAATGCATTGTTTACTGTGAAAATTACAATTGCAGTTTGGGAGTTAACTACAAGGGGGCACTGAAGGGGTTAAGTGTGACCTCATCTGTTTCTAACTGTAGGGGGGGTGTGTACCCACGACTGGGCACTTAAAGAGGACGTACCTGTACGTGCTAGTGCCCAGCCATGCCATTCTGCCGATGTATATGTGCAGGAGGCGATCCTTAAATGGTTAATATCCATACCAGACCTGGTATGGATTTTTTTTTTCTCTCTTTTTTTCTGACTTGGAATAACATCTGATCGGTTCTAGACGCTAAAGTGGAGTACCCACTTAGTCTTTTTTATTTTTTCCCCTTTCTTTTCCTTTTTTTTTCCCCTTCCTTTCTTCTTTCCTATCTTTTTTTTCCCCCCTTTATGAAGACATGTAGTGAAGATCTGTATATATATTGTATTCTGTAAGTATATGTAGATGGTCTTCATATAAATGTATATCTGCTGTGTATAAGACAAATCCCTGTAATACCAATATACAATAAAATAATATTGTAAACCATACCAGACCTGAAGGGCCTGGTAATTGAATTTGGGGGGACACCACGCTTTTTTTTTTTTTTTTCATGAATGAATTCTCTGAATGGCCGGGAGCCAACAATTCATTATAGTCAGTTTTAAATGCCTTTTTTTCCTTCAGAAATGACACTTTGTGCAGAGACAGTTCTAAGTACGGGAAATATGCGCTATTTCACAAGCAATTTTTACACAGGTCCCACTTGCATATTAGCCTTTAAAATTAGCACTTTAGATTTCAAACGTTCAAGTCCCATAGACTTTAATGGGGTTCTAAAGTTCACACGAACGTTTGGTGTGTTCACAGGTTCTGGGGGGTGTTCGGCTCATCCCTACTGCTGATCAGAAAAGTTATTTAGCAGTTTATATTTACTAAAATAATTGCTTTTCCACCTAGCATAACCATTCTGATAAATGATGTCATAAAAGTGTCTAGCATGTCTGTGCTAGTAGGATTACAATTGTTGTATGTTTTGTCCATTACATCTGCCTCTGTTAATGAACATTTGAGTTGTTCCCTGACACAGTCTATGAACGATGTTGCAGGAAAGCGATAGAGCAGTATCTCAGCATCTTCAGAGATGTCAACTGCCTAATCTTGTCTGCTCAGCGTGCGGGAGTGCTGGCCGTGTCAAGATTGGAGGGCGGCTGTGGAAAGATGCACAGAAAAATAAAGGACCAATGATCCAGCATTTACTGTTTGAATGTGAGGCTATTCTACAAAGTTCAGTTAGACCCACTTTTGTGTTGGTCTATGCCAGTGATGGCGAACCTTTTTGAGCCCCGAGTGCCCAAACCACAACGCAAAACCAACATATTTTCTTCAAAGTGCCAACACAGAATTAAACCTGCCAGCATCTCTGTACAGAGGATGGGACTGATCATCCCTCTAAATGAGCCCTAAGGGACCAAAAAGAATGCAGAATGCACTGTGCAATATGCACTCACCTACATGACCACTGAACTCACCTAAATGACCACTGAACTCACCTAAATGACCATTGCACTCACCTAAATGACCATGGTCAGCCAGTTTATTACATACTCGATAATGTCCAGATTTTATAAAGTGCAATGAATCATCTGAGATTATTCAAAACTCATCTCCATGCTCATTTTTTCTCATAATGTCTTTCATGTGTACTTTGCTCCAGCACAGCGTAAAGACCGTTGAAGTACTTTTTGTGGCTTCCAGTGGAAGGATTCTACTGGGCCCAGTAGAATCCTTCCACTAGATGCCACAAAAAGCAGACCTTTTGGTCAGTGACTGAGTACTTCATCAGTCTTTACGCAGCGCTGGAGCAAAGTACACATAAAGGACATTATGAGAAAAAATGAGCATGGAGATGAGTTTTGAATAATCTCAGATGATTCATTGCACTTTATAAAATCTGGACATTATCGAGTATGTAATAAACTGGCTGACCATGCTAGGTGAACAGCGCACTGTTGAATGTTCTAAATCTAAAAAAACTGGGCCTTTACATCACATCCTACTCAAGTTGCAGAACTACAGTCCCCAACCTCAGCCCGCATATACAGTGTGTGTAGGGCAGGCACTTGGAATATTATCTCAGCAGCTCAGTATCAGTCTCAAATTGTGCCATGTTGTCCCTCCCTATTTAGCTCTCAAATATGCCAAACCTCACCTTCTGATTCCTGCAGCTCGTTTCCGCCGCACGTCTTCTCCTCATGCTCTCTCCCAGCACGTTCACGCCCAGCACGTCAGCTCTGATATTGTTTTTGGCAGTGTGGATGTCTCAGCCGCTTTAATTGGTTAGCAGGCTAGCACGTGACCTCAGGGCGCTCATTCTATGTCACGCCCACTCGGACACGTCACCGCTAGCACACAGAAGTGAGGGAAATGTAGTTTGTGGGTGTGGTGTGGCGGTGTGACGATTCCATTATATTTTTTTATATTTTCTGTGACATTTCTGGCATGCCCACCGAAACTGCTTGCCGTGCCGGGAGCGGCACGCGTGCCACGCGTTCGCCATCACTGGTCTATGCTGTTTTGGTTGGTAGGGTGTAAAACAAAATAGCACTACAACCCAGGTCTGTCCTAGTAAGGCAATTCTCCACAGCAGTGCCCCATTGTCAGCCTCTGTATACCACCATAATGTCGAACAATCAAAAAAAGCCAGAAATACGCTGAACTGCTATAAGTAAGACTCACAGAGGCTGAAATGTGTCATTGTATCTGTCACTTGGATTTTATACCCCTTTGCCGTTTAATTTCAATAAAGAAAAATAGTTTACAGTTCACCATCTTGCCAGCTTTTTTTGATTGTTCGACAAGTAGGGTGTCTGGATGTAACCAGAGAGTTTTATTGAAGGCTTGGCTTTATATTTATATTTCCCTTTTACTTAGCAAATGAAACCTAAGTCCTGGGTATGGGCATAGGTATAGATCCTATGTTTTGAAACAAAGCTTGACATTTGTAGATTGGATCAGTTTACCAAAGCGTTTTTTCCTGGTGCATCATGGCAGCATACAATGGGTTGTGGCTCCGCTCCCCACAACTTGATAGGACTGGTTAACTATAAATCAAAGATAGACTCAGCTCACAGCATTCTCCTTTTTTGGTCTGGACTGGAGTTGTGAGGTATCCCTCATCGCTTGTCGTCCCAGCCAGGTTCAGCCTCTCCTGGGTGGAAGTCCTTCCTGTACAGCCTCTAAATTAGCTATATGGCTGGAGCTCCATACTGGTGGTACAAGGTGGTCAAAGAAAGCTTTAAACAAGCTTTGGTGGCAGCGTTTTCCCTTTGCTTTCCATATGCTTTTCACATATCTTTCTCTGTTCATCTGTGCTATTCTGCACCTGTCTGTGTCATGGGTGTTTGTAATTTCCAAGATGGCTGCAGCAGTGCAAGTACATTCTGAGCATGAAAGGCAGGAAATAATTCAGCCACTGTAGCCGGTTTTCTGGCTTGCCCTTTTTCAAGATGGCGATCTGAGCATGCTCAGGTACTGATAGCATCACTGATAGCCAAGGGTGCCCATTTTAAATCTTTTTACGGTATTTTTGGGCAACGCATGGTAGAGTTTTCTACTCCTTAGGAAGTCATGTGACATGACGAGACGCGTAGGGATCAAGGAGCATCAGAGTCCACACGCCTGACGCAGCAAGACCCCCCTGCCGTCCGTTTGGTTTCTGTGCCCAGTTTTTATCATCCAAATGTGAGTGCACCTATATGTTTTAATAAACCTGTTCCATTTTTGCGGGGCTGTACTATGGTCTTTTTTTCTCCCATCCTATATGCTGTGTGAGGGTCCCCTCTATCTGCTCCAAGTGTCCACCCAGCTCAGACACAGAAGAAGAGGAGCCAAGTGTGCATCCAGGACTTAGGACGAACTCGGTGTTCGTGGGAGATAGGCCCACCATCCATCACCTCCATGTGAGTGGATGTATGAGTGAATGATGTTGCCTGTTTAGACACTTCCATAACACCATATCCTACTTGCTTTTATCTTCTCCATGCCTTACTGCTGAGTGCTGATGTCGTTTCTGTCCATTGAAGTGTATTCCTTCTCCCCCTGCCAGAGGTGGTTTTATTTGGCTATCCGTGCCATAGCCGTGAGGTGAGGGGCTAGGGACCACCTGAGGTGTTCACTGTACCACGTCCTTTCCCGGCACCATTTCCTCCATCATTTAGAAACTGTCTTCTGGGACATCTTTGGAACCTGTCTTCTGGGACATTTGGGAAACACTTTCAGAGACTTTTTTGCATTTCTTCACTGATTTATATATTATTATTTGTATTGTTCACTGTGTTACACATTCAGGGGCGCCCTTAGCGGTAGTTCTCCCTGATTTCACATTACTTGGACCAGCACATTGTGTACATTTTACTGCTTGTGAATTTGTACTCCTTTTTTGTCACTTGCCATTGTTTAGTATTCAATATTATCTTTTTTGTGCTACATTTTGACGGTTTACGTATTGACACTAAACTTATGTACGCTATCACTCTGTTCTAAAAACACCCCCCCCCCCTCCCCCACGTTCACCAGCCCAGGGATTTATTCCCATACCACCCTTGGATTTCACCCACTTTTCACATCGCAGACACCACCCCCCTTGTTTTTCCATTTGCTACTTCTCTCTGCCCAGGACAGAGTGTCAGGTGTTTGCAGCAGTGACCCCATCCCACTCCACCACCCCCCTCGGTAGCGCAGGAGCCTCTATCTACAATATTATTTGTTTGTTACCCTCTATGAACAAATATAAAAATATCAGTATATTATTATAATTTTTTTTTTCCATAATAGAGTTTAAAATTAAGGCTAGATAAATCCCTATAGTAATGTCATATCTTTTTCTATCCCTGTAGTAACTCAGTGTACTCTTTGACAGCGGACATTATTAGGTTTGCTGCGGATCTCATATAATCGGGTACATATACATATAACCCTTCATTAACATATAAACTGCTATTGTAGCAAACTATTACTCTACCTATATAATGTGTACTATTTAGCCTTGTTTGGGAACAATCTATTATTGGTATTTATTATCTTATATAATTTTAGGGTCCTCCATTCCAGTCCCAGTATATCCCTTCTGGCTGACCCACCGGCATCCTGATCTTTGGAATAATTTCTCCCTAAAGGGATGAACACCCCAAATTTGCATTAATTGTACATTCTGATACCTCTCGTTGACTGGCAACCTCATTGCTTGAACCCAGCGTGCTGTATATATTTCCAATTCTTTTAAAACGTATCCAATGAAATATTCATCATCCTTTTTAATACGTAAGTGAACAATTACATGTGTGTGTATATATATTACATATAAAAACGTTTTGTATATATTTAATAATGCTATAAATGCATGTAATTAACTCTATGTATTCTTACGCTCCAGATGAACTAATTATCCTCCTCTACACACCCCTGAAGAAGGTTATCCCGAAACGCGTCAGGTGTTAAGAAGGTTCTTCTTGTATATATCTATATGGTGACAATCATTGGAACTCTGTATTTTAATTTGATATTTAAAAATGTTTTTGATGAATATGTACAATTGTGAATAAAACCTTTTTTATATTCAATATCCTGTATATTTTGAAATATTATTAGTGCCTTAAAAGCCCACCCAGGGGAACCCCCTTTTTTCTGACCTAAGGAAGCAGAAGATACTGATAATATACTATCACATTTAATTTTGCTATGGGAAAACTGAAATAGGAATTATGGTTTGTTAATCTGAACAATAGCTCCAGTTGTTTTCAGGCAGGTTGTGCCTGCATAAGGTCAAAGGCATAACCAGGAGACTGAAAAGCTAATGAGTTTTTTTTTTTTTTACAGAATACCAAATTCTTATGAAATGTATATATTTAAAACAACTACTGGTTAAGAGTCTATTTACACTCTGGTGTCCTGGAGGTTTGCATTAAAATAAATGGGCTGCCAATGTATCATATTGTACAAAAAAAATCAGACATGCACCATTTAAAAAACAAACAAAAAGGGCACCATAAAACACAATAGCACGTTACCGTGTCTTGGAATGCACAGCAACGCATGTGTGCTCCCTTAGTGTGTTAAGGTGCCATTGAAAATGTGGTAACACATGCAATGTGCGGTGTAACGAACACGTTATCGCAACACATAAGCACAAATGGGAACTAGGGAAAAAAATTAAATAGCAAAAGAATAATGTTTATACCCACCGCCCTGAAACCTCCCTCTCTTGCAGGGTGAATCTATAACCACAATCTTCACTTCTGACACATTTCTGGTTGTTTGTCTCAACTTTTCTATTTTTGTGTGGCTCCATCACCTTGCTGTCTGCTTTAACCACTTCAGCCCCGGACCATTTTGCTGGTCAAAGACTGGGTAATTTTTTGCGATTCAAGACTGCGTTGTTTTAACTGACAATTGCGCGGTCGTTCGACGTGGCTCCCAAACTAAATTGACGACCTTTTTTCCCCACAAATAGAGCTTTCTTTTGGTGGTATTTGATCACCTCTGCGTTTTTTATTTTTTTGCGGTATAAACAAAAATAGTGCGACAATTAAAAAAATAAAAATATATATTTTTTACTTTTTGCTATAATAAATATCCCCAAAAAGCATAAAAAAAGATTTTTCCTCAGTTTAGGCCAATACGTATTATTCTACATATTTTTGGTAAAAAAAAACGCAATAAGAATAAGCGTTTATTGATCGGTTTGCGCAAAAGTTATAGCATCTACAAAATAGGGGATAGTTTTATGGCATTTTTATTAATAATTTTTTTTTTTTACTAGTAATGGCGGCGATCAGCAATTTTTATTGTCACTGCGACATTATGGCGGACACATTAGACACTTTTGGGACCATTGTAATTTTTACAGCGATTACTGTGAAAATTACACTGGCAGTGAAGGGGTTAACCTCTAGGTGGCGCTGTAGGGGTTAAGTGTGCCCTAGTGAGTGATTCTTACTGTGAGACGATCGCGGATATCCCGGCGGCGATCGAGTCTGCGGGACCCGTGGTCGGGCTAACGGAGCTTGCGGTGCATGGGCATCCACAATGCCGCGATCTTAAAGGGGACATATATATATATACACGTCCTTCTGCCTGTCCGTGCCATGCTGCCAACGTATATGGTCGTGCACTGGTCGGCAAGCAGTTAAGCCATCTTTCATCTGTGCCTGCAAAAGAGGACCACATCCCACATCCCTTATTGCATACTGGCAATAAGGATTTTTTTTAAAGGGGTGTTCCACCCGAATGTAATGTTTATTAAAAGTCAGCACCTACAAAAAGTGTAGCTGCTGGCTTTTAAAAAAACAGACACTTACCTTCTCCACGTTCCAGCGGCGCGCGGCCTGCCGCTGATTGGACAGGCGATCGTCTAGGACCTGTCAGTGTCCTAGACGATCGCCTATGGGAGGGGCTGCAGTAAGGCGATTAAGCCTAATCGCCTTACCAGCCCCTCGGCGGAAGCAAGAAGTGGGACAGGAAGTCCCACTCCTACTGAAGCCCTCACTCCCCCCCCCAAAAAATTACATGCCAAATGTGGCATGTAAGGGGGAGGGGAGGGGATTAAGCGGAAGTTCCATTTTTGGGTGGAACTCCGCTTTAAGGATGGGGCACACATGTGATAGTGATGGGACAGGCAGCTTGAGGATTCTTATAAAGGCAGGACACGCATGTGTGATGGTGCTAGGAAAGATGGAACATGCATGTACAGATAGTTCTGAGGAGGGGGATCTGGAGACTCCCGAATGGAAGTTCAGACACTGCAATTAAAAATCAGTTAAAAATATAAATGTTTCTCAACAGGTTTGGAAATAATTATTTATTGCTCGGTGCTAAACTGGTGAAGAGCCATGTATTGCTGAAGAAAAGTTGACGCTTTAGTACTACTTTAAGATCAGATCTGCATAGAAAGTAAACTGATGACACAGGGATCAATTTTAAACACTCCCAATATCTCTTCCTACCCTTGGGCTATGCTGCAGAGCATCAGAAAGGTCTCGATTACATTACCATTTGCATTGATTTATTTGTCAGAGGAAATATAAAGGGAGCAGGGTTGCCAACCTCCCACACCATTTTTTACTAACAAAACATGGAAATTTTACTGACGAAGCACATTTTTTACTGACAACCCTTTGGAAAACTAAGATAATCAATATTAAAACAGTATAAACATCATATGGAAACACGGACAATACCCATAACAAGTAATTTGCCTGATTTACACAGCATGACAAATTATCAGGCCTAATGCCGCGTACACACAATCACTTTTTGTGGTGTAAAAAACGTCGTTTTATCTCACAAAACAAAACAACGTTTTTCAAACATCATTTTAAAAAACGACGTTGCATACACACCATCGTTTTCTGAAAATGCTCTTGCAAAGCGCGGTTATGTAAGACACTTTCGACGGCACTCTGTTCCATTGAAGCTCCCGTCTCATAACTTGCTTCTGGGCATGCGCGGGTTTAAAAACGTTGTTTTAAACGTCGTTTTGCCCACAAACGATCATTTTTTGTGAAACAAAAGACGATATTCTGAAAAATGACATAAAAAATTCAAGCATGTTCGAATTTTTTTTTGGTCGTTTTTTTGAAGACATAAAACAACGTTTTGCCCAACGTCATAAAACGTCATTTTATTTCATCACAAAAAACGACCGTGTGTACGCGGCATTATATTTACAAACCGTTGATTTTTTTAAGCTGTCTGTAAATTTACTGACGGTTGGCAATCCTGGCTGGGAGGTGTTATTTCATCATCTCACCACCTGTTTTAAAGAGGGAGTTCACCCTTAAAACTACTCTGTGTGATCTCATCCAGCATACTGGCGTCAGCGCCAGTATGCTGTTTTTTTTTTTTTTTTTAATCTTCGTACTTACGGTTTAATTGATCATTTTATATTGTGCCTACCGCGGGTGAATAGCGCGTCTATTCAGCGTCACGGCTTGCAAAAATAGCCGACTAGCACTCGGGTATTCCCGGCGCCTGCGCACAGACCTAGGAGCTGACTGCGCAGGCGCCGTATATATCCGAGTCCAATGGCTATGGCGCTTCATGCCCTCCGAAAAAAGCCAAAATAGGACTCGGATATATATACGGCGCCTGCGCAGTCAGCTCCTAGGTCTGTGCGCGGCCGCCGTATAGCGCCGGGAATACCCGAGTGCTAGTCGGCTATTTTCGGAAGCCGTGACGCTCCATAGACGCGCCATTCACCCGCGGTAGGCACAATATAAAATGATCAATTAAACCGTAAGTACGAAGATTAAAAAAAATAAAAAAAACAGCATACTGGCGCTGACGCCAGTATGCTGGATGGGATCACACAGAGTAGTTTTAAGGGTGATCCCCGCTTTAACCTCTAAAATCGGATTCTGGAGTTCAGGACAGGGAACTCTGACCTTGGAATTTGGAACTGTCAGGATCACATAGTGTTTCTGCTCCTCATTCCAGCATCCTGGAGTTGGCTGCTGCATTCTCCCTGTCTGTGTTCACCTGCAAGGTGGTTGATGGTCGGTCACTATAAGCAAACCGAACACATTATACTTGCTTGTGATAGAGACAGCGTTACCTGGATTGTGCCTGATCAAACCTCCCATTTGTCTGCCCTACTTTGCTGTTGGATTTCCCTGTGTATGACCCGGATCGGATATTGGACTATTCCCTGAACTCAGCAGTGGCGGCTGGTGCTCAAAATTTTTGGGGGGACGCAAACAAACGAAAAAACAAAAAAATTGCTGCCTTACTGTGCCTATCAAACGCAGCTACTGTGACCATCAAAAGCAGCCACTGTGCCCATCAAAGGCAGCCACTGTGCCATGCCATCAATTGTCACCACTGAGTCATGCCATCAATTGTCGCCACTGTGCCATGCCATCAAATGCAGCCACTGTGCCATGCCATCAAATGCAGCCACTGTGCCCTGCCATCAAACGCAGCCACTGTGCCATCAATTGTCACCACTGTGCCCATTAATTGTCACCACTGTGCCATGCCATCAATTGACGCCACTGTGCCATCAATTGACACCACTGTGCCATCAATTGTCGCCACTGTGCCATGCCATCAAACGCAGCCACTGTGCCATCAATTGTTACCACTGTGCCATCAATTGTCGCCACTGTGCCCATCAATTGTCACCACTGTGCCATGCCAAACGCAGCCACTGTGCCATCAAATGCAGCCACTGTGCCATGCCATCAAACGCAGCCACTGTGCCATCAAATGCAGCCACTGTGCCATGCCATCAAACACAGCCACTGTGCCATCAATTGTTACCACTGTGCCATCAATTGTCGTCACTGTGCCATCAATTGTTGCCACTGTGCCCATCAATTGTTGCCACTGTGCCCATCAATTGTCACCACTGTGTCATGCCAAACGCAGCCACTGTGCCATCAAATACAGCCACTGTGCAATGCCATCAAACGCAGCCACTGTGCCATCAATTGTCACCACTGTGCCATCAACTGTCACCACTGTGCCCATCAATTGTCACCACTGTGCCCATCAATTGTCCCCACTGTGCCCACATCCATTGTAGCCAGTGTGCCCATCAATTGTCGCCACTGTGCCCTGTAAAATGCTGCCAGATTCCCCCCCGCCAGGCACTTACCTTTCTGGGGTCAGCCATGCTCCTTCCCTCAATGTCTTCTCCCACCCTCGATGACGCTTCAGCCAATCCCAGAACCGGTGAACCTGATTGGCTGAGACGCCTGTTCGTGTTAGCCAGGGAACGCACCCCCCGCTGGCTCTGATAGGCACTTCCAAAGCCAACCAGCTGCCGTTATTTAGATGGCTGGCGCTCACCAGGGGGCTGGCCATCTGAATAGTGGGCAGCAGCAACAATACATAAATTCATGCAATGCATGAATCTATGTATTGTATTCAGTGGTGGTGCAGGAGAGAGAGGGGGCAGCGCTCCTGCGCCCTCTATGGATGCACCGCCACTGGAACGCAGCCTGCCTTTTACCTGGACTGTCATAGAACCACGCTATCTGTTTACTAAACTGCAAGTAAACTGCTGTTTGCTCTGTTCGCATATGCCCTGGCCAGGCACTATAGCATTGTGTATAAGTCCTGGAGACAACCAAGTAGCGGTAGGCATGCTTGCCTTAAAGCGGAGCTCCAGCCGCAATTTTTTTTTTTTTAAAGTCACCAGCTACTAACAGTGTAGCTGCTGACTTTAAATAAGGACACTTACCTTGTCCTACTTGCCCGCGCTGATGGGCCCCCCGATGCCGGTCCCACAATCGCTCCGGGTCCCGCGCCGCCATTCACACTATGGGAAACAGGCAGTGAAGCCGTACGGCTTCACTGCCCATTTCCTACTGCGCCTGCGTGAGTCTCACGCTGGCTTGTGAATGGGCACACTGCTCTCTGAGAACACACACAGTTCCCAGAAAGCAGCGCGCCCCATTCACAAGGAGAAGGACAAGAAAAGGCACCGCGGAGTGGAAGAGGCAGATTACGGACTTCCGCATAGCAACAGGTATTTCGGGTGAGTATTTTTTTTTTTTCAGGTTTTTTCTATTTAATTTTTTTAAACAACATGGGAAAATGTTGTTTTCCTGGGTGGAGCTCCGCTTTAAGGCAGTGTTTCTCAATTCCAGTCCTCACGCCCCCCCCCAACAGGTCAGGTTTTCAGGATTTCCATTATTTAGCACAGGTGATTTGATCAGTTTCACTGCCTTAGTAATTCCCACAGCCTTTTCATCTGAGGGAAATCCTGAAAACATGACCTGTTGGGGGGGCGTGAGGACTGGAATTGAGAAACACTGCCTTAAGGGAAAGAGGACTGCTATATGTGAAGCATACAGTAGCTAGCTATAGTGTCTAATCACCTGCATTAGGGTAGATGTAAAATTTGTGACAGGAACTCGGATCTCAGGATTTGGAATTCAGGACTCGGAACTCTGACCTCAGAATTATGAACTTATATCTCATGATTTGAAATTCAAGACTCAGAACTCTGAATTTGAAATTTTGGACTCTGAACTCTGACGTTGGATCTCAGGATTTAGAATTCAGAATTCTGAACTTGGAATTTAGAACTCAAAATTGGGAATTTAGGACTTGGAACGCAGAACTCAGATTTCAGGATTTGGAATTCAGGACTCAGAACCCAGAATTTAAAACTTGGAATTCAGGACTCAGAACTCTGACCTCAGAATTTGGAACTTGGATCTCATGATTTGGAATGCAAGACTCAAAACTCTGAATTTGAAATTTTGGACTTGGAACTCTGACCTCTGAATTTGGAACATGGCTCTCGTCTCGGGACTCAGAATTTAGGACTCGGAACTTTGATCTCAGAATTTGGAGCTCCTGAACTCAGAATTTGGAACACGGATCTTAGGCTTTAGATCTTGGAATCTGAAGCCCAATCATTTTGGAATTGGGAACTCCGAATTTAGGACTCAGAAAGGCAGTAAAAACATAATTCAACCAGTTGCCTTTACAGTAAGGTGACCAGATTTTTAAAATAAAATCCGGGGACATATTTATTTTTATTTTTTTTACTAATAATGGGGGCAATCAGCGACTCTCTGCCCGTCGCTGTCGATGCCAGCCTTACAGCCTGTCAAGTCTTACTCTCTGGGCCCCGGCTACTACTGGGTGGGGAGCGGAGGAAGATCACTCCGTCAGGGAAGGCAAGCATATAAGCAGCCAGGCGGCTGGCTGGGACTTGAGCCAAGAACATGCGAGCGGAGCTGAATGGGCATGCACCCGAAACTGAAGAAATATTCCCTCCGCTCCGACCAACACACGATCATCAGAAAGGGGGCACAGATAGTGGAAAAAATACACCCCCCTATGCTAGTAGGAGCGGCGGGTGTGTCATTTTTTTGTATTATTATTATTCTGCACTGACTGTCTTTGAAATTGCCCCAGCCCCTGTTCCAATCCAATCCGGGGACAAAACTGGGGACAGACTTGGTCCGGGGACAGTGTCCTCAATCCAGGGACTGTGCCCTGAAACCGGGGATGTCTGGTCACCCTACTTTACAGGTCCCCCAACAGCAATTGAAAACAAAATAAAACGTCCTGCATGCTGCAGTTCGTCTGTGCTAACCAGTTAACTATTAAAGTCACATGGAGCTCTTTAAACCCGCAACACCTGTAACACAACATTCACTCCGGTGTGCATGAGCCCTTTATTCTAAAAGTAACGTTGTGAAAACACAGTCACACTTATAACTCCCTTCCCACACTTGGCTCAGGAAAGATGGCGCCACCGTGCGGACCCTCCGTCCTCCTCCAAGATGGCGGGCCCGGTAACTACTTCCGGGTTTGTGGAGGAAGCAGAGCAGAGTGAAGTAGAAGATGAGGAGCTCGGAGCGGGTGGCGGTGCTCCTCCTGTGTGTACTGGGGCTGTCACAGGGTGAGACGATAGACCGGCACTTCACCGGTCATAGCACATCTTCCTACGAACAGCAAGCCATTGGAGTCATTGTAGTGTCTGGAAAGACAAATATTATTGTGTAGAGAGATAACAGGCAGTGCACTGTGCTTTACACAAGCTTCTTTTATCAGGAGATGTATGCTCGGTTTACTATGGTGGGAAGACTTACCCATAGAAACGGGGTCTTGTTATATAATGCCAGCTTAGTAAGTGTTTCTGTGATTCAGTAATGAAAGGTAGGTAGTTAGCTAGTCACCTGGTGTCCCCAGGGCCCTTGGCATGTGTCACAATGTTGGTGCAAATCTTTGTCATCGTGTTACATCCATTACATGGTGATTTCACCTTTACTATGAAACTGCCTGTGCCAATAAGGAGCATCTATAGATACAAATCCAAAGTTAAATAATGTCCTTGCTACAGGAGCCATTTGCATACCTTCCGAAGACTAACTGAAAAACTCCCAGATATGGCATCACTCCACCCTGCCTTGTTACTAGACCACTCCAATTTAATCCCCCCCCCCTCCCATATGCGTTCTCCCCCTATCGCAGTACCCCCTGGGCTCAGTGATCCTGCAGCAGAGGCGATAGTGAACCACACATCTCGCTCCTGTGATGGTGGCGATTATGGATGAGCTCCGGCGTGTTCACACACCCCACGTGCAGAGCCCGCCAGGAAGTCAGCGATGCGCTAATCACAGGCAGTGAGACATTTCTGCAACCGCGCACAGGGACAATGGGGGTTATTTACAAAAGGCAAATCCACTTTGCACTACAAGTGCAAAGTGCACTTGAAATTGCACTAAAAGTGCACATGGAAGTGCAGTCACTGTAGATCTGAGGGGGGACATGCAAGGAAAATAAAAAACAGCATTTTAGCTTGCACATTATTGGATAATAAAATAAACAGAGCTTCCCCTCATTTCAGATCTACCCCTTCAGATTTACAGCGACTGCAGTTCCAAGTGCACTTTGCACTTGTGCAAAGTGGATTTCCCTTCGTAAATGACCCCCAATGTCTCACTGCCTGTGATTATTCGCAGCACAGTCCCGACTTCCTGGCGGGCTCTGCACATGGGGTGTGCGAACACGCCGGAGCTCATCCTTAGCGGAGATAAGTACCTACTGGGAGTCATCCTAGCAACAAGGCAGGACGGGATGATGCCATCTCTGAGTTTTTTGGCCAGGCTTCAGGAGGAACTTAAAGGGGAGTTCCAGGCATTTTCACTGTTTATTAAAAGTCAGCAGCTACAAAAAGTGTAGCTGCTGGCTTTTAATAAACATGCACTCACCTGCTCCACGGTCCAGCGACTCGCCTTTCCGGAGCTCCGCTCCCCCCCCCCTCTCTGGCCGGCATGCTCATTGTTACTGTGGGCACCCGGCCGTGACAGCTTTCGGCGTCACGTCTGGGCACTTACTGCTCTGCGCTATCCGATTGGACAGGCCTGGGACCTGTCACGTGTCCCAGGCAATCACCTACAGGGAGGGGCCACCAAAAGGCGATATGACGATCGCCCTAGCGGCCCCTGGGCTTCCTCCTGAAGTCACTGGATCGTCTCTCGGGGGAATCGGCGGAGGCCGTAAGAAATACTGGCAGGAGTCCCCTCCCACCGCTTGGGAAACTGTTCCAGCTGCTCAGATTGGCTTCCTGACAAAGCGATCCGCTTGCTGAAAAAAACGATACCAGGGTTATAGCTGATCTCTTCAGTTATAGTCCTGGTAAAGCACTTGCATACCGCAACCTATGTATACCTATTGTGGTCGGCAAGTGGTTAACTGGCCTACACCTATGGAAAGGGTAATATTTAACTTTGGTCAGAGCTGCACAGTTTGTTTTTATCTATAGGTGCCCCTCACATGAACTAACCCTTAAACCAGTGTTTCTCAATTCCAGTCCTCAGGCCCCCCCAACAGGTCAGGTTTTCAGGATTTCCATTATTTTGCACAGGTGATTTGATCAGTTTCACTGCCTTAGTAATCACCACAGCCTTTTCATCTGAGGGAAATCCTGAAAACATGACCTGTTGGGGGGGCGTGAGGACTGGAATTGAGAAACACTGCCTTAAACCAACCCTGTCATGTAGTAAACAGGAAAGCACATACCTGTAAAAGACAGAACGTACACTTTCTGCTGCCTGCACCGCTCTGTTGTAGAGAAATGACCCTGTTCAAGAGAAAACCAATGGGTCCAGGAGTGCTGCTCTCTGTAGCTTTTCACTTTGACCTCCATGCCACTACTGTGTCCTATGGTAAGGCAAGGAACCTGTGAGCAATAGGGGACCACATAGATCAGCACTCCCAGACATGTTGGTTTCTTAGGAAGTTTCTCTACAATGGAACAGCAGTATATAACAAGTATTCAGTTGTTTCCTTACAGTCAAGTGCATTCCTGAGGAACTCTTATTTTCAGTTGCCACCCTCTTCCTAGTCTTATACACATCTGTATACGTTCCTGCCAAATCCAACATGGCGCAGCCTATGGGGAGCCACATGGTCCCAACTGCAAACTCTTCTTTTATGAATGTGAGAAAAAAATCCTATTCATTCCTATGGGGAGGCTGTCTGTCCGCTTGCCCTGCCATAGGAATGAATAGGAGTTTTTCCACATATGCAAAGAATAAGCAAGGAACTGTTTGGTGAGGTTGCCACAGCACCCTGTGGGTCACACAGTGTGGATCTGCTAAGAATGTTAAGTGAATTTAAAAAAATGTTTGGAGGGGCAATGATTTAACTTGGTATTAATCCCCTGTACAGCAACAAAACATGGACAGGATGGAATTTATTTATGTATTCGGAGGAGGGGGGAAGAGAATGTTAGATGGGGCGCCTGAGAAATGAGGAGGAAAGTGAGGGAAAAACAAAAAAACTCAATCCCTCCATCTCTTTTAGGGAATGGGGGGGGGGGGGGTGTTAAGTTTTTTTTTTTTTGGGGGGGGGGGGGGGGTTCCTTTTGTAAAAAATAAAACTAAGAGGAGGAAAAGAGAAGCCATCGATAAATACCTTCAGGCCCTAGGGCCATGGTAATGGTTAAAGAGGGAAATATATGTAAATAAAAGGGAATATATAGGTATAAATACTGTTGATCACTATGTTTGATTTTTTTTTTTTTTTAATGGCTATTTATTTCAATTTTTTTATTTAAGTTCCACCTTCATCTCTTAATATCCATTGATAGAATTATCACATTGATTTGATTGCCGACACCCTCAAAGGAACCTGTACATGATTGGTACTAACATCCCAAGGATCTTGATGTTTTTATCTGTCAATGTGTCGTTGAACTTTGAAGAGTTGTTGTTTTTTGGGGCTGTTTATATGATTTGCCATTGCAGGACAGGAACAACATGATTCAATGGTTAAACTTGATGGAGGAAAGTTCAAGATGGGAACAAATGCTCCTGATAGTAAGGATGGGGAGGGCCCAGCTAAGCAAGTCATGGTGAATCCATTTGCTATTGACAAATATCCAGTCACCAACAAGGATTTCAGGTTAGTTTATCAATTTCTTGTTTTCAGGTTTTCTTATATTTTAAGAGAGATACTCCCTGCAAGTAACAGGTTTTAGGCTGAATTCACACCTAGGCGTTTTAACGCCTGAAGCGCGACGCTACAATACGCCGGAGGGATGAAATAACATCATTGTCTATGGTGACTGTTCACATCTTAACGCCGAACGCCGGTCGCGTGAAGCTCAAACAAGTCCCGGACCTTTTTTTGTCGCGCGTATCGGGCGGTTTGGGCGTATTTGAGCGTTTCCATTTCCCATAGAAAGTAATGGAAACGCTCGATTCGAGTAACTTGCGCGACAACGAGCGTTTGCTACGGGCGTTTTGTCGCTCTAATCAATATAACTTTTCACCCAGGCAGAAGAATAAAAAAATCTACCAACATAGCAACAAGTGATGAAAAGATGATAATTTTTCCTATTGGCTAAAATAAAAAACGTTGAAGTACAAAAACGTCGGACGACGCTGTATGCAAATGCGCAAATAAGATTGAATACGCCGGCAAAAAACAAACGAAAAAACGACCGAACGACCGACGCTCAGGTGTAAATGCAGCCTTAAGGTGTTGCTTGTGTTGAAGGCTTGTCAACAATTCCATATGGATTATGGATAGTTTATGCAACACAGTAGGCTCATAAAAAAGGTATTCATTGAATTTAGTGATTTAAAATGATTCCTGCACACTCGTATAGCAGTCTGTGTTTGGACAGAAAACACAGTAGACTTCTATTCTGTCATAGGGTTGGATTGGAAAATCTTTGGATGATTTCTGATAAACCATGTTAAAGGATAAGTTCACTTTCGGAAAATCTTACATGTTCCACACGTTTTTAGGGTGTAACATGTTCCAGAATCTGCAGCCTCTCCCCTTGTTCCCCTTCCCTTGCAACAAGTAGGGATTTTCTTCTTGCATCTGATGTCACTATTTAAAAACAGCACTGCCATCATACTCTCATTTTTACATCAGCCTCAACAATGAAGGAAAATTGCAGCCAACGCTTGTATATTATTGGGAAGTTTAATCCAAAGGCTAGATGTATAAGAACAGATATTGCATATTTCTTTATTACTCAGAAAGCCCTGCTTCATGCACATGTCTTCAAATGTCCTAATTATCTACAGCCTAGTAGACTCTGTACATCTGTAAAACCTGAAGGCTTTCACACTAAAGTGGCGCGGTAAAGGAGTGGGGTGTTTACCGCTCCTTCCCATTGAAATCAATGGGAAACCGCAGTAATACCGCCGACCATGCACCTCTGCAGAGGTGCATTGCGGGCTGTATTAACCCTTTTTCGCCAGCGGGGGTTAAAACCGCACCGCTAGTAGCCGAATATCACGGTAAATACGATAGTATAGTAGCGCTAAAAATCGCGCCACTATACCGCCACTGCACCTCCACTGCCCTGTGTGAAAGTGTGTGTGTGTTTTTTTTTTTTTATAACAAACATGTTATACTTGCCTGCTCTGTGTAGTGGTTTTGCATAGAGCAGCCCTAATCCTTGCCAGCCTGGCCCCTTCCCTCCTGCCAATCTCCCCCACAATAAGCAGCTGAGCTGCTGCTCTGTGTCCATTCAGGCATAGAGCTGTGTCTTGGCCCTGCCCGTTCTCTCTTCTCATTGGCTCACTGACTTTTTTTATACAAAAACCTTCTGCCTTTAGAACCACTTTCATTTATTTTTTTCCAGGGAATATGTGCGAGCAACAAAATATAAGTCAGAAGCAGAATCATTTGGATGGAGTTTTGTCTTCGAAGACTTTGTGATAGAGGAGTTAAAGAAAAAAGTTACTCAGAAATTGCAGGTATTTTTTGGACCCATCTGTATATTTAAAATGTTTGAAAAGAGTAAAGTCTAATAGCACTCTCGTGGACCCTTTATTATAAATAACTAGTCCACCGCTATTAAAAACAGTCGATCCGTTCCTAAAATATTAGTCAGCTAAAGGCACGTCACCATACAACTGCACACAATTGATATTAATCCTCTAATCAGCCAAAACTATTGCAAAGTTAAACAGAGAATAATCCTCTTCTACTCTATTTTAAGATTTCTCTTTCATTCATGGACGGACTCAGCCTTAATCTTGACAAAGTGGATATTGGCCTTCCTTTAGGAGTGATTAGGCAGAAACTATAGAAAGTGTTAAACACATCACCCTCTGGGTATAACCCCTCTCTCTGCATCTTGCAGATCATTTTTTTTCTGCCTGCCTAGTTAAGGAGAAGACATGGCTCACTTCGTGCCCATAGGCCTGGGGGTTTTATTTTTGGAACTTCAGGCGATCAGGCTGTGCCTCTCCACATGGTCTCAGAGGCTACATGGTCTCAGAGGCTACATCAAGGAACAAGAAGAAGCTCAGCTGCAGCATCAGAGGTCGCTCACATCCTAAGGTGGGCTTAGTACGCCCCCCCCCCCCCCCACACAAAAAAACACCACCACACTTGCACGCACACGAAATTGGTTTAACACGCACGCACTTTGGCCATGCGGTCTCCTAAAAAAAGAGAGGCGAAGGACCTACGGGGCTGGCTGGGTGGGCTAGACCTCCTCACTCCCTCATAGGGGGCGTCCCTCTGCCCTGTTGGGGTCCCAAGTGGAGCAGGTAGGGCGGGTGAGTGGGAGGCCCCCCCTCACACCCGCCATTCCCACCCGGGGGCATGGAGAAGGATGGCAGATTGCCTCTGGGGGGAGGGTCTGCCTACTCCCAACTCCTGCAGTCTGGCTCCTCTCTCTCGAGTTCACGCACAAAAAAATACACTTAAAAAAAAAAAAAGAAAGCCATATACTAAGATTCTGTGATTCCTACTATAAGGAAGGCTAGGAAGTTATCCTCTAGGAGGATTTAGCATCGCACTTGGAAGGCTTACTTAGCCTTTTGCGAGGAAATTAAGTGGAATTCACAGACTTATTTGGTTTCCAGAGTCCTGCTGTTCTTACAGCACGGGGTGGACCAAAACATTGCTTTAAGTACAATTAGGGGGCAGATATCTGCCCTGGCTGTTTTTTCAGCGACCCCTGGTGGCTCGCTCTTTAGTGAGAACAGGGGGTTCGGCATGTGGCCCCTCCGGTCCGTCCTCCGCTACCTTCATGGGATTTGAATCTGGTCCTCTCGGTGCTTCAGAAACCACTGTTTGAAAAGATTAGGGAGATTCCCTTGTTGACACTTTCTCAGAAGGTGATCTTTTTTGTGGCTGTTACGTCAGACGAGTTTCTGAGCTGGCAGCCTTGTCATGCAAGGCTCCTTATCTGATCTTCCACAAGGAAAAGGTGGTCCTGCGTCCGTCAGCCTTTTTTTCTACCTAAGGTCATTTCGGCCTTCCATCTCAATGAGGACATTGTACTTCAACATTGTGCGCGTCTCATTCTACAGCAGTGACGATGATTTAGTGTTCACAGACCAACGGTTCACTCTGTCATCTTTACTATTATTTTAGGCCAAGTAACAAGCCCCTTTATATGTTTTGTGCATACAACCTTTTCGATCTGGTCATATATAATGCCAATATGGCCATTTCGCTATCGAGCCACAACTAGTAAGGGCAAATGTCCCATCTCCAATATGGTGGATGAGGATCGTGGACTCCCGGTAGTCAGAACTGGGCAGTCCGATTGGCCCTGCAAATGTACAATTAGCGGCGAGTCAGCGCGCCGCTCGTGCCCTTGGAAGACGTCATCTGTGACGAAACGGCGTAGGGAAAGCGGCGTGCTGACGTCACCGCTATCGACTATCCGGAACGACGAGCGAGTGTTTGAGCCGGCCGGCTACATTTTTTAAGACGCTAATCTTGTACACCTACCATTAGATGAACAGTAGAAGCAAGCCTACCATAGAAACATAGAGCCACATGCGATCGTGATCTTAGCAATAAGATCATTGGGAGTTGGTAAGCGGGCAATTTTACTAGAGGTGGAGGTGCCCTTTGTCTGATCTTACTCTACGAACTTTTTTCAAACACACTTCGGGTGCAAGTTTGACACACATGGACTTTATTATTTGTATTTGAATGTGATATCTTTTGATTTGTCACGCCATCTACGTTTCACTTATGTTCACATTAAGAGGAATGGTCACATTTGATATTTGATTTATGATACATGTGTTAGTGCAGCGCAGCATATTTTTGATTTTCTATCCTTGTGCCCTCCTCTGTTGCACCCTAAAGAGGCAGCGTTGCATTCCTTGGACGTTGTCCTTGCTCTGAGAGTGTACCTATCCGCTACTGCTCTGTTCCGGACGTCAGACTCGCTGTTTGGTTCGGTGGCTAGTCCCAAGAAGGGCCTAGCGGTCATGTCGGCCACCATCTAAAGGTGGATCCGACAGTGATTTAGGGGGCACCCCCCCTTTCCTTTCACGGCGCATTCGACCAGGGCAAAAGGTGCCTCTTGGGCTTTCCAACATCAAGCGTCTGTTTCCCAGGTGTGTAAGGTGGCAACCTGGTCGTCTGTTCACACTTTCACTAAATTCAACAAGGTTGATGTGAGTGCATCTTCGGATGCTTTATTCGGCCACAAAGTTTTGCAGGCGGCTGTTTAGAGTTGCAATTCCTCAGTTGAGGAGCTCTGTTTCGTTATGTGGTGAATTTTTATTCATATGCTGTTCCCACCCCTCGTTTTTTGACACTGTTTTGGGAGGTCCCACTTTGTCAAGATTAAGGCTGTGTCCGTTCCATGAACGAAAGAGAAAATAGGATTTTACACTCACCGGAACAGCCCTTTCTCTGAGTTCATGGACAGACACAGCACCCACCCCTGCTTTTTGACAAACTGACCTGCAAGATGCAGAGAGAGGGGTTATACCCAGAGGCCCCCTGGGCGGGGCTGTAGGCTGTGTGTGATGTGTTTAACACTTTCTATAAGTTTCTGCCTAGTTACTCCTAAAGTAAGGCTAATGCCCACTTTTGTCAAGATCTAAGGCTGTGTCCGTCCATGAACTTGGAGAAAAGGATTTTACGGTGAGTATAAAATTCTATTATTACTTCTGACCTCAATAGGTCACCATAAGAGTTATTTTAAACATCACTGTTATTAAAGTTCTAGCAAATACATCAAGTAGATATAAATGCTGAGATTGGGCTATGTGATATTTAACTGGTTCCCAACCATCCGCCGCAGTTCTACGTCGGCAGGTCGGCTCTGCTGGGTGAGAGCACGTAGTATAACGTCACCTCGCCCAGCAGCCAGTAGGGGTTCATGCGCCCCCCCATTTCCTGCGCGCTTGCCCGGCGGGCAAGATCGCTGCCGGGACATGCGATCGCTCATTACAGAGCGAGGACCGGGAGCTGTGTGTGTAAACACACAGCTCCCGGTCCTGTCAGGGAGAGAAATTGCTGATCTTCCGTTCATACAATGTATGAGCGGAAGATCAGACATTTCCCTCAGTCAGTCCACCCCCCCTACAGTTAGAACACACCCATGTTACACATTTAACCCCTTCCCCACCCCCTAGTGTTAACCCCTTCACTGCCAGTGGCATTTTTATAAAAATGCATTGATTACTATAGCACTGATCACTATAAAAATGCCAATGGTCCCAAAAATGTATAAAAATGCCACAAAACTACCCCCTATTTTGTAAATGCTATAACTTTTGCGCAAACCAATCAATAAATGCTTATTCCGATTTCTTTTTTTTTTTACGAAAAATATGTAGAAGAATACATATCGGCCTAAACTGAGGAAATTTTTTTTTTTTATATATATATTTTTGGGGGATATTTATTACAGCAAAAAGTTATTTTTTTCCTATGGAGCACGTTCTGTAGCACTAAAAATGCAAAATTCATCGGTGTGAATCAGGCCTGAATGCTAAGGTTGTCCAATAAAACTTAGTAGGAGATACTTTGCATAAACTAGCATGGTTGACTTTGCAAAGCTAGCAAATCCATGTGAATTTAAAGGGGGTACAAAAGCAGGTTTGACAAAACAACCATTTCCTGCCATGACAGCTTGTGGCTCATAGATCTCATAGGCATAATATGTTCACCTGATCAAGCTGAAAGTGACTGGATATGATGGCTTTCATCTAAAGTCTGAGGGTAGCTAAGTTAATAGTTTAATCTTCTGACTGGCAGTAATGTATCCAATGCATTCTGGCTATTCTAGGTACAGTAGTTGATAACTAAATGTTATAATAAGGGACAAAACAAGTTAATAAGTATTTGTTAAAGTGATTCCCTAGAACAGGGGTGTCTCAATTTCATCGTGGGCCACAGCAGCATTATGATTACCCTCAAAAGGGCCAGTTGTATCGGTAACATTAGATGACCAGCTCATCCCCTCCCCTTAAATTAGATGTCAAGAGCCACCCCACCATCAGAAGTTGAGTCTCCCACTCTCCCTTAAATCACAGTGCATCCCCTTTCCTTATGCTGCAGCTGGGAAGAAGCTGGATGCATTGCTTGAGAGCAGAAAGTAAGGATCTGGAGGAGGACCAGAGAAGGGCTGGAGCTCTCCTGCATGTGCAGGAGAGGTGCAAGGGCCACATTAAATGGCCTGGAGGGCCGGATTCGGCCCGCGGGCCTTGTGTTTGACACCTGTGCCCTAGAACTACAGAAGGAAAGGTTTTGTGAATGAATGGCACAGCTGTGCAGAGCCCCCACACAACCACGCTGGTTTTAAATAGTGATATCGGGTGCAGGGAGAAGATCCTTTGTCTGCTGTCATGGGATAGGAACGGGATTGGGAGGCACAGGGACTGGTATATAGTAACATATGAAACCCTAAGTACGGGTGAAACCTGTTGCTAAAGGTGAACTTGGCCTTCAAGCTCACAAAAATTTAAATTGTAGGTTTCCAACTTTTGATTACTGACCTTTGTTTTATTTATTTTTAACATAGTCCGCACCATGGTGGCTTCCTATAGAAAAGGCATTTTGGCGCCAGGTAGGAGTTTCTTTTCTTGATTAAACCTTTTCCTGTATTTCTTTATACTGTTTGCTCAGAGTTCCTATTCCGCTGCCCTTTCATATTAAGATATGTTTAAACAAAAAAAAAAACGGCAGGATGGTTTCTGAAAATGTGTTTGGGTCGTCTTAACACACATAAGTAAAATATTTATGTACACCTATGATGTCTATTTTCACCTACGATATGATCTACAATATATTGCTATACTATACATACTGGGGCATGTTTATAGAAAGTGGGTTCTTGTTTTCATAAAAAGGATTTTATTGTTTGTTGTGGGCAGCCTAAGGGTCCTTCCACACATTCCGTCTGAAGGATCGGATCGGATGAATACGGACACACGGTCTGTATTCATCCGATTCCCCATAGGGGAGAGCAGAGGAGAGACAGGGTGGTCCCTGCACAGTGTGCGGGGACCGCCCTGTCCGCCAATAGCTCAGCGGGGCGGATCGAAAAACGGTCCACTCTGTATGAAAGGACCCTAAGGCTCCATGCACACTGAAGCTGATAAACTGCAGTTTATTGGGGTTTTGGCTTTTTTTTTTTTAAAGACCATAAACTGAACGCTATGTTGGCCTATGTGCCCATGCACACCTGGGCATTTTTCAGTGTTAATGAGCTTTGGAGTTTATTGTTTTTTTTCTGAACGTCCGAAATTTGCGTTCAAGGTGCCGTTTTTCGGCGGGAAAAACCGCAAAACGCTGGCGCCACCGTTTTTTAGCTTTTTTTTTTTTTTTTTTTTTCAATGGATAAAGAAAAATAAATAAAAAAAAAGCTACACTGAAAAACGCTGATTAAAGCTATTGAAAAAAATGCTAAAAAACGTTGCAAGGCTCCCTGCAAAGCTACTGGCGTTTTTTTATAGCTTTTATCAGCTTCAGTGTGCATGGAGCCTTAATAATGTTCATTAAAGATATAATTGCTTCATTATATAGCTAGCTGTTTATATGCATCCTGTTGTAGGTGATATTCAAATCTAACTGTGTGTAGATATGAAAAGCTTTACACATTTCTGTTAAAATGTCAGGTTTCTGTGATGTAAAAACAAATGAGTCAAAGCTAATTTCAGAATTGTTTCCACCATTAATGTGACCTATAAACAACAAACTGAAATCTTTTAGGTGGCAGAAAGTCAAAATAAAACAATATGGTTGCATAAGTGTGCACACTCTTAAACCAATACTTTTGTTGAAGCACCTTTTGATTTTATTACAGCACTCGTTTTTTTTTTTTTTTTTTTTTGGTATGGGTCTGTTAGCATGGCACATCTTGAGTAGGCAATATTTGCCCACTCTTCTTTGCAAAAACACTCCAAATCTTATAGATTATGAGGGCATCTCCTGTGCACAGCCCTCTTCAGATCACCCCACAGATTTTCAATGGGATTCAGGTCTGGGCCATTTCAAAACTTTAATCTTCTGGTGAAACCATTAATTTTGTTGATTTGGATGCATGCTTTGGGTCGTTGTCATGCTGAAAGATGAAGTTCATG
Source organism: Rana kukunoris (assembly GCA_029574335.1). NCBI lineage: Eukaryota > Metazoa > Chordata > Amphibia > Anura > Ranidae > Rana > Rana kukunoris. The sequence continues at coordinate 281,773,570 of CM056050.1, read as the reverse complement.
TTCAGCTTTCTAGCAGAAGACTGAAGGTTTTGTACCAATATTGACTGGTATTTGGAACTATTCATAATTTCCTCTACCTTGACTAAGGCCCCTTTTCCAGCTGAAGAAAAACAGCCCCAAAACATGTCTTCCATGGTATATCTAATGCCTTGGAAATTATTTTGTACCCTTCTCCTGATTGATCCCTGTTAACAATGAGTTCCCTCTGATGCTTTGGAAGCTCTCTGCAGACCATGGTTTTTGCTGTATGGTGCAACTAAGAAAATGTCAGGAAAGACCTACTAGAACAGTTGAACTTTATTTGGGGTTAATAAGAGGCACTTTAAATAATGGCAGGTGTTTACTGAATCCTATTTAACCACTACAGCCCCAGAGGATTTGGCTTTCCAATGACTGGGCCATTTTTTGTGATTCGGCACTGCATCGCATCTTCTTTTTTCTTCTACAATAAAGGTGGAAAAAGTTTTGAAATTATTTATCTTTATCTTATATTTTTATTTAATTTTCCTTTTTTCATTTTATTTATTTTTTACATCACAGAAACCTGACTGTTTATATCCACTGAATATGCTCATGTTTTTTTTCCAGCCAGCAGGGCCAGGCTCAGGGATCAAAGAGAAGCTGGAATACCCAGTGCTGCAGGTCAGCTGGAATGATGCACAGGCCTTCTGTAAGTGGAGGGGGCAAAGACTGCCTACAGAAGAAGAGTGGGAGTTTGCTGCACGTGGGGGACTTAAAGGTATGTAATCATTTTTTGTATAATTTTTTTTTATACGTTATGCATATTTTTTTTTTTTTTAAATACCAAAGCTAAATGTCTAACATTCCTTAATTGTTTTGGGAAAGTCTAACGCTGTTAAAAAAATGAAAAATATGGCAATGTGTTTTACTGACAGGCAACACCTACCCATGGGGGAATCTTTTTCAGGAAAATCGAAGCAATCTTTGGCAGGTAATATCGTACGTTAACAGTAAGCTTGTTTTATTTTCATAATTTTGCGCTCTTCACAAATTTTGTATTTTTTTTTTTTATTATTATTATAAATGCAAACAAACCAAATACAACTTTATTGGGGCAAGATGCTCCATCTCTGTTTAGACTGCAGTCATTACCACAGGGTAGTTGTCTTTTTCTAATCTGTCAGATATGTATATATTAGGCAAAGGAGAATAGCAAGAAGGGCAGTGGATAGGACATGTCTCATCTTTCTTTCTTTTGCTATGTATTGAGTTGCTAAGGAGCAGGTGTCAGGAAGTAGAAAGCTGTGCTAGAAATGGGTTGTAGGTCAGAGGAAGGACAGTAAATGAGTCTAGGTGCTATTTTACCAAGAAACTTCACAGCATGAGCTGATAAATGTAAAGATAACATCTTTTTCAGTCCCAACTGTCAGGCTTTTTTTTCCCCCACTCTAGTTTAAATTTTGTTCTCTGTGAGCTTGTAAGTTTATCCTGCAACATTTTTTTATTTTTTTTTGCTGCCACTGTGCAGAAATATTCTGACAGTCGGCATTTACCTGATTCATAAAATGTAGAATATTGTCTGGTCATAATGTCTTGTTCTTTTCCTGAGCAAGAATTATTCACAAGCTCTTGCAGTTGTCAGAAATGCTCATTATCACAAACAGTTGAAAGCCTCTCTGCTTCAATCTGGGTTCACACTGGTGCCACAAACGCTCCGACATTGGGAGCTCATGTCGCGTGAACAATGTTTCCCTATGGGAACAAGTCCGACACAAGTCTGTCCGACTTTGAAAATGCTGCCTGCACTACTTTGGCCAGACTTTGATCCTACTTCAGCCCATTGAATATCACTAAAGTTAGATCGCCATCTTGCATGATTCGACTTTGGCATGCGACTTGTGCTCTAAAGATCTTGAGGAGGAACTCCATGCCAAATTTTAAATAAAAAAGTTATGAGTTCACCCTCCAAGAGCATATCAGGCCCTTCAGTTTGGTATGGATTTTAAGGGGAATCCCCTATCCTGAAATCCATACCAGTCCCTTATCCGAGCATGCAGCCTGGCCAGTCAGTAAAGGGGGTGGGGACGAGCGAGCGGCTCCCCCTCCTGAACCGTACCAGGCCGCATGCCCTCAACATGGGGGATGGGTGCTTTGGGACAGGGGGCGCCCTGTGCCCCCCACCCCAAAGCACCTTGTCCCCATGTTGATGAGGACAAGGGCCTCTTCCTGACAACCCTGGCCGTTGGTTGTCGGTCTGTGGGTGGGGGGGCTTATCGGAATCTGGGAGATGAGGGTCTGATATGGATTTTTCCGGCATAGGGGGTTCCCCTTAAAACCCATCAGACTGAAGGGCCTGGTTATGCTCTTGGAGGGGGGACTCATTATGTTTTGTTATTTAAAATTTGGTGTGGAGTTCCCCCTCAAGATTCATACCAGACAAAGTGCCTGGCATTGTCGCGGATCGAGGTCGGATCCCTGTTCATTGAAGTTGGACTTTAAGTCGCAGGGCAAAGTCGGATCCAAAGTAGTACGACTGTCGTGTCATACCAGTGTGAACCCAACCTCAGTGTTGACTGTGAGTGCACTAAATCCATCAGCTGGTTCTAATATTTGTATGAGAGGGCAGGCAATTTATCACTGTACATTACCATGAGTGGCTCAAGTTATAACATGACGGGTGTGATCATGATGAAAATTGAGTTTGTAGTTGTCCTAGCAATTTATACTGCAGTCAGAAACCATTTACTGAATATGTGTAAATTATATGATTTAAGAGTTACTCTTCTAGCTTGTCTATTATAGGGTAAGTTTCCAAGCCGGGACTCAGCTGAGGATGGTTATCATGGGGTTTCTCCAGTAACAGCATTTCCTGCACAGAATACTTATGGTAAGTAGCGCAAGTACTACTTTTTTCTGTGATCGGGTGTGTTTTTTTTTGATTTTGCTTTTAAATGTCCTTTATTTCTTCTGAGAAATCCTTACTTTCTGTTCTTCTGTCTGTAACTCCACACAGTAATGCAAGGCTTTCTCCCTGGTGTGGAGTGTCGTGTTCGCCCCCTCCCCTGGATTACAGAAGAGTCAGGACACCCACTAACGGCTCCTTTCTCTATCTGCAATGTAGAGAGAGTCCTGAATCTTCTGTATTCCAGGGGAGGAGGCAAGCACGACACTCCACACCAGGGAGAAAGCCTTGCATTTCTGTGTGTAGTTAGATAGAAGAATGGGAAGTGAGGATTTCTCAGAAGAAAAAAGGACATTTAAAAGCAAAATGGAAGGATGAGGTAAGTGAAGGAGGACTGCACTAAGGTAAAGGAAGCTATTTAGGGAAAACATTTTTAACCTTTACAACCCCTTTAATGCAGTAAAAATATTTTATGGATAAATCCTCAATGGGCAAATGAATTCTCTGCAAACCTGACTGCCTAAATAATACGTTTATCTACACATTCCTTTTTCATGGGAAGATGGAGAAAAAGGCATATATGAATTTGATCATCCCAGCATCTCAGCAATGTGTCTACTTTCTGTTGCGGATCATATACTTCATTCATGCATGGCGCCACATAGTACTGTAGATTGAGTTTAATTTTGTAGGAAACAAATTGATACAAAAAAGTGCTAGTATCTCCCTCCAATTTTTAGCACTACTCAGCGCTCGGGAAAAAGCAATAAAGATAGTTGGTAGCAGGATGTGAGATGAGAATATATACTGTCAAGCAGCTGCTTAAAAAATGTAAAACATCTAACAAACAGTAAAAAAAGGAGGAGAGAATCTTATGACGGTCCCAAAGTCCAGTATGATACTGTAGCAGCGCTATTTTCAAACCACCGTTTGAAAACCCTTTATATGTTACACATAGGAAACAATAATGGTGCAGGTGAACAAAATGTCATTGATCAAAGTATTCCTTATCAAGTGCTCTTTTGACCAGGGGGTGGTCACCACATGGGGGGATGTTGACCACGATAGCGGTCACGCCCTGATGCGTTTCCTCATTGGCATCAAGGCGTGACCCCTATCGAATGACCAGAAGTACTGTGAACGCTCCAGGAACAAGGAAGTTAACAGGAGAAACTTTATTGTCATGGCGATTGGCGCAAATACACAGGCACAGTAACGCATTCCATGCTTGAGATTGTTTATCTTGGGGTATGCATAATTAATAAGGGGTACTTGTGGGGTTTAATAAACTTTTCAAATGCTACTGCATTATATGTATTTATTTCCTTATATGGGATTGCGGTGTGGACCCAACAAGTGAAAGCAAGCGGTGGAGAGTGCAAAATTCAGAACAGATGCAGATAATTATTCCAGGCTGTTTTTATTTCACAGTTCTGGGAGTGCATCCCCAAAAGGGGAGAACATCCCCCCACGTGGTGACCACCCCCTGGTCAAAGGAGCAATTGATAAGGAATACTTTGATCAATGACATTTTTTTCACCTGCACCATTATTGTTTCCTATGTGTAACATATAAGAGGGCTTTCAAATGGTGGTTTGAAAATAGCGCTGCTACAGTATTATACTAACTTTGGGACTGTCATAAGTTTCTCTCCTCCTTTTTTTACTGTTTGTTAAAATTGATACAGGTTTCAGTGTGTGTGTGTGTGTAGATTTAGACCTGCCTGCACTGTTATGCAAAAGAATGTGGGAAAAACCTACAGACAAAAGAGGAGATCTGCAATAAATCGGCCACAAAAGTAAAAATGGAACCTGTTCATTAGGTCCAACTCATTAAAGAGGACAGGGAAAAGGAACTGTACTGTGTTATTCTGCAACCAGTGAGTCTCTTCCTCTCTTTGGCAAGAAAAGTTCTGCATTTTTTGGCCAATATAAAATATATTCCCTGCCCCCTCTAGAGAACTTGCCACTGGCAAAGTGCCTCTCGACATGATTGCAAGTGTAACATAACTTTACTCAAACCTATTTAAGATTGCCCAATCATCTACCGGCAAAGTTCAAAATAGATATTGTGAATGGAGATACGTTTTTTTGAATGAAACATTTAGCTGTTTTCATGAGGTTATTTTTTACTTTGTCAGGTTTGTATGACCTGTTGGGAAACACCTGGGAATGGACATCTACGGAATACAAAGTACCTAAAGGGTCTGCTACACAGGGTGGACAGAAGATGTATGTATTACGTGGGGCTTCTTGGATCGATACCCAGGATGGTTCAGCCAATCATAAAGCACGTGTTACCACTAGGTAAGAATTGTATATTGCTCAATATAAAACAAAACCTCCCCAGTTCTACACCTATCAAAAAATACAGATTCTGGTGTGATGCTAGACCATAAATACAAAAGACTGATAAATAAGGGTAACCATGTACTCCAGAAATAAACTGAATCTTTACTATCTTTATTAAAAAAAATCATAGAACACGTACTAACCATTCATTGTTAAAAATAATTATAGATCTGCAATTAAACACCCATGGGGACCCCCACCCCCTCACCCCACAAAAAATTCTACCTGACTGCAATAGTACTGCTCAAAATAACTGTTACAATCCACAAATACATGTGTCCTCCACAGAACAGAATCTTTCACAAGACTCTATCCATTTGTTATGTTTCTATCATTCGTATTACCCAGACACACAGGGATACATTGCCTGTCTCTTCTTTGTTGATACAACTATGGGATTGCACACATATTTTGAGCATTCCTAGCATCAAAAGGGCAGATTTATTATTTCCTTCATCTTTACACCACACCTAATGCTTTGGATGTCAAGCCCATCAGTTTTTATTAGGGGTGCACCGATATATCGGTGCCGATACATATCGGCCGATAATCGTATTTTTAGGGTCATGCCGAAACAACAGAAATAATGACCCACCTCAGCGCCGGACTTAATTACCGTCCGTACGGCTCATTTCCTGTTCCCCCTGCCCTTTGGCTCTGCCACTGCCAGCGTCGGCGTCCTGACGTTGCAGCCAGTCACTGGCGCGTGCGAGTCCGACCATCGGCTGTCCATGTGGCTCCCCTCAGACTCAGTCAACAGTCAAGTCCGCGTTCTGTAGGGGCTGGGCGCCATCCAACCCTGCGTGACTCCGGGGAAGCTGCTCCCCTCATTACCCGACGGCGGGACTCGCTTATGCCAGCAGTTATGGTAAGGTCTGTGACTGACTGTCACAGACCACCAGTCCCCAACTGTATTTGACTATAGTGCAATTTTATGATTAACGTGCCCCGCGCCTCAGCCTTTTTAAATGCAAGCCTGCAAGGTGTTTTAACCACTTAAGACCCGGACCAATACGCTGGTTAATGACCCAAGGTGTTTTTGCGATTCGGCACTGCGTCGCTTTAACAGACAATTGCGCGGTCGTGCGACGTGAGTCCCATACAAAATTTGCGTCCTTTTCTTCCCACAAATAGAGCTTTCTTTTGGTGGTATTTGATCACCTCTGCGATTTTTATTTTTTGCGCTATATACAAAAATAGAGCGACATTTTTGAAAAAAAAACACTATTTTTTACTTTTTGTTAAAAAAAATCAAATAAACTAAATTTTAGTCAAACATTTAGGCCAAAATTTATTTAGCCACATGTCTTTAGTAAAAAAAAAAAAATCGCGATAAAAAAAAATAGCTACCTAGCGGGAACAGCGACACTAATACAGCGATCAGAAAAATGATCGCTTAGTGACGCTGGCAATAGGGAGTGAAAGGGTTAACTAGGGCAGTGATCAGGGGGTTAAAACTTTATTAGGGGGGGTGGGGGGGCTATCCTGAACCTAACACTAACTGATTTTACACTGCCTGTCACACTGACACTAAATGCAGTGATTAGATCACTGAATTCAGTGACACTGTGACAGGGGGGGTGGGGGGGCAGATCGCAAGGGGTTAAGTATGCCTATGTGAGTGTGTGTCAGTGTAATGTTGGTGCACACTTACTGTGAGGTGTTTCTCCCATCGCAGCGGTTGGAAATACCGCTGCGATGGGAGATTACATCACTTCCCCCTTCCTGTGTTTACACAGGAGGAGGAAGTGACACAAAGGGGGAGCGCGCGCATTGGCTGGGAGCGATCGCGGGGGGGCGGATAAACGCCGACATCCGCCCGCTCGTCCCGGATCGCTCCCGGAGCCAGGGGGACCCCCGCACGCCGCGGAGGGGGTCCCGATGGGACCCCCGAACCGCACAAAGGCGGGGACGTAAATTTACGCCCTTGTGCCTGTACGTGCCATTCTGTGGCCGTATATGTGCGTGCGGGGGTCCTTAAGTGGTTAAATATATGAATGAATGCCTCGTTATCCTCCTCATACCTCACCTAGTGCAGTACACACAGACATCTAAGATCTTTTATATATTATATGATATCATTAATTATATAAAGATGTCTGGCAATACACAGACAATGACATCTTTATATATTATATGATAAAAGATGTGACTTCTGTGTATTGCACTAGGTGAGGTATGAGGCAGTCGAATTAAAAGGGACAAATAAATAATGTCACACATATATACAACATATTGCATGATGAGGCACTGAATCTGTATATGAAGATGTGCTGAGTGAGGTATGATATCAATTATATCAGTTCAGTGCAGAATGCCTCAGTCAGTGCAATGGCCAACTTTATATTATCATATATTATATACTATTTGTGTCCAATTTTTAATCAAAATTTTGGATTTTATTATATTGACTTGGAGCTTTTCAATTCTGGTTATTTAAATCAATGAAGCTAATAAAACAGTCTCGTAATACATACAATTATTGAAATAGGGGAAAAAAAAGAAAAGTCATTTTTCGGTTTCGGACTGAATTTTTTTTTAAATTCGGTTTCGGTTCTGAAATTTCCATTTCGGTGCACCCCTAGTTTTTATGTCTACATATTCTGGTTCATATGGAATTGGATAGGTAATTGCATAATGGTGAAGTTGAAAGCCTTAAGCAGGATCTCCCTTTCTACGCAGGGGGCTCCTGACCATTCTCTACACCAGGGGTGTCAAACTCAATTTCATTGTGGGCCGCATTAGCATTATGATTGCCCTCAAAAGGGCCGGTTTTATCTGTAAGATAAGATGTCCAGTGCATCCCCTCCCCTTACATTGTTTGGTTGGCTCTTGATATCTAATCAGACGTTGAGTCCCCCACTCTCCTTTACATCACAGTGCATTCCCCTTCCCTTATACTGTTGCTGGGAAGAAGCTGGATGCATTGCTTAAAAGCAGAAAGTAATGGTCTGGAGGAGGACCAGAGGAGTGCTGGAGCTCTCCTGCAGCTGCAGGAGAGGTGCGAGGGCCACAAGGAATGGCCTTGGCCCACGGGCCTTGTGTTTGACACCTGTGCTTTACATAGATATACTGTAACTTGCATGCTGTCTCCCATATGTAATATTCCACTTCAGGGTGGTTTAATGAAATGGAGCCACGGTTACTTGGCTTCTCTAGACACTTCTCCAATATCCCTAAAAATAATTTTACAAGCTCTACCTTCTGAGCAGAATATGATCGCATTACTCACACTTGCACAATGAAACATCATGTACCCACTGGTATGTGTGAAAGGGGTAGTGGCGCTATCCCACACCCTATAGGTCAAAAGGGTATAAAATGTCAGTGTATTGACTAGTGAGATAGGTACTGCAAATTATAAATATACAATAGAGTGCAACAATATTATAACAACATTAAATAATAAACATTTGGTGATAAAGTGCAAAGTGCAAACTTAGTAATAAAAATAAAAAGTACAGTCCATGGAATTGCAAAAATCCAAACATATATCACGTTGATAGATGTGCAGTAAACTTAGATGTAGATTTCCATCAAAAAAGGTGTAAGTTCGTGGTAACGCTGTGGTCCGGTGCTCCCCCACCAGGTTCCCCACTCACCAGAACTAATCACCCCTGCAGGGGTATTAGGCGTGTAGTCACAGATGGGTCCCAGCTTCCTCCAGTGGTGCTATCCGTCCAGGGAAGATGTGTCCTTTAGATTAGTCAGATCCTCATTCCACCGGAAAAAAGGAAGAAATACGCTCCCATAGTGTAGTAAAAGAGGAGGTTTTTAATTATGCACAATCCAGGTGCATTACATAAATGAAATGATAATGGGTACAAAATGCATGTCCAATGATAAAAAGGTTAGCAATGTGGTATGAAAGGGAACAAACACCACAATCAGCAAGGTAAAAAATGAAAAATAAAAACAAAAATAGGTGTCCTGTCAGAAGCTCCCAGCACGCTGCATCAGTTTCCTCCGTCGGGAGTGGAAGCGCTAGCGTGCGTTCCAAACAGCCCAGACAGCAAACCGGAAGCCTGCGGGTGCGTCTCTAGCGTGCTGACGTGCGTCACTATGCTCACGCTCGACGTACGTTTCGTAATGAACTTTTTCAAGAGCGGCTGCACGTCTTGGATACTTGCATCTAATTATAGGTGGGGGGAGTGTTCCCTGTCCTGCCCTGCTACACCCTGGCAGCCAACGAGAGAGGCCCGCCCCACATACTCCTACATCTTAATGAAAGAGATTCTTGTGAACACTATGTTGCTCGTTAATGAGCTAATCATGATTAGAGGACTACAAGTATCCAGTATATATAAAAAATTATAGATCTAAACATAAAAACAGAAAAAAGCTGAAAAAAAGCTGATAATGTTATAGGATCACAGTGCTGTGAATATGTCTGATTCTCATACATGGAGATTGAACAGACGGATGTAGCAGTCTGTATCATATACCATAAAAGAAAAGGACAACTATGCATTATTTATGTTGTCAGCATAGACCCCTTTAAAGGGCCAGTGGTTATACTTTAGGCATTTACCATATAGGGGCTACTAAATGAATTTGTAAGGTCCTGTGTACCCAATAATCTAATAGTATACACCAAAAATGCACCAGGTGAATACTAATACAGTAATGAATATCAAAGTATATACTGCATCTATATGTGCTGGTGCAACATACAGAATGCTATATATATATATATATATATATATATATATATATATATATATATATATATATATATATGTATATGTGTGTGTGTGTGTGTGTATTAAGTGGGTTATTTATTACATTGGCACACATTGATGTATAACGCACTATGGTATTGAACATCACTATTCTAGTGTTCACAAGAATCTCTTTCATTAAGATGTAGGAGTATGTGGGGCGGGCCTCTCTTGTTGGCTGCCAGGGTGTAGCAGGGCAGGACAGGGAACACTCCCCCCACCTATAATTAGATGCAAGTATCCAAGACGTGCAGCCGCTCTTGAAAAAGTTCTTTACGAAACGTACGTCGAGCGTGAGCATAGTGACGCACGTCAGCACGCTAGAGACACACCCGCAGGCTTCCGGTTTGCTGTCTGGGCTGTTTGGAAGGCACGCTAGCGCTTCCACTCCCGACGGAGGAAACTGATGCAGCGTGTCCCCTGCAGGGAGGGGCAGTTGGGCCACCCCCTATGACATCACTCTCTGCATTGTCATTCCAGATCATCCCCCCTCAAAACAAACTAAGCCAAAAATATAATCCCCCCCCCCCCAAAAAAAAAAAAAAAAAGGGGGATGGGGAGCCCCCTCCTCTGTCCATCCCCACTCCTCCTCCTCGTCCACAGCGCCGGGCCCCTCCCATATCACACAACTACGCATCCATCAAGATCCTTCCTTCTTCTGAGTATCTGAACGTGTTCCATTCAGTCCACGTATCAAGGTACACCTTACGTTTCTGTCTGGAGGACCACACAAGGTCCTCCATTCTATTCGTATCCTCTACTCTATTGAGCCACATCTTTACTGTTGGAGGTTGTGTCTGTTTCCACATCCCTGGGATACAGGCACGGGCAGCATTTAGAAGATGGCAAACCATAGATTTCCTATAACATTTTACAGAGAGCTCAGAGTCCTGTAATAAGTAGTAAGACCATTGGTCTGGTAATTTTTCTTTGCTAAATTTCTGCACTATTCCCTGAACCTTTGCCCAGAAGCTTAAAATCTTTGGGCAGAACCATAGAATGTGTAATAACGTTCCTTCTTTCTTTCCGCACCTCCAGCATCTATCCGAGATGTCTGGGTAGCACTTTTTTAATACTACCGGAGTACGATACCACTGAGTTAGTATCTTGTAATTCATCTCCTGTGTCTTCACACAGACTGATGATTCAAATATATTCCGGAGTATTTTGTTCTTTTGTTCTTCTGTAAAGGGTCTTCCCAGCTCCGCCTCCCACCTATTAAAAAAAGGGGTTTGAGAGTCCTCCTTCGGTACATTTAATCGTTAATTCTTGAGAGTGCGTGGCGAAGCACTCCACTCCCACTACAATATCCCTCAAATCTTGTTAATTTACGCCCATATCTTATAGGGGATTTCAAAGTGTCCAAGAAGTGCCGTAGTTGTAATGCCCTCCAAATGTCCAGTTGGTAGGGGACCCCACCCGTTACCATCTCCTGCATAGTGTGCCATGAGCCCTCTTTAACAAAATTAGATGCCTGTACCAGACCCTGATCTATTAACCCACTGAAAGGCCCCTTCATCAATCCTGGTATAAATTGGGGGTTCCCCAGAATTGGGTAAAGTGGTGAATCCAGAGTGGACAATGTCCCTTTCACAAATAGCCCGTAAGCAACTTTCAATATTGGGCCTATCAGTGGGTGTTTCTTAATAGTTATCGGCAGTTCTCTGTAACACCATGCTGCCCGGTGGAGTATACTGCTGCACTGAGCTCGCTCCAGACTTGGCCATATTTTCTCGCCCCCATGTCTCCTCCAATCTATCAGGCGGATCAGAATGGCCGCCTGATAGTACCGATGAATATCTGGAGTCGACACGCCTCCGTCTCGTTTTGGTAGAGATAATATGCGCCTCTTAATTCTTGGGGATTTATTAGCCCAAATAAACTTATTAAAAAGAGTCTGCGTCTGGTTAAAAAAGGATTTTGGTATGGCAATGGGGAGTGTCTGGAAAAGATACAAAAATTTCGGTAATATGCTCATTTTGACGACATTGACTCTCCCGAACCAAGAATGGAACCCCCTCCTCCAGCTATCCAGGAGGACCCGTGTTTTCGCCAATAGTGGCACAAAATTAAGTTTGAAAACCTGTGACAGGTCTGCCGGAATGGAGGTGCCCAGGTATGTAAGTGACAGGTCAGACCATTTAAATCTGTGTTTGGTTTTCAAGGACCGCAGGTCCTCTTCGGGGATCGCTACTCCCATTGCTTCTGACTTGTCATAATTTATCTTAAAGTTTGATAGGTCTCCATATAATTGTAATTCCTGTAGCAACTTAGGAAGGGATTCCATCGGGCTCGTCAAAGAGTACATCATGTCGTCTGCGAAAGCAGAGATCTTATATTCTGCATCTCCAACAGACACTCCTTTAATATCTGGATTCAGTCGAATCCTGTTTAATAGAGGTTCTACAGATAGCGCAAACAAAAAAGGGGATAACGGGCACCCCTGTCTTGTCCCGTTAGACAATTTAAAGGGAGGAGACAATATTCCATTCACTCTAACCTGTGCCGTTGGATGGGTATAGTTACTTGTGATCCATTGTAGCATCTTGTTGCCGAACCCCATGTGTCTCAGAACCATAAACATTAGGGTTGTCCCGATACCGATACTAGTATCGGTATCGGGACCGATGCCGAGTATTTGCGCTAGTACTTGTACTCGCGCAAATACCCCCGATGCCTAAATAGAATACTTCCCACCCCCCCCCCGCCGCTGCCGCCGCCGCCGCATTGAAAGCCGCCGCATCGCGCCGAATCTGCAAATCCCCTAAAAAAAATGGCTGCGCTACACTAAGCAAGAGCGGGGATAAGTCAAATGCTGTGCGGTGCCTGAGTATTCTCTCCGCTCTGCCAGCTCGCCGTCGCCGCCACTAACATCATTGATTACAGGGAGGCGCAGCAGGTCTCTCCTACACATAACATCGAATCACTCCCCCTTCCTCCCCCTCCCCACACTCTCCTACCTCACTCACACAAGCCTGAAAGCACTGCAGGTCCAGACAAAGGGCGGGACTTTTCAGGTTACAAAGTAGATGATAGCTTGCTAGCAACCAATCACCCGTCTTTAACTTGAAATGTCCCGCCCTTTGTCTGGAGCTGCCATGCTGTTTCCCGGCTTGTGTGACTAAGGTAGGAAAGTGTGGAGAGGGGGAGGAAGGGGGAATGCTGAATTGATAAGTTGATAAAAAGGACAGTCAGACTGTACTGGTGGAGCTGGAGCTGGGATGTGTACTGGTGGAGCTGGGATGTGTACTGGTGGAGCTGGGATGTGTACTGGTGGAGCTGGGATGTGTAATGGTGGAGCTGGGATGTGTAATAGTGGAGCTGGGATGTGTAATAGTGGAGCTGGGATGTGTAATGGTGGAGCTGGAGCTGGGATGTGTAATGGTGGAGCTGGGATGTGTAATGGTGGAGCTGGAGCTGGTATGTGTAATGGTCGAGCTGGAGCTGGGATGTGTAATGGTGGAGCTGGGATGTGTAATGGTGGAGCTGGGATGTGTACTGGTGGAGCTGGGATGTGTACTGGTGGAGCTGGGATGTGTACTGGTGGAGCTGGGGCTGGGATCTGCAATGGTGGAGCTGGGATGTGCACTGGTGGAGCTGGGATGTGTAATGGTGGAGCTGGAGCTGGGATGTGTAATGGTGGAGCTGGGATGTGCACTGGTGGAGCTGGGATGTGTACTGGTGGAGCTGGGATGTGTACTGGTGGAGCTGGGATGTGTACTGGTGGAGCTGGGATGTGTACTGGTGGAGCTGGGATGTGTACTGGTGGAGCTGGGATGTGTACTGGTGGAGCTGGGGCTGGGATCTGCAATGGTGGAGCTGGGATGTGCACTGGTGGAGCTGGGATGTGTACTGGTGGAGCTGGAGCTGGGATGTGTAATGGTGGAGCTGGAGCTGGGATGTGTAATGGTGGAGCTGGGATGTGCACTGGTGTAGCTGGGATGTGTACTGGTGGAGCTGGGATGTGTACTGGTGGAGCTGGGATGTGTACTGGTGGAGCTGGGATGTGTACTGGTGGAGCTGGGATGTGTACTGGTGGAGCTGGGATGTGTACTGGTGGAGCTGGGATGTGTACTGGTGGAGCTGGGATGTGTACTGGTGGAGCTGGGATGTGTACTGGTGGAGCTGGGATGTGTACTGGTGGAGCTGGGATGTGTACTGGTGGAGCTGGCATGTGTACTGGTGGAGCTGGCATGTGTACTGGTGGAGCTGGCATGTGTACTGGTGGAGCTGGGGCTGGGATGTGTAATGGTGGAGCTGGGATGTGTACTGGTGGAGCTGGGGCTGGGATGTGTACTGGTGGAGCTGGGATGTGTACTGGTGGAGCTGGGGCTGGGATGTGTAATGGTGGAGCTGGGATGTGTAATGGTGGAGCTGGGATGTGTAATGGTGGAGCTGGGATGTGTACTGGTGGAGCTGGGGCTTGGATGTGTACTGGTGGAGCTGGGATGTGTAATGGTGGAGCTGGGATGTGTAATGGAGCTGTAATGTTAGGGCACTGATGTAAGGGTATGGGGGACATGGCTGCAATATGTTGGGGGACGTGGCAGCATTAGGGGACATATTTAAAAAAAGTATCGGTATTCGGTATCGGCGAGTACACAAAAAAAAGTATCGGTACTTGTACTCGGTCCTAAAAAAGAGGCATCGGGACAACCCTAATAAACATAAATTGCCAGTTTATCCGATCAAAAGCTTTCTCGGCATCAGTACCGAGGAAGACACATGGGGTTCGGGAAGAGTCAGCCAAATGGATCAAGTTCAGGGTCTTAATCGTATTGTCCCTAGCTTCACGCATCTGGACAAACCCCACCTGATCTTTGTGAATAAGCCTGGGTATATATTGTTGTATACGTGCCGCTAAATTTTTTGCGAAAAGCTTCAGATCTTCATTGAGTAAAGAAATGGGTCTATAGCTCCCACATTGAGAAGGGTCTTTACCTTCCTTAGGTATGACCGCGATTACCGCTTTCAGAGTTTCAATGTGAAAGGAACATGTATCACCCAGACCGTTAAACATTCTGACCATAAAGGGGCCTAGAACAGGGAGAAAGAGTCTATAGTAAGCAATGGTGAATCCATCTGTTCCCGGTGATTTCCCTCCTTTCCCCCTTTTCACTGCCTCCTGCAGTTCCTCTAAAGTTATAGGTTTTTCCATTTCTTGACTCATTTCTACTGTTAGGGTCGGAATACCTGAGGTTTCTATATAATTACCCATTGTCTCATGTTGTTGTTGGGGGTTTGTTTGTAGATTATATAAAGTACTATAAAAGTCACTAAATCTCTGTGCAATTTCTCTGGGTAGCATGTGTTCTTCGCCTCCTGACCCCTTAATCATAGGAATATAAGTCTTAGTATATTGTTCCCTCAGTGAGTTCGCTAGTTGCTTCCCACATTTGTTACCATATTCATAGTTCTGTCTTTTGCCGTTTTGTATCGCCCTTCTTGCACTGTGTAAAAGCAGTTCGGTAATTTGTCTACGTGCCATCATAACCTCTCTCTCTACTTCTGGGTTAGGTCTCTGTTTATGTTTCATTTCTAGGTTTGTAATCTTCATCATAAGGGTTGTTATATTCCGCTCCCTGTCTCTTTTAACCCTTGCGCCATGTTTCATCAAGTCCCCCCTTATGACTGCCTTATGGGCCTCCCATACTACCCCCAGATTACATTCTGGGGTGTCATTGGTTTCAAAGTACCATTTTAACTCCCTCTGGACATCTTCCAGCACCACCTCATCCTGTAGCAATCTCTCATTTAGTCTCCAGCCCCCCTGGCCCAAAGGCCTGGAGTCTCCTATTTTATATTCTAGAAGGATTGGGGCATGGTCAGACCAAGAAATTTCACCTATTCCAACTTCTATAACTGCGTGTAGCTGGCTATGCGGCACAAAATAATAATCAATACGTGAATATACCTTGTGCGGGATAGAGTAGAAGGAGTAATCTCGCTCTCCCGGGTGCATCATTCTCCATATATCTATCAGTGTCTCTTGTTGTAGCAGCTGTCGGATTCGTTTCCGGGTGCCCCTCGCAACTGAAGAAGCACCTGTTGACGTGTCCAAATTAGGGTCCAGAGGGACATTTAAGTCCCCTCCCATAATCAGCTGACCTTCTTGGAATCCTGTTAACCTGTCCAGGAAGTTCCTCAGAAACTGGTCCTGTTGTAGATTGGGGGCGTAGAAGGTAGCAAACGTAAATATCGCTCCTCTCATCGTCCCCTTTACCGCTAAATACTGCCCCTCGGTATCAACCAGGGAGTCTTTTAAGGACCATGGCGTATTAGAAGATATAAGTATTGATACTCCCCCCTTTTTTACCGTAGGATTCATTGCATGATATACTGTCGGGAAGTATCGGTTCCTAGGAAAGGGGAGCCCCCCTTTTCTAAAATGTGTTTCCTGTATCATAGCTATGTTTCTGCCTCTTTTTTTTTAAGTCCTGCAGTAAGATACGTCTCTTTTCCGGTATATTTAGTCCCTTAGCATTGATTGAAATTACTGAAAGGGCGTCCATTTCTGGGCGCTCCTCCGCTTCCTATGTGGGACCCAAGCACCCGGACCCTGCAGGCGAGGAGAAGAGAAGGAGAAGCAAAAAAGGAGAGAGGGGAAAAAAAAAAAAAAGAAAAAAAAACCCACCCAACAAACCCCCCCCCCCCCCCAGCCCTCTATACCCCTACTCTAAACTGGTACCCTAAGACAGAGAAGAGAGGAACTGAGTTGTCCTCCTCCTCCTCAAGGGTATCCCAAAGCGAAGCTTTGGTCACTCAGAAACCCAACCCCCTGAGTGATGGCCTAATCGGGGTTATTGACCCACGCCTCCCCCGGTGAGGGGTCTCCCGCCGCCTCCACGCGCTCCTTCTATCAAAAAAAAAAACATAACATGAACTCGCTCTGAGTTAAATTGATTGCCCCTAGGTCATTCTGGCTACCAGGGGGTAAAACTTCCTCTGTTATATCATACCAAATGAACAAACCCAATCTCAGGTCTCTTAACAGGGAGTCCCCTGATTCATAACCGATTTTAAAATCTCTTGAAACCTTTTGGGGACTCTTTCACTTTGAGTGGTAATCTTGTGGTACCCGACCACAGTGCCTCCCGCACACCCCCCACCCCTTCCCACTGCGACACCCACCCCTAGGGGTTGGGTCTAGCCCCCCCAACCCAAACTTCCCCCTTGCCCTCCCAGGCCTTCGCGGTGCCCGTGTGAACCCTATTGACCACTGCAGGTAGCTGCAGTGGAGGAAAAAAAAAAAAAAAGAAAAAAAAAAAAAAAGGTAAAGAAGTATAATTCAAGGGGAGAAAAAAAAAAAAAAAAACCCAATCACAGTGTCAGTGTAGGTTGCGCGCCCTTGGGTGCACAATATGTTGTTCCCATCCCTACCTCCCCCCGTTCCCCCTAGATGCTAATAGCATCCATGTAGTGATAGGTGAATCCATATATACCCCCCTCCCTAACCCCCCTTCCCAAAATCTGTAATGGCAAACCCCTGCCCCCCCCCCCCCAAAGTTGCTGTGAAAAAAAACGTATGCAGGCTACTGCCTGTAAATCTATAAGTGAGTCCCCTTAAACCCCTCCCTTCCCCCCTAGCCTACCCTACCCTTCCCTCCCCTCCCATCTTACTCTAAGGTGCACAATGTGTCGTTCCCAGCCCTACCTCCCCCTATCCCCTGGAAGCTGAGACCTCCCATAAATGGTGAGTGAACCCATACATACCCCCCTCCCTGACTCCCCTCCCCCAAATCTACAATAACAAAGCCCCCCCTCTCCCCCCATAAACACTGTGAAAGAAAAACAATAAGCAGGCTGCTGCCTGTAAGTCTAGTAGTGAGTCCTCTTGGTCCCTCCTTCCCCGACAACCTACCCTACTCTTCCCTTCCTGCCCCTACCATCCCACCCCCCCCCCCTGTAGCACTGCCCCGGGCGCCAAATAGATCCCCCTATTGAGACCTTGTTGCCCAGTTCCCTGCGACCCCTAAATGGGGGGCGCAGGGAAAGGGCAACACCGGTATCCAAAACAACACCGTATATATAGCGTAATAAAATATCCTAAGGTCCCCAGTATAATCAGAGATATTATAAAAAAAAAAAAAAAAATTATCCTTTGCTCCAATTCAGACCGGGCTGCATTTAACCCTTTAAACACAAACAAAAAAAACGGAGAGGAAAGGAAAAAAAAACAAGTCAGACATTCTTAAGGTCTATAGATCTCGGATTTAACTGTAACCAGTTCGGGACTGGAAACGGTTCTGTTTCCAAAAATAGAAACAAATCAGGGAGGTCCGCTCTAGAGCGAAGCCAAAATGAAAGTGAGGCTTTCTTAATGAGGACGGAGATGGGGAACCTCCATCTATATGTCCCTCCCCATGCCCTTACACGATCTAATATTGGGCGAAGTAGGGCTCTGCGTTGAAGGGTAGCCCCAGATAAGTCCGGTAAAATCTTAAGCTGTGTCCCCTCGAATTCTATTGAGCCGGCCTGCCATGCTTTCCGTAGGATTGCCTCCCTATGTGAAAAATAATGTAATTGACATATCACATCCCGAGGGCGACCCTTGTCTTTCAATTTTGGGCCCAAGGCTCTATGAATTCTGTCCATCTCAAAATTTGGTGAACTAGTGTCTTGCATAAGACTTTGAAAAATGTTTTGAGCCACGGCCTGAAGATCTTCATGACCTTCCCTTTCCGGGCCCCCGCGTATACGTATATTATTACGGCGTTCCCTGTCCTGGAGATCTTCTATCTGTAGCTGCAGGGACACCGCGACATCTATCTGGTTACGGTTCTCATTCTCGGTCGCCTCAACACGTTGCTCTAGGGTCTTTAACCCAGCCTCCCCCTCTCCCACGCGGACCTCCAAGCCCTGTAATTCAGTTCTAACAGTCTCCAGGTCCCTGGAGTGAGCCTCCTCCACTTTTGAAATTAGTTCAGTTATGTCAGCCCTTGTAGGGAGTGCTTGAATTAGGGCTTTCAGAGTCTCCATTTCATTTTTGAAGTCTTCCCGGATAGGGGGGGGGGGGGGTGGCGGATCCTGCCAACATATTATACATACGTGAGCTCTGTGGTGTGGTCTGCAGGGTCTCTACATCTGCTCTCACTGCCATAGGGGGTTGGGATACTGTCTCCAAGGAGCCACTAGTGTCACCCCCTTCTGTCTCCAACTCAACCCCCAGTGACTCGCTCTTGCGACCAGTGGGTCGTACCGTGCCTTGTGGGATAGAGAAGTACCAGGAGATCTCCAGTTGCTCAGTTAGTCTGGGTGCAGGAGTCTTTAATGACTGTGATGTTTGTATTCCTGCTGCTTTACGTGAGGTGCGACTCTCCCGCTGTCTCAGAGATCGCATCCCTCACATACCCTATATGCCACTGTGTGCCTGGTTCAATTTGGACAGTTCAGTTCAGACAGGCAGTTCAGTTCAGACAGGCAGTTCAGTTCAGGCAATTCAGACAGACAGTCAAGTCCCAATCCCCTCTGGTTTTGAGATAATCCAAAGATTCTAACAATATCCACAGAGAGTCCACAGAGAATCCTGTATCCTATATCTCTATCCCCTCCCAGTAAGTAGTTATAATAACATTCACTGACCCCCTTTAAGTGTCTTTTCTTTTTTTCCTATTATCTTACGGCTGTACAAAAAAGAACGGCAGAGAAAAAAAAAGAAGCTGATGACAACTGTCAATGTTCCTCTCTAGCCTCCTCTTATAACATTCACCCCCTCCCTTCCACTATCCAGCAGAGTACCTATAGGTGTTATCTTCTGGCGATTAGCTTCTGATTCCTAGGTTGCCTTTCAGGAATCCTCCGGGAGGGGGGAGAGCGAGGAGCAAGGAGTGAGGAGTGGAGAGGAGACAGTAGAGATAGATAGCACGCCGCCAGACCTGTCAGCAATTCTCAGCTCCTATTCCAGCCGCAGCCGCCGCCCGCAGTATCGTGTCCCTGGGTCTCTGGGTCTCTACGGCAACTGTTCCGGGTCACGAGTCACGGCTTCCAGCCCCACGTCCGTCCCAGATATCAGGGCGGCATTCCGGCGTACCAGCAAGAGGTATGTTTCTCCTAGCGGGGGAGCCAGAATAGGAAAAACCAGGGGGGGACCGCAAATGCCGTCGATGTCGGCAGAGAATCAACAGGCAGCCGGTGATCGGAGCAAGCAACAATTAGCTCATAGCGGAGCTCGTGGAGGTACGGCGGGAGCTCACCAGTTCACTCCCTCACCCGGCCATGCGTGGTCACGCCCCTCAGATTGCTTTGTTTGTTCCCTTTCATACCACATTGCTAACCTTTTTATCATTGGACATGCATTTTGTACCCATTATCATTTCATTTATGTAATGCACCTGGATTGTGCATAATAAAAAAAAAAAAAAACTCCTCTTTTACTACACTATGGGAGCGTATTTCTTCCTTTTTTCCGGTGGAATGAGGATCTGATTAATCTAAAGGACACATCTTCCCTGGACGGATAGCACCACTGGAGGAAGCTGGGACCCATCTGTGACTACACGCCTAATACCCCTGCAGGGGTGATTAGTTCTGGTGAGTGGGGAACCTGGTGGGGGAGCACCGGACCACAGCGTTACCACGAACTTGCACCTTTTTTTGATGGAAATCTACATCTAAGATTACTGCACATCTATCAACGTGATATATGTTTGGATTTTTGCAATTTCATGGACTGTACTTTTTATTTTTATTACTAAGTTTGCACTTTGCACTTTATCACCAAATGTTTATTATTTAATGTTGTTATAATATTGTTGCACTCTATTGTATATTTATAATTTGCAGTACCTATCTCACTAGTCAATACACTGACTTTTTATACCCTTTTGACCTATAGGGTGTGGGACAGCGCCACTACCCCTTTCACACATACCATTTATTCAGGTACTTCACTCGTGAGGTATCTTTTTCTGGGGGGCTGCAGTCCTTAATACATTTCTTCCTAAGCGCACTTTCTCACTTGTTCATCATGTACCCACTGTTGTCACAATCTGCTTATTTTAAAAGGGCTTTTTTGTGCTAATGCAATCATTCAACAAGCTCTTAAATCCAGACCCTGTATGATCATGCTCCTCACAGTTTGTCCTTTTAATGGGAGCAAATTGAGAACGCATATACTGTTGACCTGGTTAAGCCAAATTGATCACACTCAAGATCTTTTAAATGACCAGCCACTATCCTATTAATTGAGAAGATCTGCAGTCCCCTATCTGCTGTATTCAAACTTCTGTGCTTGGTATTGAATCACCCATGTGCATACAGACTGACTCATCATTCTGCCCTCTCCTCTTGGCGTTGGAGAACCCAGCAGACATACTGTGCATCAATGCATTACACCCATAATCTTCATCAGACTTGTATTGTGGCACATAAATTGGTGTAACTTTCACTTAAATAGTTTGAAAACAAATATTATATTAGTTGTGCTATTTCCTGGATTGATACATTCTCATGTTCGCTAGCTTATGTAACTATATGCAGTTTAATGCCATATTATGGCCAATTTATATATGTACACTGTGTTTGTTGACACTAGTTACTAATCGAGGTCAGCACAGTGGTGTAGTGGTTAGCACTTCCACCTAGCAGCAAAAGGGTCGCTGGTTCGAATCCCGACCACGACACCATCTGCTTGGAGTTTGCACATTCTCCCTGTGTCTGCATGTGTTTCCTCCGGGTTCTCTGATTACCTCCCACACGCCACAGACATGCTGGTAGGTTAATTGGATCCTGACAAAATTGGCCCAGTATATATGTGTGTACAACTGTGTGTCCCAAGAGTGTCAATATCCTACGGGGTAAATGACTGCACCAGCCAGGAAGACACTGGCTGCAAAAAGCACCCTAGAAGCGATTCAGTTTGCATGTGTAGCGCTATACAAGTCCATTCATTCAGGTCGACCAATATGGGTTTTTCTGTGGCCGATGCCAATATTTAGAAATCGGGGCTGCCGATGTTTTGCGGCCGATATTTTTGGCCGTTTTTTTTTTTCCAGAAAATATAGGATGGAGGGGTGGGGAGGAGGGTATTGTTTAGGGTGGAGAGGTGGGGTGTAGCATATTAGTACCTGTAGGTGTCCATCAGTGCAGCCTGTCCAGTGCCTACCGGTGCAGCCCATCAGTATTCATTAGTGCCCACCAGTGCAACCTCATCAGTGCCGCCTCATTACTGTCCATTAGTGCCATCTCACCAGTGCCAACCAGTGCATCCTATCGGTGCCCTCCAGTTCAGCTCGTCTGTGTCATTCACTGCCAGTCTGCCACCTAATTAGTGGCCACCAGCGGAGCGCTTCCAACTCCATTCAGTCCCCTCCCCTGGCCAAAGACCGCTCCATTCGTCCCCTGACATGCTGCGCGCCTCGACTCTGCCTCCACACTACAAACCCCAGAATGCAGCGTGGAGAGTAACAGCCAATCAGCAGCCGCCACTGCTGACTTCCTCCACTGGGAGGAAAAAAGAGTCAGCCGACAGCGGCTGTGATGGCAGGCATTTAGAATACCCCTGCCTCTGATCCCTCACTCATAATCTGCCTTTTTGTACATAATGTTCGGCCGATGCCGATTTCTTTAAAAACGCGAAATATCGGTTGTCCTCTAGTTACTAACATCCACGCATATTCACCCTACTGCCAGACATCCATACATCACTCTCCAGTAGACATGGAACAGTCATTTGCGTTGTTTTTGTTTTTTTTTGGGGGATATAACTTGGTTGAGGAAAGGGTATGGGATGCCCAAAGAACAGATTATATTTGCCATGTTATAGCAGTTGTGCTTTAAAGGATCATTTTTTATTTTTTTTTAGCTAAATAGCTTCCTTTACCTTACTGCAATCCTGGTTTCATGTCCTTATTGTTCGTTTTTGCTTTGAAGTTGCTGTAATCCTGCTCTGTTCTCCACACTTGCTGCTTGTCTATTTTCTTATAACCACAGTTCTGGGAGCTTTCTCACGGTGGTCTAAGCTGTCATTGTGTCTAAAACTTCCAGAACCAGATTCATTTTAAAAACAAAACACTGCCCTGGATTTGTTTGTTTTTGTTCTGTGTGTCTATTTCTACTTCACAGAAACATGAAGCCAGTTCAAAAGTGAAACTAACCTGCAGGCACATTATATGATTGATTTTTATCTATTTTTAATCATTTTGAAAAGGAATCGATTAACTTTTATGTCTCTATACCCTGTAAACAGTCATTTCAGCCAAATATATTTTTCCTTTAGTGACCCTTTAATTGCCCACCCCTGATGTAGATTTACCCTTTTTGTCATGGTGAGTTGGGAAATCTTCCAGTGAGGAGGGAGACCTGTTATGGTGACAATTGTCTAGGAGGGGTATTCCAGTAACTTTATGGAGCTTTCCTCCTACTTCCAAGGACACAGACAGCAAAAAACAAGCTGATGGATTTGAAAGTGGTTGTAGAGCTTATTTTTAGGGTTGCACCGATGCTGGTATCAGTACCGATACTAGGCATTTTCGCGAGTATCAGTACTCGAGAAAATGCTCCGATACCGGAAGTGACGTGAACTGGACACATCAGTCGCAGCCTGTCGGCTACATCTGCTAGGATCGGGGCTTTGTGATGGCTTGTCTCCCTGTGTGCAGTGATAAGTGATATTCTGGCGTCCCAGCTAGTACGGTCAGGGGCAGGAGGGGGCCTCGGACGGTATCGACTTTATCTGACCTGACCCTGATGCCTGGATGTCGACGCCAAGGATGATCTGGCTGCAGAGAGGAAGCTTGCAGTGGGGGATGTCTGTGCAAGAGCCAGCCTGGTACTTCACATTAGTACAATAACAGTAAGGCATGTGCACAATGTAGATTTTAAGGGAGGGGGAGAAGATGAAGGCAGTAGAGGAGGTGTGAGCATGAGTCAGAGCTGAGGAGGAATGGATGGAGGATCTTGTGATTGAGAATACAGTGGAAAGGAGTGGTGAAGGAAAACTGGACCCTGCATGTAATGTGCCTGAACCCTGCACTTTGCATGTAATGTGCCTGAACCCTGCACTTTGCATGTAACGTGCCTGGACCCTGCACTCTGCATGTAGCGTGCCTGCACTTTGCCCTCCAAACCCCCTGTACTGTGCCCATCAGCTCCCACCATCTTACCCTAGTGATTACATCACAGCCTTTTCCATCCTAACTCTCCCACCCCGCAATCCCTATTTCACCCCACACTCAACTGCCCTGCCCTCACTAACCCCCTTGACTTGTAGTATGCTCCTGTTCAGCAATTCCAAGTTAAAGTATAACTAAAGGCAGAACAATTTTTCACTATTGGATAGCGTGGAGGGGGATTAGAACACCTGTCAGTTTTTATTTCTGTCTGTGTCGTTAGAGGTTCACTCTCTTTTTTTGCCCTGTTCATGCTCCCAATGGGACACAGATGGCAAAAAAATGTGACAAGGTTTATAGCTCTCCCTTTCTCTATCCAAAATGGGCATTTTTAGTTTTACCGTAACCATTTGATTCCATAGCATAGTGGCTAAGTCGTTAGCACTTCCACCTTGCAATAAGTAGGTCATTGGTTCAAATCCTGACCATGACTCTACGTGCCTGGAGTTTGCATGTTCTTCCTGTGCCTACGTGGGTTTCCTCCCACACTCCAAAGGGTTGGTAGGTGAATTGACTCCTCTCTAAATTGTCCCTAGTACATGAAGGAACCTCATACAATACACATTTTGAGGGGATGTATAGATGTCAATGTAAAGTAATTGCACATATGTCAGCAGAATGGCACGGCTGGGCACAAGCACGTACAGGTACGTCCTCTTTAAGTGCCCAGCCGCGGGGCGCACGCGACCCGGTTCGAAGCGCCGCGGCCGCAGGACCCGCAGACCCGATGGCCGCTGGAGTCCCGCGATTGGTCCCCGGAGCTGAAGAACGGGAAGAGCTGTGTGTAAACACAGCTTCCCCGTTCTTCACTGTGGCGCTGTAATCGATCGTGTGTTCCTTAATATAGGGAACCACAATCAATGACATCACACCTACAGCCACACACCCCTACAGTTAGAAACACAGATGAGGTCACGTGTAACCCCTTCAGCGCCCCCTTGTGGTTAACTCCCAAACGGCAATTGTCATTTTCACAGAAAACGATGCATTTTTAATGCATTTTTTGCTGTGAAAATGACAATGGTCCCAAAATGTGTCAAAATTGTCCGAAGTGTCCACCATAATGTCAGTTACGAAAAAAATCGCTGATCGCCACCATTAGTAGTAAAAAACATAATAAAAATGCAATAAAACAATCCCGTTTTTTGTAAACGCTATAAATTTTGCACAAACCAAATTACCACCAAACATAGGTAGAAGAATACGTATTGGCCTAAACTGAGGGGAAAAAAATGGAAAATTGAATACCTACCTTTCTGTAATTTTCCTTTCCTGGTGCCTACCCATGGCAGCATACCAATGGTCATGGCTCCGCCCCCGACCGACCCACAGGACCACTTAACTCTCTAATAAAAGGACGCTGTACTCCCATTCTGGCATTCTTTGTAACTAGACCTCAGACTTGCAGAGTAACCCTTAGCTTGTAGGGTGGGTGTATGCTGCCATGGGTAGGCACCAGGAAAGGAAAATTACAGAAAGGTAGGTATTCAATTTTCCATTTTCCTGGTGCCTCCATGGCAGCATACCAATGGTCAATAACTCGCTTACAGGGAGGGTACTGCTTCAATGTTTTATTCATGGTTATTATAGAGTAGAGCGCTCTAAAGTTCTTCTCCCAAAGTCTCGGGAGGTGAGAACTGCTGGATCCACACTGTAATGTGTCATGAACGTATTAAATGAAGACCAGCTAGCTGCCCTGCAAATTGTCTCCGGAGAGACCCGAGCCAGTGCTGCCCAGGACAAAGAGATTCCACGTGTTGAGTGAGCATTCACCGCTTTGGGAATTGGTAGCCCATTAGCCCGATAAGTCATCTGAATCAGCTTGACGATCCAGCTTGCAACTGTCGTTTTAGAGGCTGCTTTCCCTTTCCTTGCTCCCTTGGAGATGACAAACAACCGTTGGTCTTTCCGAAACTCATGTGTTAGCCTCAGATAATGCTTCAGTGATCTGGCCACATCCAGCTCATGTAAATTCGAAGAGGCTTGGCTCTCTCCAAAGGATGGAAGGACCCACTCTTGGCTGAGATGAAATGCCGACGGCACTTTGGGGATGAACTGGTGGATGGGTTGTAGAACCACCCTGTCCGGGAAGAAGTAGATATAGGGCTCTTGAGCCCCTGAAGCTTGAATTTCTGAAATTCTGCGCCCTGACGTAATTGCAATCAAAAAGGCTGATTTCCAGGTAATATGCTCCAATGAACATTCCTCTGTAGGAGCGAAAGGCGGACGTGCTAAAGCTTCTAAGACTATTGTTAGATCCCACTTGGGGTACAGAGTCTTCCTAGGTGGTCGCATCCTTAGAACTGCCTTCAGGAAGCGGTCAACTAACGGGTTTAGGGCCCATCGTGTATCTGTCAATGCTGAGATGGCTGATATCTGGACCTTCAGGGTGCTATGGCCTAGCCCAAGATTCAAACCTGACTGTAAAAAGGATAGGACGTTCTGAACTCCAGGCGCCAGAGGGTCAAATTGGCTAGATTCCGCCAAGGCTACAAATCTTCTCCAAACCCTGTAATAGGTGGCATTCGTGGATGATTTCCTTGCCTGGAGAAGGGTTTGGACTACCTCCTGTGAACACCCTAGGCTGTCCAACCTTCTCCGCTCAATTTCCAAGCCCTCAAATCCAGAATCTCCGGGTATGGGTGTAGGAAGTCCCCCTGGGACAACAGGTTGTTCCTGTGTGGCAGACGGAGAGGGTTGCCTTGTGATAGGCTGACTAGGAGCGGGAACCAAGGCCTCCTTGGCCAGTATGGGATGATCGCCAGGATGGTGACTTCCTCTATCGTCAGTCGCTGGAGAAACCTCAGAATTAATGGGGTTGGGGGAAAGGCATACCCCAGCTGGAATGTCCATGGCTGAATTAGGGCATCCGCTCCCGCCGATGCCTGGTACGGCCATCTCGAGAAGAACACCGGGGTCTTTGTATTGAGAGGTGATGCGAATAGATCTACCTGGGGAGTCCCCCACAACTGGCATATCCCATTGAACACCTCTTGATCCAATGACCACTCGTTGTTGTCTATCGAGTGTCTTGATAAACGATCTGCTAATAGATTTTCGGCTCCTGGAAGGTAAACTGCTCGGAGATCGCATAGATTTTTTTCCGCCCAGGAAATTAATGGAGATACCTCGCAGTAAAGAGACCTGCTGTGGGTGCCCCCTTGGTTCCTCACATAGGCTACTGCTGCCTTGTTGTCCATTTGAAGCAAGATGGATTTGCCCCTAAGGAAAGGGGCTAGATGTAGGCACGCCATCCACGCTGCTCTCAACTCCAGTATGTTGGATATCGCCCCCTCCGCGTTGAAGGCCCAAGTTCCTTGGACTAACTGGTTCTGCACATGGGCCCCCCAACCATGCTGACTGGCATCTGAGGTAAGGACTGTCCATGAGGTAGGACCTAGGGGACGTGGAACTAGTAGATTGGCAGGTCTTGTCCACCATTCGAGGCTGGACCCCATTGGGACGGAGAGTATTATTTTCTGCTTGAGGTGTTTCTTGCTCCATTGTGCCAGGAAACCTAATTGGAAATCCCGCAGGCGCCACCTGGCCCACTTTATCATTGGGATGCATGCAGAAAGAGCGCCTATGAGGCTTAAACAATCGGATGCTGACATGATGCGGGCTTCCATTGCGTTCTTCACCTTCCGGATTAGGATTGGAACTTTTTCGGGTGGCAGGGAGACTGCTCTCTCTCGGGTGTTGAATAGGGCCCCTAAATAAATCATCCTCTGTGATGGGACCAGTTGGCTCTTCTCCAGGTTGATTAGCCAGCCAAACCGGGCCAAGGTGCTGCGCACTATTTAAATGTGTTCGACTAGGACGTTCTCGTGCTGCGAAAGGATCAAAATATCGTCCAGTGCAAAACTCGTATCCCCCTTTCTCGGAGGGGCATCAGGATGGCACCTAGGACTTTGGAAAAGGTCCTGGGGGCTGACGAGATTCCAAAGGGGGAGACACCGGAATTGTAGAAGAAGGTTGCCGACCTTGAAGCGTAGAAAAGGCTGGAAATGGCTGTGGATGGGGATATGGAGATACGCATCCTGGAGATCTATCGAAGCCATCCAGTCCCCAGGCTGTACCGACAAGATGACTGTGTTCAGCGACTCCATTTTGAAGTGTTCTAATCGGACATACCTGTTTAGTTTTTTTAGATCCAACACGGGCATCCATCCTCCCGTCTTTTTGGGGATTAAAAAGACGGGAGAAAAGAATCCCATACCTGCCTCTGATGCTGGGACCGGGAGGATTGCCTCCTGTTGCAACAGTCTCTGAATGTACTGAAACAAGACTTCTCTTTTCCCTTTTGGAAGCCGGAACCCTGGTTTCTTGTAGAGAAAAGGGTGGTGGGCGGCTTTTGAATCTCCAAAAATGCCCCTGGCTGATGGTAGATACTACCCAAGGATCGGTGCACTCTTCCACCCAGACCTGTGCGAAGGATTTGAGCCTTGCTCCCACAGGCCCGGTCTGGGTGGTTAGGGAGTCAAAAGGACTTCTGGCCCTCCCCTGTAGATGTTGTGGGTTTGGGTTTCCCTAATCGAAAAAAGGAAGCCTGGGACCCCTTCCATCCCCTTCTGTATTCTCTGCCTGGGCGATAGGACCTTGAGTCTCTTCCCCTTTGCTGACCCACTGGCCTAGGAGCGAATCTTTTCCTTCTGCTTCTGTCCTGAGGGATAAGGCCACTTTTCCCCCCTGTGACTCTGGAAATTGCGGTGTCCATCTTTTCCCCAAATAGTGCCTTGCCATCGTAGGGAATACGACACCATGATTGCTTCGAAGATGGGTCCGCTGCCCATGGTTTCAGCCATAGTGCCCTCCTGGCCGTGATCGAAAATAGCATGGCCCTAGCAGAACATCTCAGGACATCTATGGCCGCTTCAGCCATAAAGTCCGAGGCCAACTTTAACTCATCCAATGCTCTGATCACTTCATCGATGTCTATGCCTGCCTTTAGGGCCGTTTCGATGTTATCCACCCAGATCCTGGAGGCTCTGGACACGGAAGATAGGGCCACCGCCGGCTTGCAAGCCCCTCCGGTTGCTTGATACATTTTCTTGAGGTCTGTGTCGATCCTTCGATCCAAGACATCCCTAAATGAGACCGCGTCTTCTAGAGGGAGAGTCGTATTCTTGGCCAGCCTCATCACCGAGGCGTCTACCGGTGGGATGGAATCAAAGAGACTGCTGTCTGTTTCGGCCAACGGATATAATTTTTTGAGACGGTTAAAGGCCACAGGTCTCCTATCCACCTTTTGCCATTCTCCTAGAATGATTGCCTTGATCTCCTCCATCAAGGGAAAGTGTGAGACCTTCCTTGTTAGCTGAGGGAAGTATTTCCTCGCCTTGGAGGGGGGCTCTGGATCCTCATCCCATTGGATGGCCTCCTTGACCGCCATTACAAAGGGTTCCACTAAATCGAAATTAAAGACTGAAAATTCTTCCTCAACCGCGGCCGCGTCATCCTCTGAGGCGCTCCCTTCAGGCAGCGCGGAAGGTGCTTCTGTGGCCTCCCCGTCAGCAGCGGGGGAGAAGGCCTGTGATGCGGCCATTTCCCTGATGGATTCCTTTATCATGTCCTTAATAGAACTTGCCGGCTCTTGTCTTTCCACTGTAGCTTCCAAAAGGCACTGACCACAGGCTAGCTTTTCTGCCACATACCCAGCAATCATCTTTCCTTGGCTTAGAGGAGGTATGATGGGAAGAGCTTTGACGGCTACTAGATTTATGGCCTGATGCATGAGAGTGGCTGGAACTTCTGTGGTGGTATGAGCCTCTGTAACGGGAGGATCTGCGTGAAGACTCTCGTTGCGGGCTGTGAAAATACAAACCATAAAAGGCTGTCAGCCCCCTTGACGCACTCTTTTTTTCCCCTGTCACTTACCTATTAGTAGCAGCCCTTACCTAATGGGATGATGAGGATCTTTTTGGAGCGGCATGGCTATGTCCGGGGCAGCTATGGGTAAATTTACAAATGTTGGAATTATTTATCGTGTAATTGCCCTTGCACTATCTATCAGGAAACATAAAACACCTACACATATATATATATAGATATATAGATATATAGATAGATATAGATATAGATATAGATATAGATATAGATATAGATGTGTGTGTGTGTGTGTGTGTGTGTGTGTGTGTGTGTGTCTCAGCATACCCATACATACCTATATACATATACCCATATATACATACCTGCATATATATATATATATATATATATATATATATATATATATATATATATATATACACACACGCCAACCTATTAATTTATTAATCTATGAATTTATATATTTGCATTTATAAATACTACTGCACAAAAAAAAGCAAACAAAAATCAGTAGTTCCTCTTCTTTTTTCAAACATGTTGCTGAGCCTACCTTGGCCAGGGTTCATATTGTCCAGCAGGTGGCAGAGAGTGGGAGAAAACGCGTGTTGCTTCTCCAGCAGCCTGTCCCTGAATGAGAGAGACAGGCTGCTTATATGTGCAAGGTGTACCAAGATGGCCGCCGCGCCTCTTCTGCGCATGCGCCGCCGCAGCTCCGCCCCCTGAGAGTATGAGGCTGAGACTGCTGGCGTGCGCGAAGCGCCCCCCCGGAGGAGGCTAATCCTGAACGCTGCCATGCTGGGGAGATAGAGATCTTTCCCCCTGAACGACCGAGCGGCTTGCCGCGATCCAGGCTGTCCCTACCCAAGCCTGCCCTATCGGACCGCCAGCCAATCACCCACATGAGGGGAAGTACAGCCCCTGGTGGTCATACATGCCATGAAAAAGATCCACAGAAAAATAATGGCTCCTATACTTATCTGGTGCCTTTAGCAACCCAAGCCATAGGACTCCATCCTGCAGGAGAGCATGAACCTGCAATGGTAACACCATGAGCCGGTGAGGTAAGGCTGATCGTGATCCTGCGGGGATGAGGACAGAAAAACGAATGCCAGAATGGGAGTACAGCGTCCTTTTATTAGAGAGTTAAGTGGTCCTGTGGGTCGGTCGGGGGCGGAGCCATGACCATTGGTATGCTGCCATGGAGGCACCAGGAAAATAGTTTTTATGTTTTTGGGGGATATTTATTATAGCAAAATTGAAAAAATATTGAATTTTTTTCAAAATTGTCGCTCTATTTTTGTTTATAACGCAAAAAATAAACACAGAGGTGATCAAATACCACCAAAAGAGAAAGCTCTATAAGTGGGAAAAAAAGGATGCCAATTTTGTTTGGGAGCCACGTCGCACAACCGTGCAATTGTCAGTTAAAGCGAATCGCAAAAACTGGCCAGGTCCTTTACCTGCCTAAAGGTCCGGGTCTTAAGTGGTTAAATGTGTGATATATGTAAAGCACTGTGTGTCTTGTTAGCACTGTATAGACACATGTAAGTAACAAATCCACTGTACACCTGTGATTGTGAAGATGGATTAAATGTAAATTTCAAATATGTTCACAAACAATGCACTTCAAACTCACAATGTATGTACTTCAAATCTAGAACTTAACAAAACGCATAACCCAGAGGGCAATGCTTGCACTTACTGTAAAGTTTTTAATCACCCCCAATACACAAGCGCGTCGGGGTCCTACGGGGTAAATGACGTGCTATATCAAGATGCCACTCAACTCATTCCTGGAAGGTTTTGCTATTTGGCATTGCGTTTCTATAACTGGCAACACTATGCAAGTATGTATATATATTTTTTTTTTTTCACTTTTACATTTTAAAAAGTCCTGGACTTGAAGTGGTTAAAACAAATCTTATGGCTGCTGCAGCTTGATGTAATTTTACATTACAATGGAGATTGACATAGCTCCCGAAGGTACATGTAAACAGCGATGGTGGAACACATGTGAGGTGTCATGTTTCGTACCTTTACACAACCCCATCTTGTATATTTTATTATGACTATTTAAATTCATTTTAGTGTTTTTTTTTTCTCCTGAAAATATTCATTTGATAAATAATAGCACAAATATCAGTAACACAAAAAAATAAAAAACCTACAACTTCCATATTTTTATTCTTCTAAGCTGCCGCTTTCAGAAAATTTTAAGGGGGTGTTCTGAGTGATTTTCTAGCAAAAAAAAAAAGATTTGTGTGTGTGTGTGTGTGTGTGTGTGTGTGTGTGTGTGTTGTACAAAAAATTGCACCACACACACACACACACACACACACACACACAAAGTGGTAAAAGAAGAAAGATACCTCCGTACATGACTAGGAAGCAGTGTTCTCATCCTTGCCCATTTTACTTTGTGTAATGTAGCTGCTTTTCTGTGTGTTTTTCTTGGTAATATTGTGGATTTTGCAACCACAGGCAGAGGGCAGAGTGGAGCTTAAGGTGTCTCGTGGAGCTTTCCATACTTGGAGGACCTCTAATCTGCCTACTTCTGACAAATACGTACTCCCACTTCAATATTTTCACCTAGGCGAGAACTACAGAACTATGGCCTCTCTGCTAGTAGTAGACAATAGTAGTAAAACTACTGCTTTATAACTGGGGCCCTAAAGGTGTGTAGAATATTCATGCAGAGCACTTACCATACATCACTAGTAGTATTTGAAAATGCTGTTCATTTAGCTGTAATAATTAACTTAAAGTTTCTCCTTTTTTCTGTTGTTCATTTTATTAGGATGGGCAACACACCGGATTCTGCTTCAGATAACCTGGGTTTCCGTTGTGTCAAAGACGTCACCACACCAGCAGGAAATGGAAAAGAGGACCTTTAAGGAAATATTGTGATTACTACTTGATTTCTCTGCTTGATGTCATAGGAATGAAGTCTCTTCCTAAGGAAGAAAACATTTTTTTTTTAAATCATTTTACTCACCTATGGGTGAAAATAGAGGAGGTCCAAAAGAAATAATGCTCTTCAATCTGCAATATGAAGATCCAAAGCCTCACTTTTTACTGGGTCTTCCATTTTAATTATATATACAGATGTGGATCATGTTGTTTATTTATACAGAATATCTTTCATGGGTACATCATTTTGCCAGCTGTATGGTACACAGTTAAAGCTGAACGTCAGTTTTACCTTAAAGTGGAGTTCTTTAAGGTAAAACTAAAAATCGACCTTGCTCCAGTTAATATGCACTCGTCAGATTGTGTTATGGTTGTAGTTCTTTTTATTTTTGTTTAAATTTAATAAAATTACCTGGATCTTGGAAGCTGACAGGGTCCATCTTCACTGTGGGTATATGACCCCCCCCCCCCATGTGTCTATTTCTGGGAAAAGGTTCAGCTTGCTACCCAGCGTGCACCCTCCGATCTTGTTCCTGCGCAGTAATGCCAAACAGTCTTGGTGGCACCCCCCAAAAAAAATGCATTCCATTAAAGATGGTGCTGCTATAAGACCATACAAACGGAACATAATGGGGTACTTTGATGCAGTAGGGGGCTTAAGCACTCTATGGTCATATGGTGTAACCAAATCCACATATTTTAGCTTAATATGTTCAGGTAAGAAAAGAAATGGCTGCACATCCAGGAATTCTGATTTGCCTTTTATTGTTCAAAGTGATAACACAAAGGACACCAACACAAGGTTCTCGTGTTGGTGTCTTTGGTGTTATCACTTTAAATGGCAATCAGAATTCCTGGATGTGCAGCCATTTCTTTTCTTCCAAGTTTCCCACGGGGGTGGGCCAGGGCTGGCACTCTACAAGCTATTCCACCTCAGGTTATCAGCATACACCTGGAGCAGCGGCTCTTTTTCTTTGTAATATGTTAAGGTGCTTTAAATGACCATGCAGCATTTTTTATGTTGTTTTTGCATGTGTCCGCTTTAATCTTCTGTTCTGCGCAGTAATGCCGTTGCTCGGTGCCCCTTCTTGCTGTAAATTACAGCTTTTGCTACTGATGTAACTGCTAAAACTAAATGATAGCTGGACTTGGACTTTACATTGTGGTCACTAATGTAAAGTCCAGCTAAATCTACTAGTTCATCCAACACCAGCCTCTCTCCTGACTGACAATGCTTGTGTCCAGAATTGGCTACGTTGATCCAACATTGATACACATGGATAAGTGAATGTAGCTACTCTAAAATGAGGAGGTATGGTACTGGCCAATCACCAGGTGAAAATAAAGGTATGAAAGTCTGCAAAAATAAAACTAATGCAACCACCACATTCAATGATTGGTGAACTACAGGTACACCATATTACATTTTTTTATTTTTCAGGTCAGTGCTACTGTGTGAGGGCTTTTGCCATAAAGTGATGGTGATGTAACTGCGGTCTTCAGTCCAAATATGTCAAATGTCAATATTTTGTATGGTTATCATTATTTTCCAGCACTGCCTTAACTGGGCATGGAGGTCAACAGAGCATCACAGGTTGACACTGGAGTTCTTTTCCACTCCTCCATGATGACATTGCAGAGCTGGTAAAGGTTAGAGACCTTGTGCATTTCCACCTTAATTTTGAGGATGCACCACAGACGCTCAATAGGGTTTAGGTCTGGAGACATGCTTGGTCAGTCCATCACCTTTACCCTCAGCTTCTTTAGCAAGGCAATGGTAGTCTTGGAGGTGTTTTTGGGGTTGTTATCATGTTGGAATACTGCCCTGCGGGCCAGTCTCCAAAGGGAGGGGATCATGCTCTGCTTCAGTATGTCACAGTACATGTTGACATGGTTACGTCAATTAACTATAGCTCCCCAGTGCCGGTGTTATGGTGAGAAATCTTATTAATTTTAAAATTTTACAATCAATTCTAAAACCACCTGCCGATTTGAGTTAAAGGGACTTTAAAGTCGGGACTTTTTTGTTTTGAAATAACCTCCACTGTGCAGTTCGTTTTGCACAGAGTGCCCCGGAAAGCTGTCTTCTGGTGTCCCTCGGCGGCTGTCTGGGCTCCTCCTCGCAAAAGCTTTCTACCTTCATGCGAGGGTCGTACGGTGGAATGCTTTTGCGAGCACGCTCCTGTGATACAACGGCAGCCATAGCCGCCGACTGTATCACTCGGCTCCGCCCCCCGGCGCGCCGCGTCATCCTCTGTGATTGACAGCAGTGCCAGCCAATGGCTGCGCTGCTATCAATCCGCCCAGCCTAGCCAATCAACGGCCAGGCTGGGAACCGAAGAGAATGACGCGAACGTGCCCGGGAGTTTCGAACGGTAAGGGAAGTAAAACGGGGACTGGGGGGGGGGGGGGGCGGAGCTGTGAGATTTTTTTTTACCTTAATGCATAGGATGCATTAAGGTAAAAAAACTTTTACCTTTACAACCCCTTTTAAATATAGGATTTTGCCAGCTTATGTAGCTACTCAATAATAATCAATATTTGATAATAATTGGATTATGCAAGTAACTGTATAGTTATTTGTAGCCAGCTGTAACCACATAGCTGCAAATCTCTCTGATGAGAATCTTGTTGTTACAAATCTTGGCTACAAAGTTGTTGGTGAGACGGTGAGATGAGTTTTTGTCAATCTTAGTGATTTATAAGGAAAACATTTTTGATATCCTGAGCGCACAGAGGGCATCACTGACATACAGCCCGGTTAAAGTTATCAAACATGTTGGTACTAAGCTAAACCTAAACCAAATTCAGTATCAATAGGAATCCTTAACATCAGTTTGCAAAATATGTTTTTACTGGCATGTATCAACCATTATACAGGACAGGGTTCCTACAGTAAGTATTTTTGGACTGTAAATTATGTGGATTACTTCTAAAGGGCATGTCAGTCAGCAGACAAGGGTCACATTTGATGTCCCAAAATAATGCTGTGCCTTTACTGTAGCTTTGTATAGAACATATATATATAAGAAATCATGAACATGCTGCTGTCATTGTAAAACTATAAAAATGATCCAAAATAGATACAGCGCTAATGCAATAATAAAAAATATATAACAAATATCATGTGAAGAAAAAAAATCCTTAAGTGAACATGTGTAAAAACATATGAATCAAAGAATAATCAATAATAAAATCTCGACAGTGTTACTGGGACTCTGCTTTAGTTTTCATTTTGTCACAATTTTTTCTCAGAATTGTTTGTCACCATTTATGGACTGAAACACTGTTGCGATTTTATTATTGATTATTCTTTGATTCATATGTTTTTACACATTCTTGTTCAACTAAGGATTTTTTTCTTCACATGATATTTTTTATATATTTTTATTATAGCATTAGCACTGCATCTATTTTGGATAATTTTAAACTTTTGAGTTTGATACTGGACTTTAAGGTGCTGCCAGTTTCTGTTTCTCTTTTTTTTTTTCTAACCCATAATATTTATATATATATTTTCTCTAGCGCAGCTTTAGCCTTTGGGCTGCCAGTACTATTGATTTTTGCGGAACAAACTGGACCAATCACATCCCACTGCTGAGTTTCTAGTCCAGGAATATAGAGATACATGGTCAAAGGCCAGTTCACACCATCGAAACGCAGTCCAGATGTGTTCCAGATGTTTTTCTGCATGCAGTCCAGTGCATTTTCCCCCCCTCTGTTTCTTAACCTTAAATAAGGATATGTTTGTTTCAGTGCATTTTTGGTGTGTTCCAGTGCTTTTTTTTTTTTATGCATTTTCTAGCGGTCCAGTGCAGGAGATTATTTTGTTTTCTGGAACTGCAAGCACTGGTGTCAACTATGATAAATATGAATGTTGCTATGCATAACTATGAATGTTGCTATGCATAACTTTATCTAATTTAAAGTTTGATACAGAGCCTCCATGATTTTAAAAGAAAACGTTTTTTTTTTTTAGTTTTGTAAATAGGTAAGTTTTTCTCTTTTACTGATGATGAGGCTGCACTGAGGGGCACCAATAGGCAGCATTAATGAGGAGGCACTGATAATCTATGCCCTGATTATTAGTGTAGATGCCACCTGTCACATTTGCCGATCACCTGCTCTCCTCTCGTGACAGCACGTGAGGAAAGGAATGCCGATAAGTGGCAAATTTGTTTACATTGTGATCGGCTGTGATTGGACACAGCTGCTCACATGGTAAAGGGCTGTGACTGGCCCTTTTTCCCCAGCCCCAACCTTTGATCAACTGTGTCAAGGCCACATCGGTCACTGAGCATTTTGGATGTGTGCCACAGCAGGGGTGTAGTTCTGGGAGGACATCCAAGGATCCCCTCCCAGAACTCAATGACCGTGCTGTAGCCATCCAAGGAATGTAAGGGGTGAAGGAGGAAGGGACCAGATGATACTCAATGTCCTCCACTCAGGAAATTAGGTGGGATCTCTGCAACTTGCTACAGCTTCTAATGCACAATTTGAGCAGCTCACAGTATGCAGTGAAATCAGAGTAATCAATTTCAGTAGAGGTGATGAGCCTGTACAACTGTGCAAGACTGAAAGTAAGGTTTAGAGTTCAGCGTTAAGAAAACAAAGTGATAAAAAATCCAATATTGGTTCAAACTCAACTCTTCCCCACTCTGTTCAAAGCTTTAGAAAAAAGTTTGGACCGGAGTTCAAAGTTCTAAATGATTAACTGTTTCCTGTGATACTTTATTTATTGTTCTTGTATATATACACACACTTATCATTAAATAGACTGTTTTACATTTATTATAAATTAGATTATTTGTTTCATAAATATATTTACATACACACATATTTCATAGGTACACAGTTTGATGTAATGTTGCGTCTACTTGACAAAAAGGCAAAATGCTATAATTAACTGGACTCTGCTGCCAGTGATAATAGAATGGCTTTTGCCGTATTTTCAAAGAGTGCGGCTCGGTTCTGCTGCTCCCCTTTCTTCACCCAGTGGCCGTAGATCCTGAACGCACAAGCATCGATCATCTTCCGTATGGGCTTAATTGCATATGGGTCCCTTGTAACAATTTCTTTAGTAACAGGTTTCACGTTACGATAGTAGTGGTAAATCCGCACAGAGGCCAAAACTG
This sequence comes from Rana kukunoris, assembly GCA_029574335.1. Taxonomy (NCBI): domain Eukaryota; kingdom Metazoa; phylum Chordata; class Amphibia; order Anura; family Ranidae; genus Rana; species Rana kukunoris. The sequence goes on along the minus strand of CM056050.1, from coordinate 281,735,653 downwards.
TTAGGCAGACCACCTACAAAGACAAATAGATGAATTGTTTGTATGCATTTCTGTGTCGATCTTTTATATCATTTGAAATACATACACAGGCAATGGAAAACCACTGTCCAGGAATTTCTGAACACACTGCAGTTTCTCCTGTATTTGTAAAAGCCTCAGTTTATCATAGCTAAAAATATTTAAGATATACCGTATTTATCTTACTATAACACGCCCCGGCGTATAGCGTGCACCCCCAACCTAGAAGGAAAATTCCTGGAAAAAAAAAAAAATACTTACAGTTTGGATGCTCCTCGTCGGTGTCTTGCCCGGCGTCCTTCTGCGGCCATAGTGGTGTCCTCCCCGCTCGATCCCCGCGCTGTGTTTGAACCACTCCGCCCACATATACCGAGCGCAGTACACTCGGGTATAGTCGGGCAGGCTCGGCTTCTCTCGCGTACAGGACGCACAGGACATAACCGCGAGCGGAGCCGAGCCTGCCCGACTATACCCGAGTGTACTGCGCTCGGTATATGTCGGTGCAGTGGTTCAAACACAGCGCAGAAAGCGGGTATCGGTGTATATCGTGCACCCGCGATTTTGCCCTGATTTTCAGGGCAAAAAAGTGCGCGGTATACGCCGATAAATACGGCAACTGTTTTCCAAGGTAACCTACTTTCCTGGAGGCACATGATGTCATTCTACTAATGAGTCAGCGCCGCCCCGACCCCACAGGAAAAACCCCTGCCAAATAACGAAATAAAAGGAAGTACTCTCCTCACTTTAATGTGCCTATAAACCATGAAATACCTATGAGGGGAATCCTAGGCTGACATGATGAGCCTCCGGGAAAGGAAGATTACGGTAAATATGGATAACAACATTCCGTATTCCTGGCATTAGTCATGTCAGCCTACTTCTGGGAAATAGCTGGCATATAAGGGTCCTTTCACACGGAGCGGACCGTTTTTCGGTCCGCTCCGTGTGTCCGTCAGCTCAGCAGGGGGGTCTCCGCTCAGCTGTCGGCCGACGGGGCGGTCCCCGCACACTGTGCAGGGACCGCCCTGTCTCTCCTCCGCTCTCCCCTATGTGGAGTCGGATGGAAACAGACCGTTTGTCCGTTTGCATCTGATCCGTTTGGCCGGACTGAAGAAAAATAGGACATTCTTCCGTCCGCAAAAATGGATGCGGATCTGGCGGACGTTAGCGGATGCATCATCCGCTAACGGATCCGCTCCCATAGGGGTTCATTACAAGTCCGTAAACGGACTTGTAATGAACGGACAGGCGGAGCGGACGTGAGAAAGGGCCCTAAAGGTGGGACAGAAACAAACAAACAAAACAATAAATAAATAAATAAAGACACCAGAGCTAATGCATGCAAAAGAATCTATTACATTAAATAGACAGCAGAATCTAGCAGTAATGAGCCCATAGGCCACCTCTAGCCAGTAATGGTGGATGAAGTTTTCAGGTGACCTCCATTACAGACCACATCCCCTGGCACCTTGGCATAAATTGGCCGCTAAGCTGCTGGTGCCCTTGTAGCGAGTGCCAAAATCTCCACTAGAAGGTAAAGACCCTAAGACACATACGGATAGATGGATTGATACGTATTAATAGCTTTAACTATCCATGGGGGGGAATTATCCTTGGCAAGACTGTCTGTCTGAACTGTTAGGAAAGAGAAATAGATTATCTGACAACCTGAGATTCTCTGTGCAAATATATAGTATTAACCCGAAGTAGGTCAACTCCAGACCAAACCTCCTGGGCTGCACTGTCCACTGTTGAAGGAAGTAAAGAAAGTACAACTTCCTAATTCAGATTAAATTGCAAAGAAACCTTTGGAAGGAAAAACAGGAATGGACGCAAAACCACCTTATCCTGGAAAATCTCACAAAAAGGAGGCCTGACCAAAACTGCATGGATTTCCAAGACATTAACAAAATCTTTGGGCTGGGTCACACCACAATTTCTGCATTCCGGATGCAATATTGCATTGGCATTTACATGTTAGTATTTATTTTTGTAGCTTATTTCTGTGTCATTTCAGAGATAATTTATGAGGGTGTGTTTAGTGGTGGGACAGGGTAGGGGTTGGGTGGGGCAACAGGTGGCTAGTAACCCTTAAGGCCCGGCTAGTAACTCAGGAGTTGACATTTTGAGCCCTGGTTATGGGGTATAGCCACCCAGCCTCCACCCAGGAAAAACCGAACATACACACGGCAAGTTCAGCTGTGTGCCTCACTAAAGCAACATGGTATAGCTCATGCATCAAAGAAAAGACAAGGCTCATCGTGCAATATGTAATGATATTTATTCAATTAGAAAAAGTATTGCACTTGCAAGAGAAAGGATGAACACAAATGGTAAAGCGTCAATTACAACCTCAGATTTAACAAGGGTAACGCAGGAGCTGAGAAGTCCTTATGTTACTGATCTGCTGGTTAAATCTGAGTGCACCATACATTTTGTACTTTTGTTCAGGACCATTTTCCTCTTGTTGATTTTTTTTTTTATGTATCAATTTATTATTGTATATTCAGTGGTTGGTACCATTGATACTATTGTAGCAAGCACTATATCGCCTTCACTTTAATGTTGGAGTTCAACAATCAGACAGTGCAGTCCTTTATATCTTTTTAGTTTTCATTTGCTTCTTTATTCAGAAATTTAAAAGTGCAGCAATCTGCTTTATAATTATAATTTCATTCACTAATATTTTTGAACTTGAGGTTTACTTGTTTACATTTTGAATAGCCTGTTACTGCTCTGCTGCTCACTGTTTTTTTTGCTCTGACATGACAAAGCAAAACCCTGCCTCTACTGCATCCAAGATGGCTGCCTCCACATATAGTGGAAAACAAGGCATTGCAAGTAATGGCGGAAGCTCAGCTGTAGGGAGACCACAGGTGATACGGGTTACTAGTCCTTTGGCCTCTGTCTGTCCTTTTAGAGGCACAGCTTCCAGAGTTCCTTTACCCTTTAACCACTTAAGCCCTGAACCAATATGCTGCTAAATGCCCAAAGGAGTTTTTACAATTCGGCACTGCGTCGCTTTAACTGACAATTGCGCAGTCGTGCGACGTGGTTTCCAAACAAAATTGGCGTCCTTTTTTCCCCACAAATAGAGCTTTCTTTTGGTGGTATTTGATCGCCTCTGCGGTTTTTATTGTTTGTGCTATAAACAAAAATAGAGCGTCAATTTTGAAAAAAAAATCAATATTTTTTACATTTTGCTATAATAAATATCCCCCAAGAACATATATACAAAAAAAAATTTCCTCAGTTTAGGCAGATACGTATTCTTCTACCTATTTTTGATTAAAAAAACCGCAATAAGCGTTTATCGATTGGTTTGCGCAAAATTTATAGTGTTTACAAAATAGGGGATAGTTTTATTGCATTTTTATTTTTATTTTTTTATTACTAATGGCGCCGATTAGCGATTTTTTTCGTGACTGCGACATTATGGCAGACACTTCGGACAATTTTGACACATTTTTGGGACCATTGTCATTTTCACAGCAAAAAATGCATTTAAATTGCATTGTTTATTGTGAAAATTACAGTTGCAGTTTGGGAGTTAACCACAGGGGGCGCTGTAGGATTTGTGTGTGTTTACAACTGTAGGGGGGTGTGGCTGTAGGTATGACGTCATCGATCGAGTCTCCCTATAAAAAGGGATCACTCGATCGATGCAGCCGCCACAGTGAAGCACGGGGAAGCCGTGTTTACATACGGCTCTCGTCGTTCTTCAGCTCTGGGGAGCGATCGCGAGGGGGCGGCTAGAAACTAATAGCCGCGCCCTCGTTCTGGATCGCTCCCCGCGGGTTTCCGACCGCCGCATGTAGCGGCGGTCCCCCGACCCACTCAAAGGCAGGGACGTAAATATACACCCATCTTGCCTGTACGTGCCATTCTGTGGACGTATATGTACATGCGGCGGTCGGGAAGTGGATAATGTGTCATTAGCAAACTACCATCTGCCACTGTTTAAAGGGAAACTGTCATGAAAAAAAAGGAAATTGGACATGCAGCAGTTCACTAATGAGCTAAATTAACATTTTAATTTTGCCTTTCAGAATCCAGACTCATGTTAGTACAAAAGGGGTTGTAAAGGTTTGTTTTTTATTTTCTAAATGGTTCCTTTAAGCTAGTGCATTGTTGGTTCACTTACCTTTTCCTTCAATTTCCCTTCTAAAATAATGTTTTCTTTCTCCAAATTTCTCACTTTCTGTTTCTCCTCAGTAAGCTTTCCACCATCATCCGTGGGGGTTAGTCAGCCAGAACAGCTTACTGAGGAGGAACAGGAATTGAGAAATTCTGACAAAGAAAAAAACCATTTAGAAGGGAAATGGAAGGAAAAGGTAAGTGAACCAACAAATGCACTAGCTTAAAGAAACCCATTTAGAAAATAAAAAACAAACCTTTACCACCCTTTTAAATGCCAAAAAATGCATATCTGTTACCTTAAATTTCCTGTATGGGCTGAAATGGCGAACTTCTTCTACTACATATTGCTGGAAGAATGGATGAGCTAGAGCCTCGTCTGCTGTAAGACGTCTCTCTGGATTCACAACTAATAGTCGGGCAATCTAAAAGAGGAAAATCTTTTGTTCACATTAAACAAATACAAAATGAAGTCTGCACTGACATTTAAAGGTTATCATTTTAGTGTAGTGTGGCAAGAAAGTAAGCATATTCTATACCAAGTCTTTAACTGTGTCTGACCGATCATCCCATTCTGGAGAACCAAACTGGTAGTCCCCATTCATAATCATTCGTAGCATTAGCATTTGTTTTCTGTGCCAAAATGGTGGAGAGCCAGCCAGTAGTGTGTACATTATAACTCCACTACTCCACCTGCAAGGCAAGAAAGGGGAGTGCCATTATCCTGCTAGTACACATGCACATTTCTGAGAATACTACACTCATTGCAACCTAAACAGCAACATACATGTCCACCTGTTTATCATATCCAGGGTGATATTCATCCATAGAGCTTTGGATTATTTCTGGTGCCAAATATCCAGGTGTGCCACAAATTTCTGAAATAAAAAAAAAGTTGGCAACAAAGAGTATTTTGGTTAATATGGTATATAACTGAATTATACATAGAATATGTTGGATGAATGTAAATATTGTATACTTTCGGAAACTACATCATTCATTCTATCAATGTACTGTGTCTAAAAGATGGCCATAAACAGAGGGGCATAATAAACCTCATTGGTGCCTATGAGGCCACACTACTTAACTGTTGATTATCTCTATTCACATTTCACAAAGAAATAGAAAACGGGTAAGTGCCCGTGCTTGAATAGCTATTGTTACATTGCCATAATAAAGCATATATGATTTTTCATCTTTTATAAAGCAAATTCTGATTAAGAATATCAACAAATGCACCAGCTATTTAGTGATGGATGGTCTAAAGTGGGCGTCTGGTTTGACACATATTGGATGGAGTGCCCCAATGTAAATGAGGAGCAACAATGGTGTAACAAAAGAAAACGTGATGCATCAGTTTCAACGTATTTTGGTTACACAGGACATAAGAATCATCAAAAAAAAGGATATTCCCTTTGGAGTAGCTATGTCTATAACTCGGTAATACTGGAGAAGAAAGTGATGTAGATAGCAGTGACAAGTCGTCCATTAGGGGCGCACGGGGGCCATCCTCCCGTCCTGCTCCCCCGATCTACATGTGCCGGACGCATGGATTCCAATGTCTTTTTTTTTTAAGCATATGATTAGAGCCAGAGGCTCTAGTAGGCTTCAAAAAAGGGTAGGCTTGGGGTGCAGAGCACTGCGCCCAAAGCCCATCCAGTTGTGTGACAATACTGAACGAATGAATATTTGCTATATTGTTCTGTGACAATAGCGAATGAATGAATATTCACTTTTGTAACACTGAATCTCCCGGCCAATCAGGAAGCAGGTCACGAGATCATCAACCAATTGGGCCAAAAGGAGATCCAAGTGGCAGGCAGGAGGAAACGCATGCAGGAGAACCGAGCAAACAAGCAGTCCAACGCACTATCCGCGAGATGGGGGTAAGTGCAGGCCTTGATTGACCAACTGGGGGGGGGTGACCCTGTGTGACTCGACCAGGGGTGGTTAGTGCCTCCGTGACCTGACCAAAAGGAGGGGTGTGGCAGTGGGTGGATTGTTTGCCCCCGCAAAAAAAACACCAGCCGCCACTGGTAGATATAAAGGTATGAACCTATTGCATGCTGATAACCTCTCAATAGCAGACGTTTTGAGTATATAGACCTTCAGCCTGGAAGAAGTGTGTTTACATCTTCTCTTCTCTGCAGTAGCTACTCCTGATCTTCACTAGATGTATCTATAGGGAAGACAATAGAGGGGTCTTTGATCCCAATACAAAGCTTGTTTTCCCTGGCCAGGAGCAGCTGCTGCAGGAAAAGAATATGTAAAGGCATTGCCTTCAGGTTGGGGGACATTGTGTTAAAAATTCCTGATTATCAATAGAACAGGTACCCCATGTAATTGACATTTGTTAAAGGGTTTGTAAAGGAAAGGAAACATGTCATACTTACCTCCACTGTGCAGTTCGTTTTGCACAGAGTGCCCCCAATCCACATCTTCTGGGGTCCCTCGGCGGCTGTCTCGGTCCTCCCCGCAATTAGTCACCACAGTCATGCGAGAGCTCGCATGGTGGTCACTAATTGCGGGCGCGCTCCCGTGATACAGCGAGCCATAGCCGCTCGCTGTATCACTCGGCCCCGCCCCTTGGCGCGCCACATCACTGGATGTGATTGATAGCAGAGCCAGCCAATGGCTGCGCTGCTCTCAATCACATCCGCGCTAGCCAATCAGCGGCCAGGCTGAGCGGCGAAGAATATATCGGGATCGCGCGGGACTTTCGAGAGGTCAGGTAAGTATAACGTGGGGCGGCCGGAAACATCAGATGTTTTTTCACCTTATTGCATAGATTGCATTAAGGTGAAAAAACATTTTCCTTTACAACTCCTTTAAGCAGGATGCAGGTAGAAATAAGATTAAATTATAAATACTAAAATTATGTAGGGTAAAACTCTGGCCCATATTTATTCTTTTAGTTCTCAGGGGTCAGAAATCTTTCTTAGAATACAGAAGCAGGGGTCTTACATCTACCACAAGTCAAACAACTTAGACAGAGGGTTATGTCTTATGGCAGCACCACAGTGGGTGTTAACCAATACATTGGGGCTGATTTACTAATGAATCTGCGCTGCGCCGGTACATGCCTTAATTAGTGCGCTGGATGAATCCCTAATTAGGCGCATGAACCGGCGGCAGCAGCAGCGCGATGTGATTGATAAGTAAAGCCGCCGCCGAACTCCCTGTATAAGTCTATGGGGGGAAATCTTAATAGTGAATTTTAAAGGCTAATCTGCAAGTTTTGTCCTAAAAAGTTTTTGGGGACCTCAGTCCTGCCCCAGGGGACATGTACCAATGCTTTTTATATTTTTTAAAACGGCCGTTTTTTCGGGAGCAGTGATTTTAATAATGCTAAAAGTGCAATAATAAAAGTGTAATTTTCCTTTAAATTTCGTACTATGGGGGGCTCTAATGTCAGCATGTGAAAAAGCGCATGTTTCCCGTGGTTAGAAATGTCTCTGCACAAAATGTCATTTTTCAAAGGAAAAAAGCCATTTAAAACTGACTCGCGGCTATAATGAATTGTCGGCTCCCGGCAATTGCAGGAGAATTCATTCATTAAAAAAAGGAAAAAAAAAGCGTGGGGGTCCCCCCAAATTCAATAACCAGACCCTTTAGGTCTGGTATGGATATTAAGGGGAACCCCGCCGTCAATTTAAAAAAAAAATGACGTGGGGTTCCCCCCAAATATCCATAACCAGACCCTTCGGGTCTGGTGTGGAATTTAAGGGGAACTCCACTCCAAATTTAAAAAAAACTGGCGTGGAGTCCCCCCTAAAATCCACACCAGACCCCTTATCCGAGCACGTTGACCTGGCCGGCCGCAGAAAAGAGGGGGGGACAGAGCGCGGCCCCCCCCCTCTCCTGAACCGCACCAGGCCACATGCCCTCAACATTGGGAGGGTGTTTTGGGGTGCCCCCCAAAACACCTTGTCCCCATGTTGATGAGGACAAGGGTCTCTTCCCCACAACCCTTGCCCGGTGGTTGTGGGGGTCTGCGGGCGGGAGGCTTATCGAAATCTAGAAGACCCCTTTAACAAAGGGGCCCCCCAGATCCCGGCCCCCCCCCTGTGTGAAATGGTAATGGGGTACCTTGTACCTCTACCATTTCACGAGTAAAAAAAATGTAAAGGGTTAAAAACGACAAGAGCCGGTTTTTGACAAGTCCTTTATTATCTTCTTTCTTCTTTTCTTCGGGTTTCTTCCTCCATCTTCTTCTTCTTCCTCTGCTTCTGTCTTGGGTCTTCTATGCCCGCATCTTGCCCGGCGTGTTCTTCCATCTTCTGTTCCTCCCGCTGTTCTTCTCGTCCGCATCTTCTTCTCCTTGGTTTTCGCCGGAGGCGCCGCTTCCAATTGAAATCCCCGCTGTCTGCCGGACCACGCCCCCCCCCCCCTCTGACGCCACGGGCAAGCTCTTAGGAGTGTGCTGCAAGTGCGTCAGAGGGGGGCGTGGTCACAAGTGAGAGGGCGGGCAATTCAATTTGAAGCTCGTGCGCGGCTTTTTCTTTGCCAGAGTCGCCGCTTCCAATTGAATTGCCCGCTTTCTGGAACATGTGACCACGCCCCCCTCTGACGCACAGGCACCACACGGGGACTTTCCTAAGAGCTTGCCCGTGGCGTCAGAGGGGGGGGCGTGGTCCGGCAGACAGCGGGGATTTCAATTGGAAGCGGCGCCTCCGGCGAAGAAGAACAAGAAGAAGATGCGGACGAGAAGGACAGCGGAAGAAGATGGAAGAACACGCCGGGCAAGATGCGGGAATAGAAGACCCAAGACAGAAGCAGAGGAAGAAGAAGGAGGAGGAAGAAGAAACCCGAAGGAAAGAAGAAAGAAGATAATAAAGGACTTGTCAAAAACCGGCTCTTGTCGTTTTTAACCCTTTACATTTTTTTTACTCGTGAAATGGTAGAGGTACAAGGTACCCCATTACCATTTCACACAGGGGGGGGGCCGGGATCTGGGGGGCCCCTTTGTTAAAGGGGTCTTCCAGATTTTGATAAGCCTCCTGGCCGCAGACCCCCACAACCACCGGGCAAGGGTTGTGGGGAAGAGACCCTTGTCCTCATCAACATGGGGACAAGGTGTTTTGGGGTGCACCCCAAAACACCCTCCCAATGTTGAGGGCATGTGGCCTGGTGCGGTTCAGGAGAGGGGGGGGGCCGCGCTCTGTCCCCCCCTCTTTTCTGCGGCCGGCCAGGTCAACGTGCTCGGATAAGGGGGGTGGTGTGGATTTTAGGGGGGACTCCACGCCAGTTTTTTTTTACATTTGGGGTGGAGTTCCCCTTAAATTCCACACCAGACCCGAAGGGTCTGGTTATGGATATTTGGGGGGAACCCCACGTCATTTTTTTTTTAAATTGAGGGCGGGGTTCCCCTTAATATCCATACCAGACCTAAAGGGTCTGGTTATTGAATTTGGGGGGACCCCCACGCTTTTTTTTTTCCTTTTTTTAATGAATGAATTCTCCTGCAATTGCCGGGAGCCGACAATTCATTATAGCCGCGAGTCAGTTTTAAATGGCTTTTTTTTTTTTTTTTTTTTTTTTTCAGAATGTCATTTTGTGCAAAGACATATTTCTAACCACAGGAAAAGTGCGCTTTATTCACCTGCTGACATCCCCCCCCCCCCCCATGGTACGAATTTGTAAATAATTATTCAAATGACGTGGGGGTCCCCCCAAATTCCATTACAGGCCCTTCAGGTCTGATATGGATATTAAGGGGAACCCCGCCGTCAATTCAAAAAAAAAAATGACGTGGGGTTCCCCCCAAATATCCATAACCAGACCCTTCGGGTCTGGTGTGGAATTTAAGGGGAACTCCACCCCAAATTTAAAAAAAAATGGCGTGGAGTCCCCCCTAAAATCCACACCAGACCCCTTATCCGAGCACGTTGACCTGGCCGGCCGCAGAAAAGAGGGGGGGACAGAGCGCGGCCCCCCCCCTCTCCTGAACCGCACCAGGCCACATGCCCTCAACATTGGGAGGGTGTTTTGGGGTGCCCCCCAAAACACCTTGTCCCCATGTTGATGAGGACAAGGGTCTCTTCCCCACAACCCTTGCCCGGTGGTTGTGGGGGTCTGCGGGCAGGAGGCTTATCGAAATCTGGAAGACCCCTTTAACAAAGGGGCCCCCCAGATCCCGCCCCCCCCCCTGTGTGAAATGGTAATGGGGTACCTTGTACCTCTACCATTTCACGAGTGAAAAAAAGTGTCAGTGTAAAAAAAGACAAGAGCCGGTTTTTGACAAGTCCTTTATTATCTTCTTTCTTCTTTCCTTCGGGTTTCTTCTTCCTCCTCCTTCTTCTTCCTCTGTTCTGTCTTGGGTCTTCTATTCCCGCATCTTGCCCGGCGTGTTCTTCCATCTTTTTCCGCTGTCCTTCTCGTCCGCATCTTCTTCTCCTTCTTCTTCTTCGCCGGAGGCGCCGCTTCCAATTGAAATCCCCGCTGTCTGCCGGACCACGCCCCCCCCTCTGACGCCACGGGCAAGCTCTTAGGAAAGTCCCCGTGTGGTGCCTGTGCGTCAGAGGGGGGCGTGGTCACATGTTCCAGAAAGCGGGCAATTCAATTGGAAGCGGCGACTCTGGCAAAGAAAAAGCCGCGCACAAGCTTCAAATTGAATTGCCCGCCCTCTCACTTGTGACCACGCCCCCCTCTGACGCACAGGCACCACACTCCTAAGAGCTTGCCCGTGGCGTCAGAGGGGGGGGGCGTGGTCCGGCAGACAGCGGGGATTTCAATTGGAAGCGGCGCCTCCGGCGAAGAAGAAGAAGGAGAAGAAGATGCGGACGAGAAGGACAGCGGAAGAAGATGGAAGAACACGCCGGGCAAGATGCGGGAATAGAAGACCCAAGACAGAAGCAGAGGAAGAAGAAGATGGAGGAAGAAGAAACCCGAAGGAAAGAAGAAAAGAAGATAATAAAGGACTTGTCAAAAACCGGCTCTTGTCTTTTTTTACACTGACACTTTTTTTTTCTCGTGAAATGGTAGAGGTACAAGGTACCCCATTACCATTTCACACAGGGGGGGGCCGGGATCTGGGGGGCCCCTTTGTTAAAGGGGTCTTCCAGATTTCGATAAGCCTCCCGCCCGCAGACCCCCACAACCACCGGGCAAGGGTTGTGGGGAAGAGACCCTTGTCCTCATCAACATGGGGACAAGGTGTTTTGGGGGGCACCCCAAAACACCCTCCCAATGTTGAGGGCATGTGGCCTGGTGCGGTTCAGGAGAGGGGGGGGGCCGCGCTCTGTCCCCCCCTCTTTTCTGCGGCCGGCCAGGTCAACGTGCTCGGATAAGGGGTCTGGTGTGGATTTTAGGGGGGACTCCACGCCATTTTTTTTTTATTTGGGGTGGAGTTCCCCTTAAATTCCACACCAGACCCGAAGGGTCTGGTTATGGATATTTGGGGGGAACCCCACGTCATTTTTTTTTTAAATTGACGGCGGGGTTCCCCTTAATATCCATACCAGACCTAAAGGGTCTGGTTATTGAATTTGGGGGGACCCCCACGCTTTTTTATTGGTGTTTTTAATGAATGAATTCTCCTGCAATTGCCGGGAGCCGACAATTCATTATTGCCGCGAGTCAGTTTTAAATGGCTTTTTTCCTTCAGAATGTCATTTTTCACATGCTGACATTACACCCAGGGCCGCCATCAGGGGGGTACAGGCAGTACACCTGCAGGGCCGCCATTAGGGGGGTACAGGGATTACACCGCCCGGGGGTCCCCAGGGGCCCCCAGGGGCCCGGATGGGAACCACCCTAAAACAAAAAAAAACTTTTTTTTTAGTTTTATTTTTTTAAGGGCTCCGAAGGTCCCCAGGGGCCCGGAGGCCACTAAGGGCCCCAGATGGCAAGCCCTTTTTTTTAAATAAAATATATATATTTAAAAAAATAAATATATTTTTTTAATATATTTGTTTTTTTTTTTTTTATGAAAGGGCCCAGAGGTCCCCAGGGCCCCGGAAGGCAACCCCCTTGTTTTTGTAATTTTTTTGAAAAATGTTATATTAAAAAAATATATATATATGTATTTTCTCTCTTTTTTATTTTTATTTTATAAAGAGCACAGAGGTCCCCAGGGCCCCGGATGGCTACCCCCCTTTTTTATATATATTTTTCTTTATTTCTTATTTCTGTCAAAATTTTTGTAAAGGGCCCCCCGCTCCTCAATTTGCGGCACCACCCCCCCCCCCCGCTTCTCAATTTCATGCGGCAGCACCCCCCCCCCCCGGTTCTCTGCTCCAGGGGGCCCATGCCTGAAGCTGTGTAAGGGGCCCCAAAATTCCTGATGGCGGCCCTGTACACCTGTAAGGGGCCCGGGGGTCCGGAGGTGCCCAGATGCCTGGAGGCCCCCCAGCGCCCCAGATGGTAACCCCCCTCTTTTTTTTTTGGTATATATATTTGGTAGTTGGTTTTTGTAGGATTTTTTATTAAAGGGCCAATTTTTGGAATTTAATATTTTTTAGCAGTCTGGAGGTCCCCAGGGGCCCAGAGGCCCCCAGGGCCCCGGGTGGCAACCCCCCATATTTTTTGTTATTAAAGGGCCAATGTTTTGTTTTAGGGGTCTGGAGGTCCCCAGTGGCCCGGAGATCCCCAGGGCTCCAGATGACAACCCCCCACCTTTAAAAAAAAAACAAAACAAAAAAAATTATATATTTTTTGGTTATTTTTTTAACATATATATATATCATATAATTATGAAAGCTCCCAGTGGGCCCCAGATGACAACCTTTTTGCTTCTAAAAATGTTATAAACATTTTCCCCAGGTTTGTTACTTTTTACTTTAATTTCTTTTTTAAAGTGTATTTTGTGCGTGAAGTCGAGAGAGAGGAGCTGGACTTGCAATCGCCATCCTTCTCCATGCCCCCGGTGGGTGTGAGGGGGGCCTCCCACTCACCCCACCTGCTACACTTGGGAGCCCGATGGGACAGAGGGACTCCCCCTATGAGGGAGTGTAGCCCACCCAGCCAGCCCTGTAGGTCCTTCGCCTCCCTTTATTTTACGAGACCTCATGGCCAAAGTGCGTGCAAGTGTGGTGTTTTTTGTGGGGGGGGGGGGGGGTGGGCGTACTAAGCACAGGCGTACCTTGCATAGCACACCCATCGGGAGCCGGGCTGACACCACCAAACTCAATTCACATGTAGCCGAGACCGGGATCCGAACCCTTGGCTGCAGAGGTGAACAGCTTGTCAGCGCAGTGCCATTCACGTTGAGCCACCGCAGCTCCCACCCCATGTTATTTTTTTTTAGATTTTTGGTAGTTATTTTTTATTAAAGGGCCCAGAGCTCCCAAGGCAACCCCCTTTTTTATTATTTTATATATGTAGATATATATATATAGATATTGTAATTTATTTTTCATTAAAGAGCCCAGAGGTTTATTTTTATTAAAGGGCCCAGTGGTCCCCAGGGCCCCCGGATGGCTACCACCCTTTTTAATATATATTTTTCTATATGTATTTTTTAGTAAAGGAACCCCCCGCTTATCAAATTGCGGCAGCCCCCCCCCCCTTCTTAATATCAGGCGGCACCCCCCCCCCTATTCTCTGCTCCAGGGGGCCCATGCCTGAAGCTGTGTAAGGGGCCCCATAATTCCTGATGGCGGCCCTAATTGCCTCCCCCCCCCCATGGTACGAAATTTCAAGGAATTTTTCACTTTTATTGTTGCACTTTAACCACTTCCATACCGCGCCTATTCTGGCACTTCTCTCCTTCATGTAACAATTATATTTTCTTCCTTGAAACTTACTCAGGACCCCCAAACATTATATATATTTTATTAACAAACACCCTAGGGAATAAAGTGGCGGACATTTTTTCGGACACATTTCCAACAGTATTTGTGCCAAAAATTTGCAAACGTTTTTTTTTTGTTTTGGCTTTCAAAAAAAAACCTGTTTCATGAATGACAAAATAAGAAAGCAGTAAAGCTAGCCCAATTTTTAGGGATAAGGTAAAAGATGATGTTACACCGAGTAAATAGATACCTAACTAGTCACGCTTTCATATTGCGCACACTCATGGAATGGCGCTAAACTTCGTTATTAAAAATCTCCATAGGCAACGCTTGACTTTTTTTCTCAGGTTACCACTTTTGAGTTACAGAGGAGGTCTAGTGCTAAAATTATTGCTCTCGCTCTAACGCACGCTATGATACCTCACATGTGGGGTTTGAAGGATGTTGACATATGTGGGTGGGACTTGCATGCGTGTTCGCTTCTGAGTGCGAGCTACTAGGGACAGGAGCATTTAAATTCCTTTGTTATTTTATTTTTTAACTTAATATTTTCATTTTTGCACTTGTTTGTCCCTTTTTTTGTATTATTTTTCTCTTTTCTTCCTATTACAAGGAATGTAAACATCCCTTGTAATAGGACTAGTGTGTGACAGGTCCTCTTTATAGAGAAAGGCGGGGTCAATTAGACCCCACATCTGTCCTCCAGGCTGGAAAGCATGGAATTGGTAAAAAAAAAACATCTCATGCTTTCAGCTGCGATCATGTTCGTTCAGCACAGTAGTGTAGTGTGTAGCAGGTTCACCTAGCAGCAAAAGGGTTGCTGGTTCGAATCCCACCCGTGACACTATCTGCCTGGAGTTTGCATGTTCTCCCTGTGCGGGTTTCCTCCCACAATCTAAAAACATGCTGTAAATTGGATCCTGTCTAAAGAAGCCCTAATATGCAGTAGGATATTTAGGTTTTGTGCTTCCCTAGGCCTGACCAAATTTTGGCACCCCCCTAATAGAAAAATGACCCACCCTTCCTGTCAAGGCCACACCCTGTTTTTTTATGACCCACCCAGGAATTTTCAGGGGACACACACAAGTTCTGTGGGGGGGGACTTGGGGGGGCCCTTAATTTGCCTAGTTTTTCGATCACTTCCTGTTTGGCTATGGGGCAGGAAGTGAAGGCCAATCTCCCCAAACGGACAGGGATAATACAAAATAAACTGACAGAGCTTCTAACCCCCCCCCCCCAACTCTATCCAAAATGAAAGAAATCCAAAAAATAAAAGTGATGATTATTGTTCCAGTTTAACCCCAAATTTCAGATCATTTTATTGAGAGGCTTAAGAAAAAATAACCATGCCAATAGGCCAGGATCCAGCGTTGCTAATATGTATGAATGTGTGTTAGGGACCCCCACAAACACCACCCAATGTTAAATCAACTATTTTCTTGTTTGTTTTGGGGATGCCTGCACCCCTGATAGGGTAAAGACACCTCACAAATGTTGTCACTTTCTACTTAATTCATTCACTTCCTGCCACACAGCCAAACAGGAAGTGAGGGAAACACCTGAGTAATGTTTTGTTGGGGACACACAGATCAATCTAAATAGTTTCCCATTTTGGAAATGGCATTTTGCTGTGTACACCCCAAATTAGTAGGAATCTTGGACTTTGGGGTCCATTTACTAAAGGCAAATCCACTTTGCACTACAAGTGGACAAGCAAGGAAGAAAACTCAAAACTTGGCGGGATTGGAAGTAAAAACCATCAGTGCTTCCCTTCTGATTTTCATTGCCTACGCTTCTACTGCAGAGCGGCTTTGCCTTTACTAAACCCCAAAATAACTAATCATTTGGGGTGTACACTGCAGTGCAATTTGCTTAATGGTGACACTAGTTAGATTGACCTGTGTCCCAAAGAAAAGACCATTGGTAGGGTTTTAACCTCACTTCCTGTTCAGCTGTGTGACAGGAAGTGAAGCCAATTTTAGGAAAAGGGACACAAAGCCCAGCCTAAAAACACTAGCAGGGGTTCTAACACTCAATTGGCTTCCCGCAAACAACCCACAATTAGAATAGGATTGTCTTGTGCTAGTTTCAAGCACAGCGCTGTAAATCAGCACTTCAAGCCTGTCCACCAATGCCTTGAAGGAAGAGGTTGTGTCTTTGAAGCAGCTCCTGTGAAGAACCAGACCCTGGAGGAGAGGGGAGGCTATGGCCTCATCAAGCCCAGGTCAGGGGCTTGCTCCTGGGCAGGGGGAGTCCACCTCCCGCCCGGTACCTCCAAGGACTGTGGATCTCCCTAGTTTTGGGGATCTAAACAAAGAAGAAAAGCAGTTTTTGATGGCCCAGTCTAAGCTGGTGGATTGGACTCTTCCCCAGCATGGGGAAGATGACCAGGGAGTGCTGAGAAGGCGCAGCAAGATCAAGGTATTGATTCAGAAGGCTGCACAGGCTCTCCACTCCAGGATGTCAGTGCTGGCCAGTTTGAGGAACAGAAGAGATCGGGTCAGCAGCTCAAAGAGATTTGAGTTTAAGGAAGCGATAGATCTGATGAAAGAACAGAATGGCCAGCTATGGAGTCTTACCATGGGTCTTTGTTCCAGGGGAACTGCGGAGAAGACCTTTCTCCTTCCAATCAAGAAGGAGCTCCAGCGTGCCTTTGAAGAGAGTAAACAGGTTGCAAGGAGAAGCAAGTCTACATCAGTAGCTGAGAGGTTTGAGGATTCTCTGTCAGTGGAGCCTCGGACCTCAGGGACCACTTTGGTGAGTACCGCTGAGGACGCCCAAGCACCTGCTGGGCCCCAGTCTGCAAAGAAAGGGGGTGCAACATCAAGTGGGGGGTTGTCCTATGAAGCGGGAAGTACCTGTATGAGTGAGAGAGGTTTTAATCCTGTGGTGAGACTCTCCCGTCTTCCTCGTGGTTCCTTTGCCGCTGAGATGAGTGTATCTGGTTCCCAGCAAGATCCGGGTGATAAACCTGCTCCTGGAAGCGGGGGTGCTTCTGCCTCTGTGAACCCAGCAAGTAGCCTACAGCAGGGTCAGCCGGCCGTTGTGGTGGCGACCGCTGCGGGTTTACAGGGTGAGGGGCAGGCACTTACCATGGATCCAGTTGAGATGGACTATGTGTCACCTAATATGGAAGAAGCCATAGCTAGGACAGTAATGGCTGCCGAGGGAGAAGGCACGCCACGCCATGTGGAGCTTCCTGCCTCTAGACAACCAATCAGCAGTGACTTAGAGGGCGTTCTCACTGTGCTGGAATCTCCCGTGATTGGGCCGGAGCCGCGACCGGAAGTTACGTCAGTGCGTGACCCGGAACCGGAAGTGATGTCAGCGGGGGAACCGGAAGTGACGTCAGCGGGTGAACCGGAAGTGGCCGCGGTGACACCCGGAGCTCCGTTTCCCGGCCAGATCCGGCCCTCGGTTTTGGTACAGACTACCCAAGGACTTGTGAGTACCCCCCTGTCTGTTGGTTTTCCTCCTGAGCAGGCTCAGGCTTGGGGTGATCACCCTGCGGGACATTTAGAAGAGGAGTGCCCAGCAATGGATTTTATTAGGGGTCTAGAGGGTTCCCAGTCTGCAGCTGTGACAGAAGTTCATGTGAGCTCCTATGGAGCCTGTGAAGAAATGGAGGACTCTAGTTTTTATATGGATGATGACACTTTACTGGCTCAGGTACAAGAAGCTTTTAAGAAGACAGGTCCCCCTCTTGTCTCTCTGGTACCAGGGGGGAGGGTAGTAAGTCAAGAGGTATCTGCCCAGGTTGCGCCAATGGATGTCCCAAGTGGGGCTGATCCATTTGGTGCACCTCAGCCTGGGAGAGTCATCACAGCCTCCCAGGAGGAAAATTTACTTAAAGCTTTGAGAGAGGGAAGGTCTTATGCCCAAGTAGCTGGGGCAAGTGCTCCCTTGGATCATATCTACAGTAAGTTCGGTGCCCGTAACTTTAGGGTCCCCCCTGCGCAGCAACAGCAGGGTGAGGGGGCATGGTCCAGGGGAGTCGGTGGTTTAGAGCGTAGAAGGAGAAATGTTATTCAATTGAGATATGTTGGTGAGGGTCGGTGCCCATCTCGAGTGGAGGCCATTGATATGGTCCTCTCCTTGGGAGTAAGGGCGTCTGACCTTTTTGCGGTCATTCATCCTGGGAGTTCCGTAGAGTTTGATTTTAGTTTTGTTGCAGTTGTTGTTATGGAAATGTTTTTACTTAATTATGATTTGGTTAAAGGACAGGACCCATGGTCCAAGTTTCGTTTGACCCCCCTGACTAGGCAGGAGGAGGTCAAAAATGTGACCATTTTGGTACGCAATGAATCTCTTCCTTCGGAAGACATTGCGACCTGGTTGAACCGCCATGGCCAGCTGCAGGGCCCCCTTTGGAAGAAGGTGGATGAAAGGGGGATCTGGACAGGGGCCTGGGGGGCTAAAATTAGATTGAGGAGACAGGGAAATAGCATGGCTCACATCCCCGGGAGTGCCTTCATTGGGAGAGATAGAATCTTGGTTTTTTATCCTGGTCAACCTAAAAGATGTTTTAAGTGTGGGTCCCCCACTCACTTGAGCGCTGGTTGTACTGTGGTGAAGTGCACGCGCTGTGGTGAGAGGGGTCACCTGGCGGATGGGTGTGCCCGTATCAGATGTAACTTATGTAACAAGCTTGGTCACCCTTTTAGCCGTTGTCCGCAGGCTTTTAGGGGCAATGTGTCAGAGGAATCTGGGGTGTCGGAGGTTTCTACCTCGGACACTGATTCTGAGATGGAGGGGGGTGGGGAGGGCTTGGCTACGGATGTTTTTAAATCTGGTGGCCGAGCTGCCCCTATGCCCCAGAGGCAAGGTCCTGCTGGGAGGAGGGCGGGGGCGAGTACAGCTGCCCCTGACCCTCCAGGTCAAAGTGGTGTGTCGGGTGGAGGTGGGGTTTTTCTTGAGTATCCCAGTTTTTTGGATTCCTCTACCTTGGATACTGATTCCGAGGTAGAGGGGGGTGAGGAGGGCTTGGCGACGAAGGTCTCTGCTTTTAAGGAGGGTAGAATGTCAAGTGGTAGGGGGCCCCCCCTTTGTTTGGGTTCATTTGATGATATCCCTCCTTCCCTCCCCCTTCCTGTTGCCCCTTCCTCTTGTCCTTGTCCTGTCTCCCCCCCACTTTCCTCCTGTGCTGTTCCGTTTCCCCCTCCCCCAGTGGTTTCCCATGTTTTAAGTGATGCAGTAGCTCAGGAGGATATGGAAGTGTCCCTCAGGTCACAAAAAAGACCTAAGGTTGTGTCTAGTGAGGAGCCCTCAGAGGGTATGAGTGGTGCTGGCCCAGCGGCCGATGGTGCTGGTCGGGTAGTGCTTAGGAAGAGTAAGAAGAAAAAGAAAAAAGCAAAAAAAGGGGGAGTGAGCGATGTAGGAGGGGGTGTTGAGCCCCGTTTTGAGCAGGATGAGGGTGGACGCTGCTCAACATAGTGGGATTTTGTCTTCAGAGTCTGATGATGTGTAGTTTTGTCGGTATAATTGACTAACTATGACCTGGTGCAGTGGCCAGATATGGCAGAGACTGTAGGTTTCTACGGTGGTGCCTATAGGCTTGCGCAGGTAGTTGGTTAAACCGTGTAAGGGATGTTATGTATAATATTTTTCTTTTGTCTTTTATGTTTTGTAAATTTCATGGAAAAGTATTGTAGTTGATGTGTTTTTTGTACATGCAAAAGTTTGTAAGTGATGTGAGATTTTGCTGTTTTCTTTTTTCCCCTGTTTATTTTGTAAACCTGGTATCTAAGGTCGTGTCTAATAAATCAAAAATTTCCACCAATACACCACCCCCCCCCACCCCCCCTCCAACAGGCCATGTTTGCAGCTTTTCCTACATCTTGCACATGTGCTTTAAAATGTCAGTCTGGACATCAGTTCTAGGAAACAATACTTACCGCTTTGTCCTTCCTTTTCTGGTGACTAAACATTTCATGCATACACACCAGGAAAAAGCTTAGAGACAAATCACACTTGATGGTTTAGGCCCAAACTAGTTCAGCTGCAGCTGTTGAAATCCATAGCAGGAAAAAAATATCACAAAACAAACTTCAAAATTTGAAAGTAATTTTATTGGTCCACAAAACAAGGAAAGCAAAACAAAAAATTACAAATAAACACACCAAAAATATATAAAAACACCTAAAAACAAAAAAGACCAACGTTTATTTCACAGTCATTGGAAAATAAATCATGCTTTTGAAATAACAGGATAGACCCACAGGATTAAAACATTAGTCATTAACATCTTGAGAAACATTTAGCAAAATTATGCAGCAGACAAAACATCAAAAAAACAAAACTTGCTCCAAAACATCTCTGTTTCACTCCGCCATTCCTTCCAGCCAGCAAATCTGCCCCCTCTGAGGGGCAGCTGACACGTGCAGTATCCACGCTTTTTATAACATGTGTGCTAATGAACCAATTGGAAACACATGAAGAAATGTCAGCCTCTAGTTTGTGTGCATTTGTAACTGCTTACACCTGTTAAGGATGTCCTTAAATTACTAAGCCAAAAAAAGAGCTTTCTGAGCATGCTCAGAAAGATGCAAGTCATTTTCAGGATGAAACTTCCAACTTCTTTTTCTAACTGTTCGAGCATGCCCAGTTCACTCGAAATGCAGTACCAGAATCAAATCTGCAATGGCGGATGAAAGCATTAGAGGTGTTAAATTTTTTTTTGGTCCCCATGAAGTGATGCTTTACAAGCTGAACGGGAGGTCTTATCGAATTTTTACGTAACAAACCTAAATAGTAATTTAAAAGCCCCTGTCCCTAGTAGCTCGCAGTCAGAAGCGAACAAGCAGCATTTTTATTGTTTCCGGTTACCAGTTTAGATTTACAGATGAGGTCTAGTGCTATAAATATTCCTCTTGCTGTTACGCACGCTATGATACCTCACATGTGTGGTTTGAAGAATGTTTCCATATATGGGGGCGGGCCTTAAATGTGTAAGCCCCGCCCACATATTGAACCCCCGTTCAAACCCCACATGTGAGGTATCATAGCGTACGTTAGAGCGAGAGCAATACTTTTAGCACTAGACCTCCTCTGGAAATCTAAACTGGTAACCTGAAACACATAAAAAAGCGTTGCCTATGGGTATTTTCAAGTACTGAATTTTGGCGCCATTCCATGAGTGTGTGCAATATTAAAGTGTAACATGTTGGGTATCTATTTACTCGGTGTAACATCATCTTTCACATTATGGCCATGAATTGGGCTAACTTTAGTGTATTCTTAATTTGTAACCACTTGAGCCCCAGAGCATATTACTGGTCACTGACGGGGCCATTTTTTGCATTTCAACACTGCGTCATTTTGACTGACAATTGCGTGGTTGTGCGACGTGGCCCCCAAAAAAATTTGGCGTCCACAACCCCCCCCCCCCCCCCCCCCCCCTAAAAATTTTTTTTTTTTTTGGTGGTATTTGATCACCTCTGCGTTTTTTCTTATTTTTGCTTGACCCAAAAATATAGCGCCAATTTGGTAACTAAAAAAACATCTTTTTTACTGTTTGCTATAATAAATCTCCCCCAAAATATATTCAAAAAATGTTTGCCCTCAGTTTAGGCCGATAAGTATTCTTGGACATATTTTTGGTTGCAAAAAATCACAATAAGCGTTTGATTGGTTTGGGCAAAAGTTCTAAGTAGGGGTTGGTCTTATGGGTTTTTTTGGACTAATTTTTACTAGTAATGGTGGCTATCATTGTTTTTTCTGTCTAATGCGACATTGTGGCGGACACATTTTTGTGAGATTTGGCATTTTTGTAGCGAGCAATGGTATAGAAATGCATTGCTTACTATAAAAATGACACTGGCAGGGAAGGGGTTAACACTAGGGGCGCGGAAGGGGTTGAATATGTTACCTGGGTGTGTTCTAACTGTAAAGGGGGTGGGACTGTGTAGGGGAAATGACAGATCGCTGTTCATACATTGTAGGGACAGACGAGCAGGCATTCCCCCCCCCCCTGACAGGACCGGGATAAAGGGGAACTCCACCCCAAATTATAAAAAAAAACGGCGTGGGGGTCCCCCTTCAGGTGCACAACAGGCTCTTAGATTTGATCTGGAACATAAGGGGTTAAACCCACGCCAAAAAACGGCGTGGGGTTCCCCCTCAGATCCAGACCAAACCCTTCTCCCAGGCACGCAGTCTGGCCGGACAGGAATGGGGGTGGGGACGAGCGAGCGCCCCCCCCCCTCCTGAGCCGTACCAGACCACATGCCCTCGACATGGGGGAGTGTGTGCTGTGGGGGAGGGGGGCACTGCCCCCCCACCCCAAAGCACTCTTGTCCCCATGTCGATCGGGACAAGAGCCTCTTCCCGACAACCCTGGCCGTTGGTTGTCGGGGTATGCGGGCGGGGGGCTTATCAGAATCTGAGAGCCCCCTATATTAAGGGGGCCCCCAGATTCTGGCCACCCACCCTATGTGAATGAGTATGGGGTACATCGTACCCCTACCCATTCACCGGGTGGAAAAGTGTAAACACCAAAAAAAACACACAGAAAAAAATAATTTATTAGTCAGCTCCGGGGGTCTTCTGCCGGGACCCCCCACCACCAGCCCATTGGGCCCCGGGCTTCGCCGTCTTCTGCCGGGGGGGGGACACCCACCGATGATCTCCGCCATGTCCAGCCAGGCCCCCACCCCAAAATAAGCTCTTTCACATCCGGGGGGGGCCGGCCGAAAAAAGCAGAGAACAACGGGGGCGGAGCCCCTCGGTCTTCCAGACGTTTTCTGCCGGGGGGGCTCCAGCCCCGCACCGGTCTTCGCCGCCGCCTTCCGCCGGGGGGGGACACCCACCGATGCTCTCGGCCATGTTCGGCCAGGCCCCCTACCCCAAATCAAGCTCTTTTACATCCGGGGGGGGCCGGCGGAAATGGCGGAGAACAACGGGGGCGAAACCCCTCCTCGGTCTTCGCCTTCCGCCGGGGGGGTACACCTACCCCCCCCCGGTCTTCGCCGCCGTCTTCCGCCGGAGGGCGCCACTCTCCGGGCTTCTCGACGTTGTCTTCCGCCGCGGGGGCCAGGCCTTCTTCTTTGCCGCCCCCTTCGAATTTTTCGGCCTGGACGGGGGTCGCACATCCCATCCAGGACTTGGACGTGGCGGGCTTCTCGTCGCCGTCTTCTGCCGCTGCCCCCTTCACCACGAAGCTCCGTGCTTGTTTGATGAGGGCAGCGGGCTTCCGTCGTCTTCTCCGGGGCGAGGGTCGTACATCCCACCCCGGATTTCGTCGCCGGCTTCTGCCTGGCTCCTACTAGGGGCCAGGGCTTATTTTGCCGTCTTCCGCCGGAGGGCGCCACTCTCCGGGCTTCTCGACGTTGTCTTCCGCCGCGGGGGCCAGGCCTTCTTCTTTGCCGCCCCCCTCGATTTTTTCGGCCTGGATGGGGGTCGCACATCCCATCCAGGACTTGGACGTGGCGGGCTTTTCGTCGCCGTCTTCTGCCGCTGCCCCCTTCACCACGAAGCTCCGTGCTTGTTTGATGAGGGCAGCGGGCTTCCGTCGTCTTCTCCGGGGCGAGGGTCGTACATCCCACCCCGGATTTCGTCGCCGTCTTCTGCCGCTGCCCCCTTCACCACGAAGCTCCGTGCTTGTTTGATGAGGGCAGCGGGCTTCCGTCGCAGTCTTCCGCCGCGGGGTGACACTCGCGGGCTTCTTCTTCCATTCGATGTTGACACGGCGAGGTCCGGCGCTGAAATGCCTTCTGAGCGGCGGGCAAGGACTTATATTGGCATTGGGCGTGGGCGTGGTTATGCCAACATGTGACCTTAACCCATGTGACAGTGATGTGACGTGACATCACTGCCGCTCCAGGCAGTGCAAACACTGCTACGCCGCCTGGTATTTACCAAGGATTTCCCGGCGTACTGAAGAGGCGCGCGGTGAGCTCCGATTTTTCCCTCTGCGCATGCCCAGTATGCAAGTGAACCTTCCGAGGTTCTAGCGTACTTTGCAAGGGCACGGGGATCGGGTCCCAAAAGTCACTTTCCCTTTCAAATCGGCCCGCCACACAAGTTGAAACACATGTCACTACACTTCCCCTGCATCACCCCCCTCCCTCCCCTCATAAACTCCCGCCCGAATCCCCGATGTTTACATTACTAAATGCCGCACGCCAGCTCTGTACTGGCGTGCTGTGCGCCCTCTTCTGGGCGCATTAGGCACTTTAGTAAATGAGGAAACACGCTGCACTGGCAGCGTGTTTTTTTGTAAATGTCAAAAACAGGTTTACTCCTGCTTGTGCACCATGAGTCTTGGCGCACAGGCTTGGTAAATCAGCCCCATTGTCTCTCTTCAGACTCCACAAGTTACTTGAAACATGTCCTAAGGGTTTACAGATGTAAAGGATTTTCCAGGCAGATATGGATGCAATAGAAAAACTTCACAACAAAATAGTAAATGTTAAGGCTTCATGTAAACTCCAGCTTGATTGGACAGAAGATAACATATCATCATAGGTTTGTCCAGCCTATTGCATTAGGGCATGCACCCTAAAGCTCAAATACACGTGTGTGTGATGGTGTCTACATATCTATGACTCCGGCACATTGATTTGCCAGCCTTCACAGTGAAAGAAGTTTGTAAGAGGGAGATCTTTCCCGTCTTCCTGCTGGTAAACAGAGCGATAATGCAAACACACTTGGGGGTGATTAGGGTGTGCCCAGGCATATACAGCAGGCCCTGTGTGCACAACTATGCATATAATTCAGATTAAGTAGACCTTTCAAACACTACACCAAAGAATTGGCAAAATACCCAAAATGTTGGTTTAATCAAGTGGTCATGTGACCACAAGCAGCTCTTTTCCAAATCTCTTCTGCTGGGTGGCATTACAGCTGAAGTATCTGACCTGTGCCATGATCTAGCTGCGAGAAGGCGCTGTAATTATGTTTCCTTTCATGCTCCTTGGGTTCCACCCTGTTTTCCACTTTCCTGCAGGATGCCATTGGATGTCAGTTTGTAATAACACTGGTTGAAGGTGGGACTCTAGGCATGCTGCTCACCCCCACACCAGGGAGAAAGCCTTGCATTACTGTGTGCAGTTACAGACAGAAGAACAGGAAGTGAGGATTTCTCAGAAAAAATATAGACATTTAAAAGCAAAATGGAAGGATGAGGTAAGTGAAGGAGGACTGCACTAAGGTAAAGGAAGCTATTTACGGATTTTTTTGTTTTACCTTTACAACCCTTTTAAGTTCTAGTATATAATGAATGATGTCACATGTATAGCCTGGGCTTAGAATCCAAGGGGCTCCAGAGGGACACAGGGATTAATCTGATGACTAACATAGGCAATGTTGTTACCTTAGAAACATTTTAAGCCATTTAAAGGAGTTGTAAAGGAAAATGTTTTTTCACTTTAATGCAATCTATGCATTAAGGTAAAAAACATCTGCTGCTGCCCCCCCCCCCCCCCCCCCCCCCAGAGCCCCTGTTATACTTACCTGACTCCTCGAAAGTCCCGCGCGGTCCCAATATCCTCTTCGCTGCTCAGCCTGGCCGCTGACTGGCTAGAGCGGATAGATTAAAAGCAGTGCAGGCATTGGCTGGCACTGCTGTCAATCACATCCAGTGACGTGGCGCGCCAAGGTGTGGGGCCGAGTGATACAGCGAGTGGCTATGGCCGCTCGCTGTATCACGGGAGCGCGCCTGCAATTAGTGACCACCATACGAGCTCTCGCGTGACTGACTGTTATTTAAAAAAAAAATCCTTTAGTAACCCTTTAAGGCCTTATACCTATTGACAGTGGTGTGGATCTCCCGGTTCAAAGTTTACTTAGAAATAGAAAAATCACAAAAAGGTGTATGTATATAATGACTTGTGGTTAAATGGTTAAAAAAAAAAGCACATAGACATAGATCCATGTTAGCCTGAAGAAAGGATGTCTATACTTAAAAAAAAAGACTCATGCCGCGTACACACGATCATTTTTTGCGATGAAAAAAAGACGACGTTTTTTAAAACGTCATTTAAATTGATCGTGTGTGGGCAAAACATTGTTTTTTGTCTTTTAAAAAAAACGACCAAAAAAAAATTCCAACATGCTTGAATTTTTTGTGTCGTTTTTCAAAACGTAGTTTTTTGTGTCATAAAAAGTGATGGTGTGTGGGCAAAACGATGTTGAAAACAACGTTTTTAAACCCGCGCATGCTCAGAAGCAAGTTATGAGACGGAGCTTCAATGGAAAAGAGTGCCGTTGAACGTGGTGTACGTCACCACGCTTTGCTAGAGCTTTGTAGAAAAACGATGGTGTGTACGCAACGTCGTTTTGGAAAATGAAGTTTGAAAAACGTCGTTTTTTTTCATGATTAAAAACGTCGTTTTTTTTCATCGCAAAAAGTGATCGTGTGTACGCGGCATCAGGCCTTGTACACACGACCGGTTTTCTCGGCAAGAAAACTGCTGGCAGAGCTTTTTGCCGAGAAAACCGTTCGTGTGTATGGTTTTACATCGAGAAAACTACCGGGAATCTCAATGAGAAAAATAGAGAACCTGCTCTTTATTTTCTTGTTGGGATTCTCTGCAGTGTTTTCCTGCCGAGAAACCCGAGCGTGTGTATGCTTACCTGCCTCCATGGAAATCTGCGCATGCTCGATGAGACTTCAGCTTCCAAGGCATAGGTAGGGTGAAGCAAGATGGCAGGAAGGGCATCGAATGTGACGCGCGCATTCTCGTCGTAGTTGATGACGTCACCGCGTTTTTGCCATTCAAAAGAACAGCGGTTCTTTTGAATGTGCGTCTGTACACACGGCTTGGCAAGTAAATCTTGCCAGGAATCTCGTTGAGAAAACCAAAGTTTTTTATTCGACGGGATTCTCACCCGTGTGTACAGGGCTTAAGGCTGGGTTCACACATATGCGAATTGGATGCAGTGGTTTCGATTCGCATGACAGGAGAATGTGACCGGCTCTTTATGAAGCAGGTTTACATATCTCTGGGGTGGCTGCGGAGTGCACTGCACTGTTTGCCTTTTCAGCCATCTTAGGTGTGACCATAGCCCGAAAGAAAAAAAAGTCTGTGTGCTCACAGTTTCCCCGGTGTACCTATCCAGTAGAGCTGCACGATTAATCAGAAAAGATCGCAATCTTGATTCATCCCCCCCCCCCTCGCGATCTCCAGGCTGAATGACCTGCGATTTTCGGTGCAGCCATAGGAAAGTCCCTGGCTTCGGCCTAGCTCCGGAGCGGCGGACATATTGGTACACCCGGCGGCGGCTGTCTCATCAGGAAGTGACGTTTCGTCGCCACCATCTTGCTCCAACCCACACTCCTGCACAGTATTGTTAAAGAGAAGGGGGCAAGCGGACATCTTGTTACACCCAACGGAGCTTATGTGCTTAAATACAGTATATGTAAATCTGACGGACTTAAATGCTTGCTAATGTGACAGAATACCTCTGATTTTCACATTTAGTTAAATATGAAAATCAGAGGTGTTCTTTCACATTAGCAAGCATGTAAGGTCAGCAGGTTTGCTGCGGCCTTTAAAATTTCACATGTATACAGTCTGTCAGATTTACATATACAGGGCCTGATCCACATACCTGCCCCGCCGGCGCGGCGTGTCCCATTTACTCTACGCCGCTGTAAGTTACATCGGCGTATCCTTATCCACAAAGAAATGCCGCTGTAACTTACGGCGGCGTAGCGTAAATGGGCCGGCGTACTCGGGTGTAATTCAAATTTACTAGTGGGGGGCGTGTTTTATTATAATTATGGATGACCCGACGCAAACAACGCTTTTTTAAAACTGCGCATGCACCGGCCGTCGACGTATCCCAGTGCGCATGCACAAAATCATGTTGCAAAACATCAATGAAAACGTTGTGAACGTAACTTACGCAAATCCCTATTCGCGAACGGTTTACGCTAATGATGTGAACGACGGAAAAAACGTCGCTGGCCTGACGTCCATACTTAACATTACGTACGCCTCTATACAGCAGGGGTAACTTTACGCCGCACCTACGCTTACGCAAACAAAGTAAAAACACTGCGCGGGTGTACGTACGTTCGTGGATCGGCGTATCTACCTCATTTGCATATTCAACGTGGAAGTGCCCCTAGCGTCCAGTGTAAATAGGACACTTTAGGACGATGGCGTAGGACGGAGTATCTATGCAGAAAATCGGCGTATCTTGTTTTGTGGATACAAAACAATGATACGCCGGCGCAGATGTTTGTGGATCTGGCCCACTGTATTTAAAGCGGATGTCCCACGGCCGTTTTTTTCCCCCATTCTATTACATTCCGCACTACATTACCATACTCACAATTAGATGTTTTTAAACCGCCGCTGTCCATTTTTATGAGCAAATATAACTTAGATAATCTGCTGTCTGTCGTTTCCATTTTGCCTGTGGTCATTGTGAAGCTCACAAGCAACTATTTCCAGGAAGCGGTCAATGTATATCACCCACCATTCGCCGCTCGATCCCACGCATGCGCAGTGTTAACAGCAAGCCGTGCCGTAAACTTCATGGTTGCCATGACAACGGTCGATTTGCCTGGGCTTCGAGCCGCACTGAGTCACAGGATGCATGACACTTCGCTCCCAGGAGACAGTGTGGCGCAGGAGAACGCCTACTCCCGCAGAAGCGAGACACCGGAAGTAGCCCTTCAGATGTAATAAACAAGGTATTGTGATGGGCAAAAACTATTTGGAGTGACAATGTATTATGTACGCATTATACTGATTTATATAAGCTACACTTGTCAATTTGCGTGGAACTCTGCTTTAAGCACATAAGCTCCGTTTTGTGTTAAAAATAACTGATTCTCATTTTTCCCAGAATCATGCAGCTCTACTACCCAGCAATAAATTAAACAACTTTTAAGGCCACGTACACACGAAAGGTCCAAACCGATGAAAATGGACTTAAGTCCAGTTTCATCAGTCCAAACCGATCGTATGTACGGCCCATCGGTCCGTCGGACCAAAGTTTTAAAACTTGCTTTAAAATCGGACCGATGGATGCCTGACCATCGGTCCAAACCGATGGTTAGTACGCAAAAGCATCGGTCCAAAAACCAGCGCATGCTCAGAATCAAGTCGACGCATGCTTGGAAGCATTGAACTTCATTTTTTTCAGCACGTTGTTGTGTTTTACGTCACCTCGTACTGACACGATCGGTTTTTGAACTGATGGTGTGTAGCACATCAGTCCATCAGTCTGTGAACCGATGAAAACGGTCCATCGGACCATTCTTATCGGTTTGGACCGATCGTGTGTATGCGGCCTAACAGGAAGAAAGTCAAGTTTTCAGTGCTAGCAGAAAAACGACTTATCTCTTTGTGTATTTTAAAAGGTAGGTACTGTACATTTGACTGCTTTTCTTTTTACATGTACATACTGCTTACAACAGTACAATAAATAAATAATAGGCAGTTTATGTTTTAATTGAATTACGCAAAAAAAAAATTTTTTCTTTACATGCTGCATAAGTAAAAATATGATGTTTGACTTTGAAAAATGCTTTATTAGGCATCAGTGTAAGGTCATTGAAATCTAAATGAAAATAGACCATTTTTAACAACTCTTGCTGAATCATGCACTGTTGAAAAGCTTTCCTTAGCCCAGCACTTAGCAGAACATAGCTGTTCATCTCCATCCTTTGTCACTGTAGGCTGAATGATTCAGCAGAGGATAATTCATGAGATTGCTAAGAATGGAACATAGTCTACCTTTTAGTTGCTGTCCTTCAGGTATTTGACAGGAGAATCCGAAGTCTGTTAACTTTATGTTCATGTCGTCATCCAAGAGGATGTTCTCTGGTTTGAGGTCTCTGTGAACAATGTTCTGGGAATGCAGGTATGAGACAACTTCCAATAAGGCCCTCATTATCTTTCTGCCAGAAATGACAATAGATAAAAATGATGTTAGAATTTTACCAGCTCTAATAACTGATTCGCTTTTTCTTGATTTCCCGATTCAGGGCCAGCTCCCACTGGTACGATGTCCGACATCGGATGTGATTCGCATCGCACTGCATTGCAAATCACATGCTATCTCTGTGTGATGCGATTTCAGTTATACAAATAGTATGGCTGAATTCACATCACATTCGGACCAAACGCACAAACAACCCTTTTTGTAATCCGCAGCAGATTCCTGTCCGAATTTGTAGATCCAACTGCAATATTAGTATAACCACTTGAAGTCAATCATGTACATGTAAGTGATTTGGTTGCAAGTGGTTAAAACAAACTGTGTAGCTTTGACCAAAATTGCTAAAGATGTAGGCCGTTTACATACCTCATAAAACCTGACTGTAAAACTCCCAGAGATTGCATCCTCCTGGCCTGCCCTGTTGCTGGGAGGGACATGCCCAGCTGTTACTGTTCACCTCCAACATTACAGGAGTGAGCTCTCTCTCTGACTCAAACCCTCTCACATGTGCTTCTCCTCCCTAATGCAGTAGCTCTGAGCTCAGCACTTAGGAGCTCACTCCTGTGATGGTGGAGGTGTGCAGTAACAGCTGGGTGTGTCCAGGGCTGTCTTTAAGGTAAGGCAAAAGGGACAGCTGCCCTGGGCCCTGTCATTGTTGTGGGGCCCAAAGCAGCCGCCTCATACTTGCCAACTATCCCAGTTTAAAGTCCCTCATCCCTTGAGGTATTAGTCCCATGCTGTGTCCTGATATCTCCGTGTGAAGTTCCGTTACTAATGCTGCCCGGCTCTGCCCCATTGTTGTGTACAGATGACTCACATGCAGACCCTGTGTTTACATGTAAATACTGGCATTGTTATGCAAATAGCAATGGCATTCATATGTAAATAAAGACTGACCAGCAGCAGTCATATGTAATTAGAGGTGGTATATATATATATATATATATATATATATATATATATATCATGCCCCCTGAGGTAATTTCCACCATCACCTATACTAAATGCTGCTCAATGGGGAGATAAAGGGGCATGTTTGAAACTCCTGCCTATAACTGTGGCCATTAAAGTGTTACTAAACTCAGTAATATGAAAATAGTACACCTGTTTGCCCACAGCTTATAAATCTTCTGTTTACATTAAAATATTGCTACTATATACCCTTTTGGCTGATCTATATACCACAGTCAGTGATAAACTGCACAGTTTCTCCAGTGCTGAGAGTTCAGGTAGGAGGAGATTTCCACTGCAGCCTGTATACAGGCCACATCCCCACTAACAGGACAGAGGTCTGTTTACATATGCAGAGCTCTGTCCTGTCTTCCTCCTCACCATTCAGTGGGTGCAGGCAGACATCCATTGGCCGGCACCTGCTGATCGGAAGCGCAGAATCACGTATACTGTATATATACAGTTGTACTTTAACATACCCTGGCAGAATTTATGATTTCTTGCACATTTTTCAGAGAATATGAATGATAACACAAAAACTTTCCTTTCACTCCTGGTTAGTGTTTGGCTGAAGCCATTTATTATCAATCAACTGTGTTTACTCTTTAAATCATAATGGCAACAGAAACTACCCAAATGACCCTGGTCAAAAGTTTACATACCCCAGTTCTTAATACCATGTATTGCCCCCTTTAACATCAATGACAGCTTGACGTCTTTTGTGGTACTTGTGGGTGAAGCCTCATACACACAACCGGTTTTCCAGGCAGGAAAATTGCCATGAGAGAACTTGGCTGGGAATCCCGGCTGTGTGTATGCTCCTTAGCAGTTTTCCCGTCAGGAGAACAGCCGTGAATCACGGCGGAAAAATAGAGAACCTGGCTCTCTATTCTCTCGTCGGAATTCCCGGCAGAGTGTTTCCTGCTGAGAAAAACGGTCGTCTGTATGCTTACCTGTCAATGGTAAACCTGTGCATGCTCGCTACGATTTTGACGCATGCGCGGTAGCATACAACGATAGTGTGGGGTGTAGCAAGTTGGCGGCGATGGCATTGAATGTGACAAGTGCTGGCTCCTCGTAGTCAACGACGTCACTGCGTTCTTGCCATTCACAGTTCTTTTGAATGGCCGTCTGTATGCACGGCTTGGCAAGCCAAGCTTGTTAGGAATCCCGTCAGGAAAACCGTAATTTTTTTCCTGACGGGATTCTCGGGCATGTGTACAGGGCTTGAGGCTCTTTATCTTCTCAGATGGTAAAGCTGCCCATTCCT
>CM056050.1:281518646-281701146 GCA_029574335.1 Rana kukunoris | reverse complement strand
GTGACAGTGTCATCTTAAATAGGACATCTCTTTTATTGGGGACATATACAGCAATGAAAGTGCAATTTGTGTAACTGAGTGCAGAAAGGTTTGAATAACCCTGTCTGTGCGGCCCCCTGTACACCTGGATAGGAGGGCAGTGGGAGTGGTAGCATAAAGGGACTGATCCCTCCACGTAGCCACACAGGCTGCTGTGGGGGATCTGTCAGGAAGGAGAGTGGGGAAGGGGCATGTGAATGTGTAGTTTACCAGCCCCTTCCTTGTCTTAATGAATAGTCAGTGATGCTTAAGTATGCCTGAGTGAACAAAGCCGGAAACAAATAGGTAATTTAAGCAAATGCTGTGCAGCTAAAAAATCTATTTAATTAACAAATTATTATTAACTACTAATAGATATTAATTACTATTTAGCATCAGTTGCAAGTATACATTTTTTTATGTGGGGTCTGGCTAGCTTGCAAAAAATGTTGTCTTCTTTCTCCTGTGCAAAGCCCTTTTATGTGCAGATACTCTAAAAGCAGGGTTAAGAAATTGTTGTTTTTACTTGCCTCTTTGAAGGTATAATGTGATAATTGCTGATGCATGCTGTCTTTAATAAACCCTCCAATTCTCTACTGTGCACATGTCCTTTTTGTTTGCATGCCTGTTAGGGAATTCCACTCAGTATACAGTACCCGGTAGAGGTTCTAACCCTGCCAACTGTATCCAAAATTCAAGAAGAAACTTTTGTCTGAAGTTACACCTATTTATAGTTCATAAACTCATCAAGCTGTTGTGGGGCTGTCTTTTGAATTCATGTAACTAGTAGAATCATTTTACCTATGC
This sequence comes from Rana kukunoris, assembly GCA_029574335.1. Taxonomy (NCBI): domain Eukaryota; kingdom Metazoa; phylum Chordata; class Amphibia; order Anura; family Ranidae; genus Rana; species Rana kukunoris. The sequence goes on along the minus strand of CM056050.1, from coordinate 281,700,321 downwards.
AGCACCAAATGTATAATGGTGTCAGTGGATATAAACTCCCCTCCACTTATAACCTACATACATGGATAAGCTCTTAGGCTCGGTTCACATATATGCGAATTGCATGCATTTTTAACTTTGCATAACATGTGAATCAGACCTGCTTTCAATACAGCCAGTTCACACATGTGTGGACGGCCGCAGAGCGGTTTTAAAAAGGGTCCTGTGCAATTTTTGTATCCAGTTCAGGTGCGATTTCAGGTAAAAAATTTGCACCTGAACCGATAAACAGAACCTCACCTAACACCTGCACTGAAAAACCACGGCCGCATATGTGTGAACCCAGCTTATAAATCATTTTCACATTTAAGTTTAAATTTCCACACAAAACAAAAGCAATATATTTGGAATGATAATCAATGCACAATGCAAATCACAAAATATTGTACTTACAGGTCAAATACCAGAAAGAAGAATGTGTTGGATTCAAAGCTGTCCTTCAGCTGGACTGAGACAAAAAAAAAACAGTTCCATCGTTATCATATGTTTAATATTGTGGGAATAACTATTCTGTGAAGGCTGATTTAAATGCCATAGAATTTTAATGAAAGTTAGGTTAGGGCTCATATATCACATGCATGGAGAAATTATTACTTTTAAATATTAAATGACATAGGTAAGTGATGTCAAATTACCTGTTAATTCTACCCAAAACTGAGAGTGCATTTCATACACTGAATGACAGTCAGCCAGATTAAAGTTGCATGAAAACAAATTTACTGATCAACACATATATGGCACAAACAAACCCAGTCATGAAATCTACTTGTCAAATGGCCAAAATGTATCATAGGATGACCTCTTCTGTCTGTGAAGGCGATGCAGATATCCTCTGCATGATTGCTCATAGACATACTACAAATATTACCAAATACAAGATTAACAAGTCTCTCTCGGTTCTAAACTTTGTTTTTGCAAGCATAGGCAGAAAGTTATTATCTGAAGGTTCTGGAACTCAAAGCAAATACTGTATAACACATTAATGTCAAGGGTTAACATGTATTTCTGCCATGGGAAAAGCCTGGAGGCCTAACGGCCATGTGCATAGTTACTAGCACAGTGAATTTGCAGTAATTTGCTTTAAATAAAGTTATTTTATCCTAGCTTGTAGACATTTGTATCATGCACTTAATGTAACTGCATATATATATATATATATATATATATACTCTACAAATTTAGGGCCTAGAGTCATTTCAGGGTAGGGTGACCAGACATCCCCAGTTTCAGGGGACAGTCCCCTGATTGAGGCCACTGTCCCCGGACCAAGTCTGCCCCTGGTTTTGTCCCCAGATTGGATTTAATAGGGGGCAGGGGCAATTTCAAAGACAGTCAGTGCAGAATTAAAATACAAAAAAATAGAATTACACCCCCCCCCCGCTCCGCCGTGCCTACTAGCATAGGGGGGTTGTATTTTTCCCATTATCTGAGCTCCTTTCTGATGATCATGTGCTGGTCGGACTGGAGGGAATATTTCTTGCTTCGCTCGCATGTTCTTCTGCCTTGGCTCAAATCTTGGCCAGCCACCTGCCTATCTCCTTGCCTTCCCTGGCGGAGTGATCTTCCTCTGCTCCTCATCCAGTAGTAGCCGGGGCCCGAAGAGTAAGACTTGAGAGGCTGTTAAGCGGGCGGCGATGGGCAGAGAGTCGCTGATTACTAGTAAAGAAAAAATATGTCCTCGGATTTCATTTAAAAAATCTGGTCAGCTTATTTTAGGCTCTACACAAGCATTAAAGTATATCTAAACCCAAAAACAAAAATGCTATATTTTGCAGCTCATCAGTTAGTTTAGATGTGAGTTTAGTTTCTTTTTCTTTTTCCTTTGTTTCCTTTATTTTCTTTTGGTGATCCAGCCAATAAAGCACTTCCTGGCCTACAGTGACACCTCTTACACACTGAGGAAAAAGAGACGTAGGGGAAGCCACCGCCTGCTGCCCGGAGGAATCGTTTCCCGTTACCTAGATGGGGTAAGTGCGGGGCTGGTGACTGACCTACCGGGTGATCAGTCCTACTTCTAAAAATCTCCAAGCATCTGATATGTACAGCAAATGTTCCAGATATTTCAATAAATGGGGAATATTAGTCATACAATAATGTACAATGTATATGTAAAGCGCTGTGTAAATTGATGGTGCTATATAAGTACCTGAAATAAATAAATACAAAAGGAAATTCTTCACCTCTTGAAACCCTTCCCAAAATAAATAGACCATGCTTCTCTCTTTCAGCCACTAGATGGTGCTGTACATATGCTAAGAATATGACCATAAAGACAAACAGAAGATCTTGTAACTCTGAGGATGCTAAAGTTTGCATAACTCCCTTTTTAGCTCCCCTTGTTATAGCTATGTGGACAACCAGATATTATGGCTGTTGGGTTTCCCAGCTGAGATCAGCTAAGTTGCTTAATGGTTGTAAAGCCACTGTGTGTTATTGCTACAATAACATGTGTTACATTAGATTGCATGCCCAGTGTATGTGTTTTTTACAGAGAGCTTGTAAAGTCGGGAGCCTGTTGTGCTGGTTGTACCAAAGGTGGAAAATTGAATAATCATAAGGGACCATAAATTGTTCTAAAAACCTGTTTTTATGGCTTTTTATTTGTTATTACAAATGACAGGAGCCAATTTTTCAAAATGATTGTGAAGTGATTCGCTCACAGAGATCTTCATTGATCTCTATGACAACTGCTGTCAGTTTAGACTTCATGCGGAAAGAAAACCAATACAAGAATTATACATCTCTTTGTCATTTGTTCTCAGAAAGCAGCAACCTTAACAAAAATGTACATTCTGTATTGCTGTGCTGGAGTTTCTTTATAAAGAAAGCATGTGACTGTATGTATTATCTACAAAACTGGTTACATAAAACCATACATTAAAATTCCGGCAACTAAACGTGCCTACATGTACCACCGAACAGCGTTGTTTGCATCCTTGGTGACAACTGAATATTTAAATTCTGACCTCTCCTGTTAGGTATTAGCCTGTCATCCCCCCATTTTCCATGCTTTACAATTGGCTACCGAGACCACCCATCCCAAGAACTGGCCAAATGGGAGGTAGGAAGGATAGCACCTACATAAAAGCAGAGCTAAAGTCAAAAATCAAGTCGGAAGGCAGGCTCTTTATTGCAAAGCAGACATTGTTATGTCTCTTCTGCATTAAAACAAACTTACCTGTCTGTTTGCAATTTTCTTTCGAATGTACACTGAGTTGTACCTGCTTTCTAAGCACATTCTCAGCACACCTTGCATTGCAATAAATTAATGAATGTGTGGGAGTTTTGTCATTCCCGGCTAGCCAATCGAATCAAGAGGCCTGAAGACATGGAACTTGGAAGAAGCTAGAAAGAAGATGCTGGCGAGGGACCACATGGTTGAAGCATCATTAATAGGGAGGCACAGTTTTTTTCTGCTTTAACTAAATCAAGTGGTGTCACATTTGTGTATTTGTGCTCTTTAATACACATTTTATTATAATTTTTCTGCCAAACACATATACCATAGAAAAGCAACTGTACAGAAAACAAACACTTTCAAAACAATAGAAAACAAAAATACCACAATAAAGCCAACATTACATATAAAAACATTATACATTCTAAGGCCCCTTTCACATGAGTGGACCGTTCGTTCGCTAATTACAAGTCCGTTTACGGACTTGTAATGGGCCCCTATGGGAGCGGATCCGTTAGCGGATGATGCATCCGCTAACGTCCGCCTAAGATCCGCGTCCGTCTGGATCCGTTTTGCGGACGGAAGAAAACCCTATTTTTCTTCCGTCCGGTGGAACGGATCGGATGCAAACGGACAGACGGTTCGTTTTCATCCGATTCCCCATAGGGGATAGCGGAGGAGAGGCAGGGCGGTCCCTGCACAGTGTGCGGGGACTGCCCTGTCCGCCGACAGCTGAGCGGGACCCCCCGCTGAGCCGACGGACACACACGGAGCGGACCGAAAAACGGACCGCTCCGTGTGAAAGGGGCCTAAAACTTTCCCATCCACCTGACCTAAAAAAAAAAAAAGACAAAAAAAAATATTTTTTTATAACATTCCCAAAATGGTAACATCTTTAATTTTCTCACTTATTCACTGCAAAACTAGGTACCTGATGCCATCCTACCCAAATCTTTTCAAATCGATTTAAAACGTACTTTATGCGAAGAACTCAACTGCTCTAAATTCAAATTCTTATTGTCTGCCAATAGACGTTTCTCCACTGTCAATGGATGTGCCCAAATCTACTTTTCTGCAATCACTTTTCCACCAAAAAACAGTATTCCCTCGTTGAGTAGATAGTGGTGCTCACTGACCCTTAATATGTAATGTTAGATGATACGGCTACACAGGCTTATATACTAAATTAACTCTGTTGAACCAAACAACTTCTCTATACAATGTGACGATATGGTTCCAATATTGTGTTAACAAACGATCTACACCTTGGTTTGAGAGTAACTTGGTTTGAGATCGTTTTGTAAGATGAATAAAATGTTTTAATACATTTTGCCTTGATATACAAGCGATGTCTTGATATAAGAGTAGCATCATGTCACAACTGAGTATAAAAAGTGTAGCAATATGGTTACATTTAATGAAGGTACAACACTTAGCAACTTATTGCTACACTTAGAGGTGCCTCTCTTCTCTTTTATACCCTGTAAAAAAATGCTTTGATATACAAGTGCTTTGGATTACAAGCAGTGGCGGAATTATAGGGGTGCTGAGGTCGCCATGGTGACCGGGCCCCTTGCTGGAGGGGGCCTCGAGGGCCCCCTGTATACAGTGCTTCAAAAGAAGGAGCACAGACAAGTTCCCCGATCCCAAGCCGAACTGTAATCGGCACTGTGCGGGGAGCTCGTCACAGTCATTACAAACTGAAAGCAAAGTGTGTGCTCTTTGTCTCCCCCTACAGTGCAGTACCCGGCAGGAAGAGCTGCTAAGGTAAAAGACTGGCGTTTTTTATCTACTGTGTGTGTGTGTTTGCATGCCATGTATGTATGAATGTGTGTGTGCATGTGAATATGTATGTATGTATGTGAGTGTCCATGTATTGAGACTCAGACTGCAGTGGTTGCTATAGTATACTAAAGTAAAAGTATACAGAGCAAACTTTGTCTGCAGGCATGAAAGATACAGCCACAGCACCTGTGATCATCATTATCATGCTGATGATCACACTGTACAGCCTATATTATACTGTACTTCATGTGACTGTAGTGTATATAGGCTATATACAGTACAGTCACATGAAGTACAGTGTAATTATCAGCATGATAATGATGATCACAGGTGCTGTGGCTGTATGTTTCATGGCTGTAGACTGTGTTTGCACTGTATACTTTTTCTCCAGGCTTTTTTTCCGCAGAAATGTGGCACTTCTGAAATCTGCACTCTGTACGTAGCACACCCGGGACTCTGTACGTAGCACACCCGGGACTCTGTACGTAGCACACCCGGGACTCACGTAGCACACCCGTAGCACACCCCGGACTCTGTACGTAGCACACCCCGGACTCTGTACGTAGCACACCCCGGACTCTGTACGTAGCACACCCCGGACTCTGCACGTAGCACACCCCGGACTCTGCACGTAGCACACCCCGGACTCTGCACGTAGCACACCCCGGACTCTGCACGTAGCACACCCCGGACTCTGCACGTAGCACACCCCGGACTCTGCACGTAGCACACCCCGGACTCTGCACGTAGCACACCCCGGACTCTGCACGTAGCACACCCCGGACTCTGCACGTAGCACACCCCGGACTCTGCACGTAGCACACCCCGGACTCTGCACGTAGCACACCCCGGACTCTGCACGTAGCACACCCCGGACTCTGCACGTAGCACACCCCGGACTCTGCACGTAGCACACCCCGGACTCTGCACGTAGCACACCCCGGACTCTGCACGTAGCACACCCCGGACTCTGCACGTAGCACACCCCGGACTCTGCACGTAGCAACCCTTGAACTCTGCATGTAACACACCTTTAACTAATGGCGGATTTATCAGGGTCGCAGCAGTCGCCGTTGCGACTGGGCTCTGTAATTCCGCCAAGTCTGCCCGCTTGAGGTGCCCGACTGCCGCCTGCCAGTGTGAGGGGTCCACCTGACTGTCATGCCACTGTGGAGGGGGGGCCCTTCATGATTTCTTGCACCGGGGCCCTGAAGTCTCTAGTTACTCCACTGATTACAAGCATGTTTCTGGAACAAATTATGCTCGCAAACCAAGGTTTTACTGTACTTGCGTAATGTACACCTCTCTTTTCTCAATAAAATAAGATTGAACTAAGAAACAGTATTCCACTAAACCCCAATTTCAGATTATCTTGATTTTCTGGAACCTCTAGATGCCCCAGCATACAAGTATAGGGATTACATACTACACTACCATACATTTAAAAATATCATTAATGTTGACTAACATCTTTCCAATATCTTGCCAATTTAGGATATCTTAACTGCTTGCCGACCAGCCGCTGCAGTTATATGGCGGCAGGTCGGCTCTGCTGGGCGAGATCACCTGGCTATACGTCAATCTCGCCAAGCAGCCAAAAGGGGCGCGCTCGCCCCCGACTCCAGTGGGCTTGATCGCCGCCGGGCACACACGATCGCTCGTTAGAGAGTGAGACCAGGGAGCTGTGTGTGTAAACACACAGCTCCTGGTTCTGCCAGGGGAGAAATGCCTGACCGTCTGTTCATACAATGTATGAACAGCGATCAGTCATTTCCCCTAGTGAGTCCACCCCCCCTACAGTTAGAATACACCCAGGGAACATACTTAACCCCTTCCTCGTCCCCTAGTGTTAACCTCTTCCCTGCCAGTGGCATTTTATAGTAATAAATGCATTTTTATAGCACTGATCGCTATAAAAATGCCAATGGTCCCAAAAATGTGTCAAAAGTGTCCGAAGTGTCCGCCATAATGTCGCAGTACCGAAAAAAATCGCTGATCGCCACCATTACTAGTAAAAGAAAATATTAATAAAAATGCCATAAAACTATCCCCTATTTTGTAAATGCTATAACTTTTGCACAAACCAATCAATAAACGCTTATTGCGATTTTTTTTTACGAAAAATATGTAGAAGAATACGTACCGGCCTAAACTGAGGGAAAAAAAAAGTTTTTTTATATATTTTATGGTAAAAAATATAATTTTTTTTTCAAAATTGAGGTGATCAAATACCACCAAAAGAAAGCTCTATTTGTGGGAAAAAAGGATGCCAATTTTGTTTGGGAGCCACGTCACACGACCGCGCAATTGTCAGTTAAAGCAACGCAGCGTCGAATCGTAAAAAGCGGCCTAGTAATTTAGCTACAAAATGGTCTAGTGCTTAAGTGGTTAAGATACAGTAATCTCCCAGGACTTGTCCACATCCAATATCATTAGGACTATTCCAAAGGCTATAAAGTCAATTAGGAGTTATATATGTCCTATATACAATTAATTTCTGAGTTACTCTCTGTGAGGCTGATAATGAGAAGAGGGAATTCACAGAACTGTGCATAGTTCTGCTACATGGTTGGAACAGCCTACCTGCTGATTTCTTAATAAAAATAAACTATACGCAAGTGTACCTTGGAGAATAAGTGCTGTTTTAAAAGCAAAGGGTCTATTTCTGCACTTTGTAGGTTTTAAATCGATAATAAAATCAATGTTTGTATTATTTTTTGTATTATTCTCTCTCTCTCTCATTTTGGGACCAGTCACATAGTATTTATACTGATTACTGTATAAACGTTACTGGCAGGGAAGGGGTTACCACTAGGGGGCGAGGAGGGGGTTAAGTGTGTTCTAGGGAGTGATAACTGTGTGGGGCAGGGCTTACTGTGACACAACACTGATCACTGCTCCTGATTACAGGGAGCAGACAATCAGTGTCCTGTCACAAGGCATAATAGGGAAATACCTTGTTTACACAGGCATCCCCCTATTCTGCCTCTCTGTGAACAGATCGCAGGACACCAGCGGACACAGAGTCCGCGGGTCCCGCCGCACGCATTTTCACAATCGATTATAGTCAATTATGTTAATTAGTTGTGTCACCCTAGGCCCTGCCATCTAGGAGCTTACAATCTAAGGTCCTCAGTTTACATTTACCCACAAATTTCAAGATCATGTTTGCAATATCAAATGAATCCCTAAGGGCCCTTTCACACGGTGCAGTGTGTCCGTTTGCATCCGATCTGATCCACCGGACGGAAGAAAAATAGGGTTTTCTTCCGTCCGCAAAACGGATCCAGACGGACGCGGATCGTAGGCGGACGTTAGCGGATGCATCATCCGCTAACGGATCCGCTCCCATAGGGCCCCATTCTAAGTCCGTTTACGAACTTAGAAAAAGCGGACCGTTCGTCCGCACGTGTGAAAGGGCCCTAAGAATACTAACGTATTAATAGATATTAGGAATTGTTGGTTCCTGTAGTAGACACAATAAAATATTACTCACTGACATAAGGGTGGTCTGAAACTTTTTTCAGAATTTCAATTTCCTTAATAGTAGCTTCTCGAAGTTCTTCAATTTCTTGCTGTGTCAAGTGATCTCCAGTGATGTCTATGATCTTTACAGCAAAATCCTCTCTGGTCGGCTTAAATATGCATCGCCGCACCACACTGCTAACACCTCTGTAGGAAGTAAAGAAATGTGTTTAAAAAAAAGCATTCCATCTAATATACAGTATAATGCAACGAGAATATATATACAGTATATATAAGAAGTGTCTGTTTTTGATTTTTAATGATATACTTCCAGAAGCCAGTTTTACTGCATGTTACCTATGACTACACATATCTGAGGCTACATAGTTACACTTAATTAATATAAAAGAAAAATATCCATTTATATATTTCTGAAAAATTCCTGAACTCTTTACAAAGTACATAGATCATTTATATTAAATATAAGTGTAATACCCCTAAAATGAAAAGTCATATTAATATTGTTTTATTTGTACCAATTTACATACCGTAATAAAAAAATCCAATAAGGTTTTGAAATTTAAGAAGCCCATTACCCTTTGAAATTTTGGCTTAGTGCACCTTGACATTAGTGGCATTTTGACAAAACCAGTCGTCTATACAAGCCACACTGATTTATTTACAGGGAACTGGCTCTGACCCCTGCATTAGGCTCCAGAAACTGCTTCATCATGCATTAGTCTTTTGCCTCTCTAAATAGTTGCAGCGTGTCCCTTTTTTATTTTAGAGCAACGACCCGACTACAAGTGAAATCACTCAGTGAGCTTCTAATACTATACATAAAATACAGCAATTATGTTGAAGACAAAACAAAAGTGCAACTTACCTTAAGTACACTATATTGCCAAAAGAATTGCCTTTACAAGCACATGAACTTTAATGGCATCCCAGTCTTAGGGCCAGATGCATGTAGCCCGCCGTATCTTTAGGCGGGCGTAGCGTATCTTGTTAAGCTACGCCGCCGTAAATTAGCGAGGCAAATGCTGTATTCACCAAGCTAAGTTATGGCGGCGTAGCGTAAATAAGCAGGCGTAAGCCCGGGTAATTCAAATGTGAATGAGGTGGGCGTGTTTTATGGTAATGTTTTGTGACCCCACGTTTTGACCGTGGACGTATCCCAGTGCGCATGCTCCAAATTATAACGCTAGGACGCCTTGTTTTTGACGTGAACGTAATTGACGTAAATTCCTATTCACGGACGAGTTACACAAACGACGTCAAATCAGAAAAATTTGACGTGGTCCCAACGTCCATACTTAACATAGGATGCGCCATCTTTTTGGTGGTTTACCTTTATGCCGGAAAACGCCTTACGTAAACGGTGTAAATTCACTGTGACGGCCGGGCGTACATTCATGAATAGGCGTATCTCGCTGATTTACATATTCTAGGCGTAAATCAGCAGGATTGCCCCTAGCGGCCATCTTAAAAATGCAGTTAAGATACGACCACGTAATACAATTACGCCGCTCGTATCTTAGCTCAAACCCGGCGTATCTTGTTTCCTGAATACAGAAAAAAGATACGCCGTTGCTGTTTAGAAGTTACGCGGCGTATCTCGAGATGCGCCGTCATAACTAATGCTGAATATGGCCCTTAGTCCGTAGGGTTCAATATTAAGTTGGCCCACCCTTGTTAGCTATAACAGCTTTAACTATTCTGGGAAGGCCGTCCACAAGGTTTAGGAGTGTGTCTATGGGAATGTTGGACCATTTTTCCAGAAGCGCATTTGTGAGGTCAGCAGTGGCGTCTCCAGCTTTCATATTTAGGGTGGGGGCACATGGGGCGACAGGGACAAAAGTAGGGGGGCCAACTATAAAATGCAATTATATATACATCTCCTGGGGCCCTTTACTACAATCTCACAACGGGCCCTTTCACATGTTCTGCAGTGAGGTCCCTTCCTACTATACAGGGGTCTCCCAGAGTGAAAGAAAACAAGAGATATCTGTCACCAGCATACCAAGAAAATATAAGGGTCCAAAGCAGTGGGGAACTCTCAGGGTTGCAAAGGTTGTCTTGCCATCGGGCCCTGGTGTTCTGCCACTGTGGGATTCCCCAGCTGTCCTGTCCCTGCTATTGACAGCGCTGGTCTAGCGTCTGTCTCCTTGGCAGCGGTGGCAGTCTATTAGGACCTAGTGCTGGTGACATTATGGAGGGGAAGGCTGGCACTATTGGTTATAAAGAGCTGAGCCCCCAGCTGGTCACCTAGCAGCAGCAATGCTGTATAACTTTCTCTGTTGACATGCTGATCGGGATGTGATCCAGGTGATGCTCCCAGTCAGATCTAATAAACACAGTATTGATTAGCATCAAGAGTACAACCACATATATATATATATATATATATATATATATATAAAATGATATATCTATATCAACTGTATGATGTATGCCTGTAAAGTGTGGGCTTTGATCAATAAAATCACTGATATTTAACACTAGGATTTGACTAGGAGCATCACCTGGCTTGCATCTCGATGAGAATGTCAGAGAAGGCTCCACTGCTGCTAAGCAACCTGCAGGGAGCTCCACTGTCTACAACCAATAGAGATGGGCTTGGGTGTGTTTGAAATCCCACATGCCCGATCCCGCCAGGAAGCCGACACTCCACAGTGCTAATCACAGCTACTAAGACAGTCCTGATCTGAGCAGCTGTGGACCGGAAAATGTCTCACTGCCTGCGATTAGCGCTGTGCAGTGTGGGCTTCCTGGCAGGCTCTGGCATGTGGAATTTTGAACATGCCCAGCCCATCTCTAACAACAAATTGTGCTGGCCCTCCTGTACATCAGCCATATAAAATAACCAGCACTGGGTTCCAATGTGCTCCCGCCGCTGCCAAGGAGGCAGAGACTGTGAATAGACAGGACAGCAACTCTGGTTATTCCAGCAATGGTCCCACACTGGGAGGATTCCCCCTATCCACCTATAATGTGTAGATGGGAAAATTAGATCATTTCTTTTTTTTTTTTTTTATTCAACCTAATAGTTTAATGAAAAAAAGTGAGCAATGTATGGGCTGCCTAAGAGCTAAGACCAGCCATAGACAGTTTAAATCTCAGCTGGTTCAGCAGTAAGTGGTTGAGATTTGAACCATTAATGAGTAGATTCTCTTATGATTATCACTAGTGGTTGCTATAGCCACTAGTGATAATCACTGTTTGTCGGGAGAATACAATTGCTGGGCAGGAGGGATATTCCCCTGTCAGCGCTGTCTGTGTTGATGGGGAAATCATGCAAATTTCTTTCCTGCAATCTGTTGATGCAGGAAAGAAATTTACACCGTATATTACCTGCCTAACTGAAAGTGAAAGTAAATTGTGAATGTCTTGAAAGAACAGGAGAGGGGGAGGGAGACAGATGGGGGAGTGAAGGGATGGAGATAATGCAGTTCAGTGATTACAGTGTACTGCAGTCTGCAGTGCACACACTTACCCACGGTCCAGGCTAGAATCTCAGGCATCATTCACACACAGCAAGGAATGCTGCTGATTTTCATATTTCCCATCCACACATCCCCTTTCTTCAGATACAGCACACCGGGATAGTGTGGGCGGGACTGAAAGGAGGAGGAGCTGTATTCCTCCCTGCTCGTATGAGGAGAGTGAGGGGAGTGGCTGGACTCGCTGGGCTGTAAAAAAGTGTCATAGACTGACACTCGGCTCAGCTTGCAGTCACCACTCGCGGAAATTACAGGCTGGTTCTCCTGTCCTAAGGACAGGATAAATCAGTCTGTTTTTTCAGTAACTGAGATGAAGGCTTGGGCCCCCCCTCCCCCACAGTGCTCATGGAGTCCTTTCTGCAACTCTCTCTTCTCCGTGCCAATGAGGATGCAGGGGAAGGAGCAGATCGGGCATCTGTGGTTGTGTGAGCGCTCGCATTATGCAGTGTCAGCGAGCAGAGGGAGGGGAGAGGAATGTCCCACAGAGCTGACTGGGGACGCTCTCCTACTAAGGAGAGACTGTTACTCCAGCAGCGGCCCGAGCAAAATACAAAAAATGCAAATGGGGGGGCACATGGTGGGGCACAGCATAATGTTGGGGGGGTCAGGGCCCCCTCTGGCCCCCCCTAGGGTCGCCATTGGAGGTCAGGCACTAATGTGGACAAGAAGGCCTGGCTCGCAGTCTCTGCTATAATTCATCCCAAAAGTGTTCTGTTGAGTTGAGCTCAGGAATCTGTGCAGGCCATTCAACTTCCTCCACCCCAAACTCGCTCATCCAAACTATTTTGCCAAAAGTATTGGGCCACCCCTCCAAATCATTTGGTGGAGGGGGGGTTATGATTTGGGGTTGTTTTTCAGGAGTGGGGATTGGCCTCTTAGTTCCAGTGAAGGGAACACTTAAAGCGGTGGTTCACCCTAAAACTACTCTGTCCCATCCCATCCAGCATACTGGCGTCAGCGCCAGTATGTTGTTTTGTTTTTTTAATTGCTCTACTTACTGTTTAATGAATAATTTTCTGTTCTCTCCACCGCGGGTGAATGGCACGGCTATGTCGCGTCACGCTTTCCGAAAATAGCCGATTTAGGACTCGGCTCTTCCCAGCGCCTGTGCACAGACCTAGGAGCTGACTGCGCAGGCGCCGTACATAGCCGAGTCCTATTTCGGCTTTTTTCGGAGGGTGTGACGCGCTATAGCCATAGGACTCAGATTTATACGGCGCCTGCGCAATCAGCTCATAGGTCTGTGCGCAGGCGCCGTATAGCGCCGGGAAGAGCCGGGTCCTAAATCGGCTATTTTCGGAAGGTGTGACGTGACATAGCCGCGCTATTCACCCGCGGTGGAGAGAAAAGAAAATTATTCATTAAACAGTAATTAGAGCAATTAAAAAAAAAACAGCATACTGGCGCTGATGCCAGTATGCTGGATGGGATGGGACAGAGTCGTTTTAGGATAAACCACCGCTTTAAGGCGTCTGCATACCAAGACATTTTGGACAATTACATGCTCATAACTTTATGGGAACAGTTTGGGGATGGCCCCTTTCTTTTGCAACATGACTGCGCACCAGTACACAAAGCAAAGCCCATAAAGACAAGAATGAGCAATTTTGGGGTGGAGGAACTTGACTGGCCTACAAAGAGTCCTAATCTCAACCTGATAGAACACCTTTGGGGTGAATTAGGGTGGAGACTGCAAGACAGGCCTTCTCATCGACATCAGTGCCTGACCTCATAAATGCGCTTCTGGAAGAATTGTCAAACATTCCCATAGACAGACCCCTAAACCTTGTGGACGGCCTTCCCAGAAGAGCTGAAGCCTTTATAGCTGCAAAGGATGGGCCAATTTAATATTGAACCCTACGGACTAAGACCGGGATGCCATTAATGTTTATGTGTGTGTAAAGGCAGGTGTCCCAATACTTTTGTCAAAATAGTGTATATCCATAAGTGTGCGCAGCCTATTGCATTAGGGCAGGGATCCTCAAACTACGGCCCTCCAGTTGTTGGGGAACTACACATCCCATGAGGCATTGCAAAACTCTGACATTCACAGACATGATGAGGCATGATGGGAATTGTAGTTCCTGAACATCTGGAGGGCAGTAGTTTGAAGACCCCTGCATTAGGGTGTGCACCCCAAAGCTCAAACACATATGCCTGTGCATGTGTATACGGTATTATACTGCCGGTGTCAGTAGAGCAGTGGATGATGTCATTAGGGCAGAGTTTGGTGTCAGTAATTCTTTTTTTACTATTTAATTTTTTATTATCTTTTACAATTAATTTTTTATTTTATTTTTTAAATGTAATTCTTATTATTTATAGTTTTATTCCTTTATTCTTTTTTTTCATTTTTTTAGGAGTCCCATTATGTCAGTAGAGCAGAGTTTGGTGTCCACGGCGCAGTGGATGGTGTCAATAGTTTTTATTTTTACAATTTTATTTATTATTTTTTACAATTTTATTATTATTATTATTTATAATTTGTTTGTTTTTTGGGTCTAATATCATTGGTCTAAACAGGGGGCATATGCAGCATACAATGTGATTAGGGTGTGCCCAGGCACACCCTGTGCGCACGCCTATGTGTATATCTAAAGCCAAAACATTTTTTTTCATCCTGGCTAGAGTAGAAAATGCATAAAACATTGCAGACATAGCTATTCCATATATGAATCCATTAACTTTACCTCCCCAAGATCTCTTTGGGCTCATATTTCTCATAAAACTCTTGAGAAGTCTGCCAATCTGGTAATTCCTCATCACGCGTCATCTTATATTATCTTTGAAAGCTTCTTCAGGGACCTGCAACAGATAAGAGTGTAATTATTGCAGTCATATTTAATATCGGATATAAATTTACCTGTTATTTTCATACTTTATGTACCGTTATGTGAATGACGTATGTTGAATAGAACTAGGATGAACTAGGATGAGTTCACCATGCAATATAAGTCAGGACAACCAGCTCTCCCACTCTCCCGATCCATGCATTGAATGTCATGTCATCACTCTGCATCAGCCTCATTCTCACTCCAGGTCTGCTGTTTTACAGGTATGTACTGTACTGTACAGTACTCTGTTCTCCTAAAGTCACCTTCTAGCATTCTGTATACTGTCTTATTGTACTGTATAGTACTCTGTTCTAATAATTGCCCCTTCCAGCGTTCTGTATACTGTACTGTTTTATTTCTTATCCTTAATGTAACGTAATCTGTCCTTTTAAATGCCCCTTTCAGTGTTCTTTATACTGTACTGTTTTATATCCTTATGTACACAGTACTGTTATGTAATGTGTGCTTACTGTATACAGGTATTTCCCACACCATGTCAGCAAAAAGAAAAAGCGTGTTTGCACCTGCAGAAAGTGCTTTAGAAAAAAAGAAAATCTATTGACCTTGATATGAAAAATAAGATCATTACGGACTATGAGACTGGCAAGAACGTTAAAGTGTAAGTAAACCCCCCCTATCGTTTTCAACCAAGGAAGCTACCATCTTTGCCTCTGTGTAAATTTACAACTGCCATGATGCTACACATGTGATCAGTTATGACACCAGCCATTGGATGGTTTGGCAGTTTGGTTGAGAGCACAACCAATGGGAGTGTTACATTTCTAGCACGGCCGGTAATGAAACTGTTTTATGGATGGGTTTACTTCCGCTTTAAAGAAATAGCAAGTGAATTGGAATTTGCACATTCTACCATTTCAACAATCCTAAGGATAAAGTGAACGAGGCAGTAAAAACATTGACAGGATATCCAGCCATAATAACTAGGCAGCGGAAATGCCTCATTCATGAAATGGAGAAATTGGTGGTGGTATGGATTGATGATCAAATATAAAAAGAATGCCAATGAGTCTTTTATTGATTGAAACCAAAGCATGCAGTATTTTTGAGAATTTGAAAGTGAACAAGGGAGAAGATTCGACTGAAACATTTACAGCAAGCCAGGGATGGTTTCAAAGGTTTCGTCGAAGATTCAGTGTGGATGCTGCAAGTGCAAATGTGGAAGCAGCTGAAAAGTTTGTGGTGGAGTTTGATAAAATCATCTAAAAGGTGGCTATTGTCCAGAGCAGATATTTAACGTGGATGAAACTGTACTTTTTTGGAAACAAATGCCTAAAATGTCCTAAATACAGAAAGAAGATAAAACAATGCCAAGTTAAAGCCTCTCCTCATCTATTGTTCACAGAACCCATGTGCATTGAAGCAGGTTAGTAAGTACACACTGCCTGTTTATTATCGAGCAAATAAAGCATGGATGATACAAGCTTTATTTGATGACTGGTTCACCAACTGGTTCATACCCCCGGTCAAGCGTTATTGTCATCAAAAGGCTGTTCCCTTTAAAATGATTCTTCTGCTTGACAATGCCCCAGGCCACCCCCAGCATCTTGATGACCTACATTCAGACGTAAAGGTAGTGCATCTGCCTAAAAAAAACAGCTGCTATTCTACAACCCATAGGTCAAAGTGCAATAGCATCGGCTTTGGAGTGAGTAATAGAAAAGTGTATGCAGGGTATATGGAAAAAATGCCTAAACTGGTTTGTAAACAATAGCAAAGGGTATGATGTAACAGAAGTTATAAATCAAAAAAGTGTGCACTTTGCTAACATGCTTGACTTAGATGTTGAAGTGACTGATGTGAAAGAATTAGTGGAATTTGTTGAGGGAGTGCGAAGTAATGAAGGTTTAATAGAGTTGGAAGCCCAACAGCACATATGCCGCGTACACACGATAATTTTTCGGCATAAAAAAATACGTTTTTAAAAAAGTCATTTAAAATGATCGTGTGTGGGCTTCACATAGTTTTTCATCTTCTGAAAAACGACAAAAAATAAATAAAATTAGAGCATGCTGCTTTTTTTAACGTTGTTTTAAAAAAAATCGTTTTTAGGTTGTAAAAATGATCGCATGTGGGCTAAAACGACGTTAAAAGCGACGTTTTAAACCCGCGCATGCTCAGAAGCAAGTTATGAGACGGGAGCTTGAATGGAACTTCCCCTTTAGAGTGCCGTTGTACGTGTTGTACGTCACCGCGCTTTGCTCATCATTTTTTTAAAACAATGGTGTGTGGGCAACATCGTTTTTAATGATGAAGTTGGAAAAACTATGTTTTTTCTACATGCTGAAAAATTAAGTTAGAACAGGCATTAGAACAGGAAGAAAAGGAGGAAATAATGAAGTACAGGGGTTAGCTGGCATGTTCTCAAAAGTGAATGCAGCTTTAATACTATTAGAGAGTATGGACCCAAATGTTAAAAGATTCTCTAAAGTGGAACGGCAGATGAAGGAACTTATACGATGTTATCGTGAAATTTATAAAGAAAAAAAAAAGAAAATGACAAAGCAGAGCACCTTGACAGAATTCTTCTTGCAAGCCAACCCTACGAGTTCCATTTCCTTGTCATCTCCTGATGACCCTGCCTGTAACTCCAATGATGATACTGATGACCCTGCTGGAAATTTTAATTTTAATGACGACTCTGATGACCCTGAAGAACGATCACCCTTTAAAGGGTGATCGTGATCAATATGTACATGGGGTAATCAATATGTACATGGGGAAGCCATAATGGCTTACTACATATGCAGACTATGCTTTATTCTATGATGTGGCACACAACAGTTGTGCTTTACTGATTTTTCTCACAATGCACGTCTGAATCAGCAGATTTATTGCCTGGAATTTATAAAGAATGTTGTAGACACTCAATTCGTATGCACCTCCACACAACAAATGTTAATAACCGTGACAATTTTTTGTACATGTCCAAGAGGAATTAAAGGGACACACACTGCTGACATCACAATACCCCTGTACCTTAAAACTTTACAACATGAGGGCAGACAGTACAGTTACTATACAATTTAATACAGGAGGAACCAGAGAGCCCTGCTCGTAAGAAAATACATGTTTTGCTGTGCAACCAATACACAGGAGGATCAAGGAGAAGTAAGCATTTGGAGCAATGCTGTCTGTTGCTAAATTCTTCGGGGGTCAGCCTGTCAGTGCTGAGACCATACGCCACACACTGCATTAAATTGGTCTGCATGGCTGTCATCCCAGAAGGAAGCCTCGTCTAAATATGATGCAGAAGAAAGCCCGCAAACTGTCCTTAGTCTGCTGAAGACAAGCAGACTACGGACATGGATTACTGCAACCATGTCCTGTGGTCTAATGAGACCAAGATAAACTTATTTGGTTCAGATGGTGTCAAGCCTGTGTGGCGGCAGCCAGGTGAGGAGTAAAAAGACAAGTGTGTCTTGCCTACTGTCAAGCATGGGATGGAAGGTAGAGGAGCGCAAGGTCTCTTAACATCCACCAGCTCCGTGATATCGTCATGGAGGAGTGGAAAAGGACTCCAGTGGCAACCTGTTAAACACAACAAAGTCTGGCGCTATAGAATCCCGCCAGGAGATCTCTCAAAATGGTTGAGTGATCCTGAAGCAGCTGTGTGGAGGTTTAGCACCAGAAGCGGTGCTAATTGTAAAACCAAGCATTTTCGTGGGAATTAATTGGTTGCAGTGGCAACCTGTAAAGATCTGGTGAACTCCATGTCCAAGTGGTTTAAGGCAGTGCTGGAAAATAATTGTGGCAACACAAAATATTGACACTTTCACTTGGGGTGTACTCACTTTTGTTGCCAACGGTTTAGACATTAATGGCTGTATGTTGAGTTAGGCTCGATTCACACCTATGCATGTTGCTTTTAAGCATTTTTGCAGTGCTTTTTGCGGGGCTTGCTGCGTTTTTTGACGTGCGTTTTATCGCGATTTGCGTTTTTTTTTTTTAGTCATCAATTTAATTTTTTTTACATTTAACAACCTTTAACAACCAGCTATAAACAGGTTAAAACAAAACAAAAAAAAATGCAAATTGCGGCAAAATCGCGATACTTGTGTTTTGGATGTGGGTCCATTGAATTCTATTACATGCAAAATGCTGCTTTTTGCAGAGGCACAAAAAAGCATTGATGTGAACATGTTCTATAGGAAACCATGTTAAAATATTTCCCTGCATTTCTGCAAAATGCATCAAAAAACGTATTGTGAATGGAGCCTTAGTTTGAGGGGACAGCTAATGTACACTGTTATACAAGCTGTACACTCAGTACTTTACATTGTAGCAAAGTGTAATTTCTTCAGTGTTGTCACATGGAAAGATATAAAATATTTACAAAAATGTGAGGGGTGTACTCACTTTTGTGAGATACTGAATTTCTTCACCCGGAGGGCTACTAGGTATACAGAATGCAGTAGCATGTCTTGCATACATTTAGTGCTGGTCTCTTCTGGGTACTCCAGGAGCAACTTTCCATCTGCATACTGGGCACCTCCACCATTTTTTTCAGTGAACACAAGGCATTCTTTGATTTTATCCAATCAGATAAGGGGAAGAGAGGGGTAGCGGATGACATCACAACAGCACCCGCAAGAGATTTTATATATATCCCCAGCATATCTTCAAATGCAATATATGACAAATTAGATGTACTGTGACTAAGCAAAAGTTCAGCTTTAATGGGTGCAGCATATGTTTAAGGATTTTATGTAAACAAAATAGTTATACAGTAGTGCTGTGTTAAAGTGGTTGTAAACCTAGTTACACTTTTACATACTAAGGCTTACCTGTAGGTACTGGAAATATCTCCTAAACCTGCACAGTTTAGGAGACATTTACCATATACGTGCACGCTGACGTCATCGGCGCATGCGCACTGAAGAAAGGGCACAATCATGCCCTTTCTAATGGGCTTGTGCCGTGACTGCCGGCTCCAGCGCACATACATGGGAGAGACATCATCGCGACTCTGGCTAGCCACAGGGCCAGAGTCCACGGCCCCCAGAAGGAAGAGGGGTGAAGATGGATGGGCCACCAGTGGGGACATTGCAGGCTTCGCTTGCAGGTAAGTACCCATTATGCTTTTACTTTGCAGGGTAAAAAAGACAAAGTAAAACCCATCAGGGCTTAAAACCTCTTTAACCTGGCGGTATTCCCGAGTCTGGCTCGGGGTAAGATTTTAATAACAGAAGCGGTATCCCCGAGCCCGACTCGGGATCGCTCGCAGCATCCACAGGCAGGGTTTACTTACCTTGTCACCAGGGGCGGACTGACCATAGGGCACTTCGGGCACGGACCGAGGGCCCGTGACCAGTAGGGGGCCCCATGACAGTGTCCCCTTTGATCTACCCGTCAATCACAGACGGGTAAATCGGGTCCCGAATCACTGCTTCCTGCTAGAACTGCAGTGTAAACAGACCTCTTGTGAATCATGCGCTCCTCCCCGCCGACCCCTCCTTCCTTCCCATCCACCCCAGGTGCTTGTATGGCATCACCTCGGACGGACGAGAAGAGAGGAGGGGCCGGCGGGGAGGAGCGCATCACAAGAGGTCTGTTTACAGCCGCTTCCACGCGCTACTCTGCATCTAGGAAGGAAGTGTAAACAGACATCCTGTGCACTGTGTATACTGTCCCGTGTCTGCTGGCCTGTGCCCTGTGTATACTGTCCTGTGCCCTGCTGTATATGCTGTCATGTGCCCTGCTGTGTATACTGTCCTGTGCCCTGTGTATACTGTCCTGTGCCCTGCTGTATATGCTGTCATGTGCCCTGCTGTGTATACTGTCCTGTGCCCTGTGTATACTGTCCTGTGCCCTGCTGTATATGCTGTCATGTGCCCTGCTGTGTATGCTGTCCTGTGCCCTGTGTATACCGTCCTGTGTATACTGTCCTGTGCCCTGTGTATACTGTCTTGTGCCCTGTGTATACTGCCCTGTGTATACTGTCCTGTGCCCTGTGTATACTGTCCTGTGTATACTGTCCTGTGCCCTGTGTATACTGTCCTGTGTATACTGTCCTGTGCCCTGTGTATACTGTCCTGTGTATACTGTCCTGTGCCCTGTGTATACTGTCCTGTGTATATTGTCCTGTGCCCTGTGTCCACTGTCCTGTGCCCTGTGTATACTGTCCTGTGCCCACTATCCTGTGTATACTGTCCTATGCCCTGTGTATGCTGCCCTGTGTATACTGTCCTGTGCCCTGTGTATACTGTCCTGTGTATACTGTCCTGTGTCTGCTGTCCTGTGCCCTGTGTATACTGTCCTGTGTCTGCTGTCCTGTGCCCTGTGTATACTGTCCTGTGTCTGCTGTCCTGTGCCCTGTGTATACTGTCCTGTGTCTGCTGTCCTGTGCCCTGTGTATACTGTCCTGTGTCTGCTGTCCTGTGCCCTGTGTATACTGTCCTGTGCCCTGTGTATACTGTCCTGTGCCCACTGTCCTGTGTATACTGTCCTGTGCCCTGTGTATACTGTCCTGTGCCCTGTGTATACTGTCCTGTGCCCTGTGTCTGCTGTCCTGTGTATACTGTTCTGTGCCCTGTGTATACTGTCCTGTGTATACTGTCCTGTGCCCACTGTCCTGTGTATACTATCCTGTGTATGCTGTCCTGTGTATACTGTCCTGTGTATACTGTCATGTGTCTGCTTTCCTGTGCCCTGTGTATACTGTCCTGTGTCTGCTGTCCTGTGCCCTGTGTATACTGTCCTGTGTCCTGTGTATACTGTCCTGTGCCCTGTGTATACTGTCCTGTGTATACTAGCCTGTGCCCTGTGTATACTGTCCTGTGTGCTGTGTATGCTGTCCTGTGCCCTGCTGTGTATGCTGTCCTGTGTATACTGTCCTGTGCCCTGTTTATACTGTCCTGTGCCCACTGTCCTGTGTATACTGTCCTGTGCCCTGTGTATACTGTTCTGTGTCTGCTGTCCTGTGCCCTCTGTATACTGTCCTGTGTCCCTATATACATGTGCCCAGCATCCTGATCATGCCCTAGAATCTGTCCATACCCTGCTCTCTCTCTCTGCAACATACCATGCTCTCTCTCTCTCTCTGCCCCATACCCTGCTTTTTCTCTCTCTGCCCCATACCCTGCTCTTTCTCTCTTTGCCCCATACCCTGCTATCTGCCCATACCCTGCTCTCTGTCTGTCCCATGCCCTGCTATCTGCCCATACCCTGCTCTCTGTCTGTCCCATGCCCTGCTATCTGCCCATACCCTGTTCTCTGCCCCATGCCCTGATATCTGCCAATATGTTGCTCTCTGCCACATGCCCTGATGTCTGCCCATGCCCTGCTCTGTGCCCCTCTGCCCTGCTCTTTGTCTCATACTCTGATGTGTGCCCACTTGCCCTGCTCTGTGCACCCCCATGCCCTTCTGTGTGTGCCCATGATGTGCCCTGTGATGTGTCCCATGACCTACTGTGTGCCCCGTGAAATGCCCTACTGTGTGCCCCATGATGTGCTCTACGGTGTGCACCATGATGTGTCCTACTGTGTGCCCAATGCCCTACGATATGTCCCACTGTGTGCCCAATTCCCTCCTTTTGGCCCTGTAATGTGTCCTGTGCCCCCATGCCCTTATGTCTGCCCCATGCCCTGCTCTTTGCCCCATGCCCTGCTGTCTACAATATGCCCTGCTCTCTGACCCCATGCCCTGATGTCTGTCCTCATGCCCTTCTCTGTGCCCCAATTCCCTGATGTCTGCCCCATGCCCTTCTCTGTGCCCCCATGTTGTGATGTCTGCCCCACACCCTGCTCTGCGCCCCCATGCCCCAGGCCCTGCTCCATGCCCCTAGGCCCTGCTGTGTGCCCCCATGATGTGTGTGGGTGTAGCTTGAGTGTGGGCAGGGATACAGGGGGGCCCATGATCTCCTGTTGCCCGGGGGCCCCATGAGTTGTCAGTCCGCCCCTGCTTGTCACTGGATCCTGCGCTCACTCTCTGCTCTGTGAGCGAGCGGTGTCCTCCTCGCTCGATTCACAGTGGCCGTGTGCCGCCGATCTCCGTTCCCTGCAACGTTACGACGCACGGAGGCAGAGAACGGCGCCAAATTCAAAAAAGTAAACAAACAAATTACATACAGATTACAGTACTGTATGTAAAAAATACACACCCCCCTTGTCCCTAGTGGTCTGCCCAGTGTCCTGCATGTACTTTTATATAATAAAAACTGTTCTTTCTGCTTTCAAACTGTAGATTGTCCATAGCAACCAAAAGTGTCCCTTTATGTCAAAAATTGTTTTAGAGCAGCTAGAAAACAGCGATAATAAATTATAATCACTTGCAGAATTGAGCGATAGCGATTTATGGGGGAATTCGTCATTAAAAAAATAAAACTAATGACAGCGACAATTCTGCAACTGAGCAAATTTCAGTGATTTTGATTTGATTACATTATTGAATATTTTTTATTATAATTATATTATTATTTGTTATAATTATTTATAGTTATTTATTATATTATAATTCATGATTTTGTTTTTCAAAACTTTATCATACTCGAAATGTCTACTAGACTCTTGTTTGGACAGATTTAAGTGAGTTATTCCAAATGCCACGTACACACGATCGGTTTGTCTGATGAAAATGGTCTGATGGACCGTTTTCATCAGACTAACCGATTATGTGTGGGCCCCATCGGTTATTTATCCATTGGTTAAAAAACGAGGAACTTGTTTTAAAATGATCTGATGGTTAACTAATCGAAAAATATGTTCGTCTGTGGGTACGTCCATCGGTTAAAAATCCATGCATGCTCAGAATCAAGTCGACGCATGTTTGGAAGCATTGAACTTCCTTTTTCTCAGCACGACGTTGTGTTTTACGTCACCGCGTTCTGAAACGATCGTTTTTTTTTTTTTAACCGATGGTGTGTAGGCACGACTAATGAAAGTGAGCTTCATCGGATATCTGATGAAAGAATTCATCAGACCGCTTTCATTGGATGAACCAATCGTGTGTACAGGGCATTAGAATTACAGGCCTACAATGTAAAACGCCAAATTTTCATGCAAAATAATTGTACTGCTTTCAGCACCTAAAACCAGATATAATCATACCGCCAGGGAGGTTAATATATATACTGTATATTAGTGATATTACCATTAATTTGCCTGTGAATGATAAAGTCTTAAGCTTGATACACACTATATAATTTTTGTTCTTAGATTTCCTTTAGATTTACCCTCAACTATGTAGTGCATGGGCCTGCCTGATTGCCTACAAATTGAAAGTGTTTAAATTATATTGTTTTAGTAAATATAAAGAAAACAATTCTGCAGAAAATTGTGTAGTGTGTAGCCAGCTTTAGAAGTGAAGTTTGGGAGCTGCTATTGTTGACTTGTGTCCGATAGTGCAAAGCTCTTCGGTTGCCATCCTTTACTACATGGTAAGTCACTGACCTTTTTTTTCTTTCACTGTTTAGTTCACCCACGATCCCTTTACTCCTCATTCCCTTTTCACTTCCTCTTCCCATTCCCTCCCTCACAGCGCAGCTACCATACTTTACATTATTATCACTTTTTCTGTTAGGATCAGATCCACAGGTGTTGCTGCAGCCCCCCCCCCCCCCCCCCCCCAGTCAATCAGACAGCGCCGGAGTTCTCCATTTCTATAAGTGCGTAGCAAGTCATTTTTAGAGAAACCTGGTATGTTGGAGGTCAGAGACTTTCTAAGTAGTAAAAAAAAAAGATAAGGATGAACCCAGATGCTGCACCTTCAAAAACAAATAAGCAGCGAGGACTCCAATATTTCTATCCTGACAGAAATAAAGCCTTTGCATTATTTCCTCCGTCTAAAATAGCATCAAGAATGCAAATACAGTATATAATATTTACACAGAGAAGGACCAGATCAGTGACTTACCTTTTTTTGGATTTGTTGCCTTTTGCTCCACAGTGAAGACAATTTCCTGCCAGTGCAGTACTATATTTAAATTCGTGAAATTACTAAAATTATTAATGAAAAAAAGCTAGAATAATTGTGTCCATTTTCTGCTCTGATAGATGACTAAGCTTGTTTATGCATCTGTTATATTACATAAATCATTTCCTGGAAGGATGTTACATCATTCTTGTCTCTCTGAGAATACACTAAGGGTAATACAGCCATAAAGGAAGGCTATCTAATTGCTGCTCACAACGTACAGCACTGTTATACAGCATTATTTGACTTGGATAAAACTAAACTGTGCCCACCTTTTAGTTCTTTTGCAGGGAAAACATTATGAGCAAACGTCACCGGCTTTACTGTTTCTTTGAGTGCTGTTTCTTTTTGAGAGCTGTGCAAACATTTATAGAGCTTGCTAATAATAAACTAGCATAAGCCGTGAAAATACATGCATGTACTATTGTCAGTGGCATAGGCCCCCCCAAAATCTATCATCCATAGTAAGGTTACAATTTATGCCAACAATCTGCTCTACTTCTCCACACTGGCCACAGCCAATGACCAGTCTCCCTTGTACGCTTAGTGAACTTCTTAAAGTGGAATTCCAGCTTACTACTTACAAAAACTAAAAAATTTAACAGAATGCACACCTGAGGCCGCGTACACACGACCGGTTTCCTCGGCAGAATCCAGCAAAAAACTCGGTGGGAGAGCTTTTTTGCAGAGGAAACCGGTCGTGTGTACGTTTTTCATCGAGGAAACTGTCGAGGAACTCGACGAGCCAAAAAGAGAGCATGTTCTCTTTTTTCTCGATGGGAGTCGAATTTGGCTCGTCAAGTTTCTCGTCGGGCTGCTTTTCGACGAGAAACTCGAGCGTGTGTATGCTAAGAAACCCGTGCACCTTCGGTAAAAGTAGCGTTTGTAATGGAAATAGCACATTTGTCACTCTGTTACAGACTGAAAAGTGCAAATGTTTCTTACCAAACTTTTTCCTAACACGCAGTAACATGAGATTAGCAAAAGCAGCCCCAAGGGTTGTGCCAGTGGAATCAAACTTCCCCTGCCGTAGTTTGTGTTGAAGTCACAGCGTTTGAGAACGAGGAGATTTGGTCTTGACAGTGTGTACGCAAAGCAAGCTTGTCGAGTTCCTCGACAAGCCTAATAAGGAACTCGACGAGGAAAACGATGTGTTTCGCCTGACGAGTTCCTCGGTCGTGTGTATGAGGCCTAAGGGTTACCTTCTCCAATTTAGTACAAAAATACACAGCATCACTAAAATATCTCCAAAAAGTCTATTCTCCCCACCACACAACCACCCCCCCCCCCCATTTTGCCTCCCCCACAACAAAATAGCACTGCAAAATCAATAGGTCCCAGAAACCATGCCCACCTTCCCCCTACATGACAGGATAACACAGAAACTTCCCCTAGGAGCTGGATCCAAAAAAACGCAATAACTCCCCCCAAAAGAAGTGAACTTCTTAAAGTGGAATTCCAACTTACACCAAGCCAGCCTTAAATATGTCCTGTCCCCTTCCTAACACATATGTTAATTTACCTGTGTAAGAAATATGTATATCAGAAGCAACCTGAAAATAGGCAAGTATATGAACCTTTCTTACACAGATTAGTTAGTGTTAGCCTGGGGGTGGGTGGGCATTTTTAAGGCTAGTTAGGTGTAAGCAGGAATTCTACTTTAAATTTGGTTATCTATTGAACTAAAAAGTTAACCTGCAGCTTTCTTCTCACCCTTTGATCTCCACTGCTATTGGGGGGTGTGGGGAGGGGGAGGCATCTCTTGTTTACCCTCTCTTTTGCTCCCGGCCATTTTTATTCTCCCATTACCTTTTGTCTGCTGTTAGGGCAGATGGTAAGACAGCCATTTTGGGAACACTCAATATCATACAAGGGCCAATTTAGACAGGAGCCAATTAGCGCAAAAAACGCAGTGCCCAAGCTGAAATTTCACCTGGGCAGGAGGAGGGTATATGTGCCCAGTAAGCAAGTAGTTAACAAAATAAAAAATACATAACTGGGTTACATTGGGCTTTTTTTGTAAAATATATGCCTTGGGCTTAGCTTATAGTAGTGTAGAGCACCACTTAAGGAGCCGCAGATAACTGGGATCCCCTACCCTGCACGGCCAGGCATACCAAATTTTCACAGGCACTCTACAGACAGAGAACAGTCCATGACTTTGTTTTTGTTGTTTATTGAGGGTTAAATAACTTGGATGGGGATAGAAGGTAATAGGATGCCCACCCGATTTCAGTAAAAAAACGTTGGCGACATCTTCCTATACACAGTTTATATACAGTCTCCTTGACACTCCTCCTGCACTTAATTTGCTGGCAGACTCCAGTTAGATCACTGTCCCTGAGATTTCCCAGGGAAAGGATGAAGAATTTTCACAACTCTGCCTTCAGAGAGAACTAGTTACATGTGGCAGTCTCCCCCCTTGTTATTCCCCAGTAGTGCTGCTCTACTCACAGTGTCATCTCACTTGCTCCCGTGCCTTCAGGAAGAGCTTCCTCCATGTGTTGTGGCAGGATCCTTCCAGTGTCTGATCTCCTGCCCAAGGTCACCCGCCCCCCCCCCCAGATGGCCACCAACAGTATCCAGAGCACTATATCTCCATATTCTACCCGACTGCCCCTGCTGGCATGGCCCATGCGTATTTACGAGGTAAGCCTTGCCCCCTGCCAGTTATTTACTGAAGATTAGCCAAAACCCTCATAAAGATTCCAAACAGCTCCTCATAACCTCCACCCACCAGCTCTAGAAGTTTCTACAACCTTCTAGACCAGGGGTCTCAAACTGGCGGCCCTCCAGGTGTTGCAAAACTACAATTCCCATGAGACATTGCAAGGCTGACGGTTACAAGCATGACGCCCACAGGCAAAGGCATGATGGGACTTGTAGTTTTGCTACAGCTGGAGGGCCGCCAGTTTGTGACCCCTGTTCTAGACCAAGGGGAGGCATGAGAGAAGCTGTCAGTATGAGTCATCCAGCCCTGACTCACTGAACCCTGACTCAGATTCATAGCTCAAGCTTAGCCCTGAGCTAAACTAAATTTTCCTACCCTAACAAACCTACACTACAAAACCTTACATCTAGCACACACTGGAGGGTGCTTCAGTATTGATTTTGCATGACCAACACATTTCTGTTGCTTTCCATTGGTGAAGCTCTAACATCAGTTGATCAATCAAATAGTCCTGCTCGCTGTTTCGGGATACTATTAGAAATCATACAGCAACATTTTGCTTGTTTATTTGTGAAATATTTGTGCTGATCTTACATGGCATGTAGATGACCAGCAAACCTTATATAATTAACAAAGGTATTAAATAAAAAAATCCAAATCTATGTGTAATTAGTATTCATCATGCTTCTACTTGTTAAAAACAATTCATCATGTTTATACATTATATTGTAGTTCTATGGCAGAAAATCAAAGACATTTCATTAGATTGAGGGCAGTAAAGATAAAAGCATTAGAATAAATTAAATACAGAGCTCTTACATAATCTTCCTAATATGCCTGTGAAAAATAGGACATTTTGAACAGATATGTGTCCTTGATATGGAGTACAATTAAAAAAGGAATATCTTTTTTTTGTAAAGAGCGATATAACTGTTAGTTGTCAAAGTCAAGACATAATGCAGTTTCAATAGCAGTATTGAAAATAACACAGATTTGATGCTCAATAAAAGAATCATCTTTCTCCAGAATCTGTGTACCTTGAAATATGGCTATAAAGACAATAGCTGCTTTCAGTATAATAACACTCCTCTTACCTCTAATGAAGCTGGGCCCAACAGTGTTTTCCTGATGGTATTCCCATGTATACTAACAGCAAGGATCCCAGAATCCTGCATACACGCAGCCTGGCAGAGTGATCATCCCCTGAGCTTGTGTTCTGTACACTGCAGATCTAAGCAAGTGACTTGCCAAAAATACATTGCTATTCATCCTGGAATACAAGCAGCAAAGCCAAGCCTCAACATGTGCTCTTACCACTTAGCTGTCGTGTACTTGTTATGTACTCAGAGCAACATGTGTGACCTGAAGGAAGGTGAATATTAGTCTAAATAGCACCAGAATACATACTTTTACTTACTGATTTTATAATGCTATGCGTTCACTTGCAGTATCTGCAGTGCAGGATTTCCCAGACTGAAAGCATTTTATTATGGTTACATATCCTGGCTAGTAAAAATGAGCAGGGAGTGCCACTATGATCCTGGCACGGTATGAATGCTACAGTAATCCTATGTATTGTGTGTTGAACTGGTGAAGAAAAAACAGTCCATGGGTGTTTTAAAGTTACAATATTGTAATGCAAGAACATTTTATAACAAGGAACTAGGGAAGTTTTTATTTATAATGCCCACTGTTTTACATTTCTGCATATTATGGTGAGCCCTAGGCAGGGGAAATATACAGACGTGTACAGTAATGTGTACAGATGTGAGTACACCCCTCAAATTGTTGTAAATATTGTCTTATATATTTTCATGTGACAACACTGAAGAAATAAGACTTTGCTACAATGTAAAGTACTGAGTGTCCAGCTTGTATAACAGTGTACATTTGCTGTCCCCTCAAAATAACTCAACACACAGCCATTAATGTCTAAACCGCTGGCAACAAAAGCGAGTACACCCCTAAGTAAAAATGTCCACATTGGGCCCAAAGTGTCAATATTTTGTGTGGCCACCATTTTTTTTCCAACACTGCCTTAATTTTCTTGGGCATGGAGTTCACCAGAGCTTCACAGGTTGCCACGGGAGTCCTCTTCCACTCCTCCATGACAACATCATAGAGCTGGTGGATGTTAGAGACCTTGCACTCCTCCACCTCCTATTTTAGGATGCACCACATATGCTCAATGGGGTTTAGGTCTGAAAACATGCTTGGCCAGTCCATAACCTTTAGCCTCAGCTTCTGTAGCAAGGCAGTGGTCATCTTGGAGGTGTGTTTGGGGTCGTTATGTTGGAATATTGCCCTGCGGCCCAGTGTCTGAAAGGAGTCACAGTAAAGGTTGGCATTCATGGTTCCCTCAATGAATTGTAGCTCCCCAGTGCCAACAGCACTCATGCAGCCCCAGACAAAAGTGAGTACACCCCTCACATTTTTTGTAAATATTTTATTATATTTTTTCATGTGACAACAATGAAGAAAATACACTTTACTACAATGTAAAGTAGTGAGTGTACAGCTTGTATAACAGTGTAAATTTGCTGTCCCCTCAAAATAACGCAACACACAGCCAATGAAGTCTAAACCGCTGGCAACAAAAGTGCACCACTAAGTAAAAAAAAAAAAAAAAAGTTAAGATTGGGCCCAATTAGCCATTTTCCCTCCCCGATGTCATGTGACTCGTTAGTGTTACAAGGTTTCAGGTGAGAATGGGGAGAAGGTGTGTTAAATTTGGTGTTATTGCTCTCACTCTCTCATACTGGTCACTGGAAGTTCAACATGGCACCACATGGCAAAGAACACTCTGAGGATCTCAAAAAAAGAATTGTTGCTCTACATAAAGATGACATAGGGCTATAAGAAAATTGCCAAGACCCTAAAACTGAGCTGCAGCATGGTGGCCAAGACCATACAGCGATTTAACAGGACAGGTTCCACTCAGAACAAGCCTCTCTATGGTCGACCAAAGAAGTTGAGTGCACCTGCTCAGCGTCATGTCCAGAGGTTCTCTTCCGGAAATAGACATATGGGTGCTGCCAGCATTGCTGCATAGGTTGAAGGGGTGGAGAGTCAGCCTGTCAGTGCACAGACCATAAACTGCACATTGCATCAAATTGGTCTGCATGGCTGTCGTCCCAGAAGGAAGCCTCTTCTAAAGATGATGCACAAGAAAGCCCACAAACAGTTTGCTGAAGACAAGCAGACTACGGACATGGATTACTGGAATCATGTCCTTTGGTCTGATGAGACCAAAACAAATCTATTTGGTTCAGATGGTGTCAAGCATGTGTGGTGGTAACCAGATGAAGAGTACAAAGACAAGTCTGGTGGTGGGAGTGTCATGGTCTGGGGCTGCAGTTCATCGAGGGAACCATGAATACCAACATGTACTGTGACATACTGAAGCAGAGCATGTCCTCCCCCCTTTGGAAACTGGGCCACAGGGCAGTATTCCAACATAACAACCCCAAAACACACCTCCAAGATGACCACAGCCTTGCTAAAAAAGATGAAGGTAAAGGTGATGGACTGGCCAAGCATGTCTTCAGACCTAAACCCTATTGAGCATCTGTGGGGCATCCTCAAACAGAAGATGGAGCAGCACAAGGTCTCTAACATTTACCAGCTCTGTGATGTCATCATGGAGGAGTGAAAGAGGACCCCAGTGGAAACCTGTGAATCTCTGGTGCACTCCATGCCCAAGAGGGTTAAGGCAGTGCTGAAAAATAACGGTGGCCCAAGAATTCAGTCATGGTTTTGGACCATACAAACCAATAACACTAGTAAAATAACTGGAAGGATGCAAACATAATTGCAGCCTGTATTTTGCTTTATTTGATCCTGTATGTTAACCTCACAAAAACGGACATCAATGTAGTCCTATATAAAAAGGGATGACAACGGATGATCATCTATTTTCAACCGCTTCCGTCAACGTCAGTTTTTTTGAATGGATGAAAGCCCTATTTTTCATGCGTTAAAAAAACGTAGTGGACGGAAAACGCATGTTAAAACGGACAAACGGTCTGTTTTTGCATGAACAAATGACTCTGGGACTCAAGTGGTTAAGGACTCTGGCAGAAGCAAAAAAAAAATGGATGGAAAAAAAAGCAGATGAAAAACTGATGTAAACTGTTTTTTTCTTTGAAAAAAGTAACTGAACTGATCAAACGAATGGTCCGCATGGGTGAAAGGGGCCTTAAGGGCTAATGTTATAGTTAAAGTGCATAGGGCCATTTAAGTTTGCTCTGGGCACTAAATATCTAATTTCCAAATGCCTGGCACCAGGTTGCAGGCTGCTAAAAATAATGTACCACATTTGGATACAATCAAGAAGTGTTGCCAGTGACTATCCTAATAAAAAAAAAATTCTGCTCATCATAAATTATATTTAGACCTGTGTATCAATGATGACAATATTACACAGGAAATTATATTAACCACCTCCCATCCACCATATAGTAAAATGGCGGCAGGCAAGATCCCCTCTCATTCTGGGATGACATCGCCCCAGTGGCACAGCTCTCATCAGTGCACATCAGTGGAGAAAAATTACTTATTTTAAAAATTTACTGACAGAAACTAAGAATTTTTTTTTTTTTTTAAATGCTCAGTTTATTTATTTTTTAGCAAAAAGTGGTGATTAAATACCACCAAAAATAAAACTGTTACGAAAATACGAACGGGTCCGAATAGGAAAACTTGCGTCTTACGAAATACGAACGGGTCCGAATAGGAAAACTTGAGTCTTACGAAATTATGAATCTTTACGAATATACGGAACGAGACAAAACGGAACAAAAAATCTGAAATTTTTTGTTGTGCACATGTCTACTTCATATACCATTAACATAAATTATGTATTGCGATGTGTTCCATTGTTAAAGCATCTCTATTTTACTGGCAACTATGTCATTTAAACAAGATAATTAACACTAAACTAGAGCCCCACTTTTCCCTCTCTCCCCAGAAGGTTTCCCAAGTTGTATGGTATGCTATTTGTTTAAGGCCTCGTACACACGATCAAATCTGTCTGCTGGAAACGGTCTGCTAGACCGTTTCAGCAGACAGATTCGATCGTGTGTACGGGCAAACAGACGGATTTGGCCACCCGACAGATTTCAAAGCATGCTTTGAAATCTGTCAGCTGGGAACCCGTCCGCCCGACATGTCTGCTGGTTAGTATGCTAACCAGCAGACATGTCTTCTCGCACACGCGCCGAATGATTTCGACGCATGCGCGGAAGTGTTTTACTTCCTGGTGCGGTGACGTGGTGGCGTCAACGTCACCGACACGTCAGCGCGCTGTCTGCTGGCGGGGATTTTGGTTTGCTTGTGTGTACACGCGAGCAAACCAAAATGCCAGCAGACAGATCTGTTCAAATCGGTCGGTCCTAGACCGATTTGAACAGACAGATTTAATCGTATGTACAAGGCCTTATACTTTCCTTTTCAGAAATCTTCAGGCCAATAATGTAATGCTGAAGGGTCCTCTTCTTCTTTGTGGCCCAGGATGGAATGCACTCACAGTATGTATCCAATTTTCAGGTTTGAGTGACATTCTGCATCATTCGATCAAAAAGTCTGAGGACATTTTTTGAACAGGGGTGGGGCAAAAAAGATGGTCTTTAACCATTTCAATACAGGACACTTTCACCCCCTTCCTGCACATGCCAATTAGCTTTCAGTGCAACACTGTACCCAAATTAAATTTATCATATTTTATTCACACAAATAGAGCTTTCTTTTGGTGGTATTTAATCACTGTTGTTTTTTTTTATTTTTTGCGCTATAAAAGAAAAGACTGACAATTCTGTAAAAAAAAATGAAATTTTCTTTATTTCTGTTATAAAATGTAGCAAATTAGTAATTTTTCTTCATACATTTTGGCCAAAATTTATCTTGCTACATATTTTTGGTAAAAATAAGTACAAATTGGTGTATATTATTTGGTCTTTGTGAAAGTTATAGAGTCCACAAGCTATGGTGCCAATATGTGAACATTGATCACACTTGAAGTACTGACGGTCTATCTCATTTCTTGAGACCCTAATTTTCCAGAAAAGTACAAATACCCCCCAAAAATGACCCCTTTTTGGAAATAATACATTCCAATGTATTTAGAAAGAGGCATGGTGAATTTTTTGAAGATTCTTTGCAAAAATCAAGATTTTGTTTTCTTTTCACAAAATTGTCATATTAGCAGGTTGTTTCTCACACACAGAATATGCATACCACAAATTACACTCCAAAACACATTCTGCTATTACTCCCAAGTATGTTGATACCACATGTGTGAAACTTTTACACAGCGTGGCCACATGCAGGGAGCACCTTTAGGTGTTCTGGAGCACCCAGGCCAATTCTGAAATTTCTCTCCTACATGTAAAATTCATTATTTATTTGCTAGAAAATTACATAGAACCCCAAAACATAATATATTGGTTTTCAGCAAACACCTTAGAGAATACAATGGTGGTCGTTGCAACTTTTTATCTCTCACGGTATTTGCGCAACTGTTTTGTGCTTTTAAAAAAAACAAACAGGAAAGTTAGTCCAATGTTTTTGTATAATGTAAATAATGAAGTTATGCCGGGTAAATAGATACCTAGCATGTAACCCTTCAAAATTGCACACGCTCGTGGAATGGCGCCAAACTTAAACTTAAAAATCCCCATAGACGACACTTTACATTTTTTTACTAGTTACATGTTTTTAATTACAGAGGAGGTCTAGGGCTAAAATTATTGCTCCCGCTCCAACGTTCGCAGCGATACCTTACATGCGTGTTTTTGAACGCTGTTTTCATATGTGGGTGGGACTTACATATGTGTCCGCTTCTGCATGCCAGCACACGGGGACAGGGGCACTTAAAAATAATAAAAAATAAAAATTATCCTGGCTTCGAACGTAGCGGTGAGTTGGTAGAAGCACCAGAGGGCGGTGGAACAGCAGCTATGATCTTTCTTATGGTGTAGGGAATTGCCAGCTGAAAAAGCCGATATCTGAATGATGCCTGTAGCTGCAGGCATCATTGAGATATCCCTGCACAAAATCAAGGATGTCATATGACGGTCGGTGGGCGGGAAATGGTTAAAACGCTTTTTTATTTTTTTAACACAAAGTTGTCCATTTATACAATATTTCTAAACACCTAGCACGTACATACCAAAAATGACACCTCAAAATAGATAGGCCGAGCATGGTTGGGCATGGCTGAGTATCGCCGGGTATGGCAGAGTATGGCTGGGTATTGCAGGGCATCGGTACACAGAGGGGAGAGGGAAACCGGTTTGTTTACAAGTGATCACTCCGTCATTTGAGGGAGTGATCATGTGGTAAACGGCCGATATCAGCGGCCATTTCCCGTGATCCATGATGTCAATGTACACCCTCCCAGAATTAACAAACCGCCCTGTAGCCGTCATTCGGCTATGGGCCGGTCGTAAAGTGGTTAACCAACGTTTCGCAATACGAGCACTGTATTTAAAAAAAATCCTGACTCATTTTGTGAGTGTTGTCTTGCAAAACGAGCAGGATTCAAGCCAAATCGGTGTGCAATACTGCGTTTGACCTGGAGTGGGGGGCGCTGGAGCCAAGCAGAGCTCAACGGCACCGTTCGAAAAATCTCGTAAATACTCAGTTCCCGAGCCTTTCCGAGTTCAGCCGAGTTGTCCTCTGCCCTTTCTGAGTATTTGAGGCTCTCCGGCGCCCCCTACCTCTGGCCGCATCCGTTATTGCATACCATTGACGTCAATGCGGAAAAATTTTTTTTTTTTCGTTTACATTTACTTCAATGGGGAAACTAGCTTTCATATGCAAGTGCTTAGGATTACGAGCATTCTCCTGGAACAGATTATGTTCGTAATCTAAGGTTCCACTGTTTGAGCATTTTTCTGTTTGAACAGCAAATGCTACCCCAACATTTTATGTTTCTGATGTGTCTGTTGTACCATGTACTTTTGGCAAAAGATTTCCTCTTCTCTTTGTATTTCTTTATTTCCTTTCCTCACGGCTGCATATACCTCGGGTTCCCGCTCTCATGTCGGGGTCTCTGCTCTCCTCAGCGGCCATCTCCTGGAAGCCTTCCCCAGCCTTTCCACCCTGCCTCGTGGAGCTATCGCCACCCACGTCCAGCCATCCACATCCTGGGACTCCTCTACGTTCCCTGCCACAGCGATCCCAGTCGCACAGGGAAAGAGCATCCTCACCCTCTCCACGCCAAACGGAATCGCCTTAAACACCATCATCCCCCCAGCTCTCACAAACCCTGGGACATCTAGGGACTCATTCCCACCCAGGGTGCGCACACGGCACCTCTACAAAAGGCAAGAAATAAGCAATATGGCACCTCTACAAAGGCAAAACAAAAGCCACTTACTCCCAACCAACCACCCCTGGAAGACTATCCCTTGCCTGCAGACTGTGCAGCCCCCTGCATGGGGCACCCCTGCCCATGTTACCACAGACTGACACTGACCCTAATGGCATATACATCCTGGTGAGACTATGTCCGCTGCATGCCTACAAAGCAGGACTTCCGAATGCTCATCCAGGAGGTGCGCGAGACCTGCAGATCTGAGATCAACGTTCTACGGACAGACCTGCATCATCTCTCTACCAGAGTTTTATCACTAGAGGAAGATGGCGGTAACATGAAGCACAAAACCTCCTGAATTCATTCCCAACTCACCTCAAGCATCCACCCTCTGCAATTTATGAAGGAATATGAACCAATGTGACTTCATCTTAGATGTAAGCATCCATCTTAGAAATCATTGCTTAGTCATATAATCTACTGCATTTATTCTCGCCCACACATTTCTCAGCAAACGCTTTTGTTTGGGAACAAGGCTAGGTCCCAAAGATAAGTTTAGGTTCTTGTTTCATGATAACGTGTGATTTCTTGTAATTGACGCTTGACTGTCTCTAATCACATTCCTGTCTATGTATTGTTCTGGTACATACTGAGAATGTTCCATAAACAATCTAGATGTAATATTGTTTACTGTTTCTGTTATACAAACAATGGAAAGCTACTGTGTGATCAAACTTATGCTTGTAACAGTATTATTCTGTCTATATAAAGCATGCAAAAATACAACATTATCAGATTTACTTTGATAGACTCTCTGTGTGCGACTCAAGTTATTTCAGAGTTTTTCTCCAGGCCTCATGGGATAAGAAGAATAACTTGGTCAGATCTCTAGTCTATTGAACCAAGAACGGTTTCACCCCAACAATTTCAACACCACCTTGAGGACCTGGACAATAGGGGCAGGCGCAACAATATCAGGGTCCGAAGCCCTCCTGAGGCGACTCAGGAGGAAGACCTGCCTGTTACCCTACAAGCTATCTTCAACAATTTCCTGGGCCACCCAGAACACCAAAAAGTTAAGCTGGACTGGGCTCATCGTGCCCTCTGTCCTCGTGGGCCAGGGTCTAGACCCCGGGACGTGATATGTAGTATACACAACTATACCCTCAAAGAGAAAATCACTCCGTCGACTTCGACTTTGACGGTGTCCCCATACAGCTCTTTCCTGATCTGTCATGGATTACGCTCAAGCAACGACACTCCCTACAACCACTTCTTACCCTACTGAGGGAACACGACTTGACACTTGCTAGCCCTAAAAATGAGGGAACCCCACGCTTTGTTTGAGTTGCACTCAAGGATAAGAGGCGTTAAGCGGATGGAATATCTGACAGCTTCCCTAAACATTACCCTCGATACACACACAACCGAATGTGGGAGCTCTGGGATATGCTGGAAGCCCCCAATATCAGCTGAACACATGGTTGATTGCCTCGAGCTGTGCGTTGGCTCAGGGCTGGGTGGTTGTCCTCTTCTCACCCTACCCTTTACTTCGCTCTAACCTTTCCTTTTTTCCTTATTCCCACTCTCTCTAGCCCCCTTGGCTCTATCTAACCTTTTTACCCTCCCCATTTGTTTCCGACACGCACTTGAACCACTCCGAACTTAGTGGTAATAGAGAAGCGCTGAAAAATACTTAATTGTTTGGTTGCTGATATGCACTGTTTTTTGTCCGTTTTACATGCCTCAACCTTGTTTTTCTGTGGGTGTCATTGTATGTGGACAGTTCGCCAGGTGTATGCTTCTTATCACAATGCATGCCCTTTCTTTTTCAGTTTGTTCTTTTTTTTCTGTTGGAAAATATGGAAATTCAATCAAATTGTCAGTTTTCAAAAATAAAAAAATAAGGTACTTTTGAAATTGATGGCAGCAACATGTCTCAAAAAAGTTGGAACATGTCCATGTTTACTAGAGGTTGCGCATCTTCACTGGTTTCACTATTTAATACAATTATCCTGTCAATGATGCATCACGAAAAAAAAGACGGTGCATCACGAAAAAAAAGACAACACTCTCTGCATGTAGCAAAGTCTAAACACAATGACTAAAGAGGAGCTACAGGCTCCCGCCAAAATACTAGAGGAGATGGTCAGAGACTGCAGACATACTATCTTGTATGCAGATATACGCATCTTGTGATCTCTAAACCAGCCCTTCAGCACTCGCTTCCATTTATGGAAACCCTTACTCTGCAACTGCAAACAAACCCCCAGGAGACCGTCCGTATTCTACTCTGCTATAGGCCACTGGGGCCTAAATCGCAGTTTTTACCCTCATGGTCAGAGTTCATCTCCACTTACGCCATAACCAGCAAACACCTTTTGCTGCTCGGGGACTTCAATCTCTGGGCCAACTCCTCACAAGACCCTGTGGCCGACGCCTGTATCGACCATCTGGAAGGATTAGGCCTTCAGCAACTAGTACGTGGGCCCACACATGCTTCAGGTCACACATTCGATCTTATCTTCAGACAAAATCTGAAAGTAAGTATTTTGGAAAATGAACCATTGCCATGGTCAGATCACCATGCAATTAAATTCATAATTTCCAATACTGCCCTATTGATAAAAACACCCAAGCCAGTGACAACACACTGGTCTAGATCTCAGAAGAAGCTCCATTCGGAACTCTTCAAATCTACCTTGGAAAATAAAATTAAAACAATTCAACCAGGTCAAACGGCCGCAGACATACTGGACGCCATAAATGCAGCCCTACTACAGTCAGCCGACTTAGTAGCACCAGAACGCAAAGTCCTTACCCGGAAAAACAAGGCAGGCTGGTTCAACAACCAGCTATCGCTATTGAAGCAAGAGCGTAGAAGGGCAGAAGCCGCCTGGAAAAGAAACGCTTCCGAGGCGAACCTCGCCTTCTACAAAGTAGCACCAAGAAGATACCACATAGAAATCTTCAAAGCCAAGAAAAACTATTTTTCTATGGCTATCAACAGCGCCTTAAACCGCCCCCGGGATCTCTTCAAGCTGGTCTCGCAGACCATGAATCCAGACTGTCTTGAAGCCCCCAACACAGACACCCAAGAATTTTGCAATGAATTGTCGGATTTCTTCATCAATAAAATTGAGGGAATAAGGGAAAGCATTCCGCAAAACAATACCCCTGAGCTACCTCACAGCACCCGGAGGAACATGCTACAACCAACAAGGTTCACTCTGGAACCCATCTCCATCGATGCCACAGAAAATATGATCGGCGCTTTGCGTAACAGCACTTCGCCTAATGATATCATCCCTACTAAGCTGCTAAAGGAATGTGCCGATATCCTGGCACCTCCCATTACGCAGCTTATAAACCAGTCATTTAAGGAAGGCATAGTGCCCTCCCTGCTGAAAGAGGGCACAATCCAGCCCATCTTAAAGAAACCTACCCTGGATCCCAAGGACCCAAATCACCGCCGTCCCATAACAATGCTAAACGTTATCTCCAAGGTAATGGAGAAAGTGGTGGTACAACAGCTGCAACAGCATCTAGATACCCACAACCTACTCGATCCACTGCAATCGGGATTCCGTCCCGGACACGGGACGGAAACAGCACTGCTCAAAATATGGGACGACGTTCTGGAGGCCGCAGACGAAGGAGAATCTTGTCTCCTGGTTCTGCTGGACCTAAGCGCAGCTTTTGACACCGTAGATCACAAACTGCTACTGACTCGGCTGGCTGAGGTAGCCGGAGTCACAGAGGGTGATTTACCATGGTTTTCCTCCTTTTGGGAAACCGTTCTCAAACGGTGAAGTTGGGACCGTTCTCTTCTGGAAAACGCACTGTGT
Organism: Rana kukunoris; assembly: GCA_029574335.1. Lineage (NCBI taxonomy): Eukaryota > Metazoa > Chordata > Amphibia > Anura > Ranidae > Rana > Rana kukunoris. The sequence goes on along the minus strand of CM056050.1, from coordinate 281,660,750 downwards.
CATGTGGAGTCCCCCAAGGCTCACCTCTGTCACCGGTGCTCTTCAACATCTATCTTCGACCTCTCTTTGAAGTCATCAGTAGTCAACAACTACTTTATCACTCATATGCAGACGACACGCAACTGTATTTTCGCATCTGCAATAGAAAGGATCATCATCTCAGCTTAGAGAATTGTCTCTCTTCAATAGAAAAGTGGATAACTAGGAGTTATCTCAAACTCAACAATTCTAAAACAGAACTTCTTCGGTTTCAGGCCAGTCGCAAGAGTCAACTGGCAACAACCTGGACACCTCCACCCATTCTGGGCCAGATCATCTCCCCTAGCGCCAAAGTCAAAAGTCTCGGGATCATTTTTGACACCCACATGAAAATGGACGCACAAATAGGGTCAGTAGTCAGCGGATCTCACCATCTGCTGTGCCTACTCCGCAGACTTATTCCATTCATTCCCAAAGAAGATGTGCCAGTCGTGGTGGGAACAATTGTGAACTCCAGACTGGACTATGCAAATGCCCTCTACCTCGGACTCCCAAAGTACCAAATTGCTCGTCTGCAAGTCGTACAAAATACGGCCGCCAGACTGGTGACTGGGAAAAAACCCTGGGAATCAATCTCACCGTCGCCGAGATCCCTTCACTGGTTGCCAGTAAAAGACAGAATTGCTTTTAAAGCTCTCTGTCTGTCTCATAAATGCATCCATGGAAAAGCCCCACAATATCTTTGTGAGAAAATAGCACCCCTCAATCCCAATCGCATTCTGCGATCCAGTGACCAAAATTTGGTCAAAATACCCAAAGCCAGATTCAAGTCCAAAGGAGAAAGAAGGTTTGCGGTCCAGGGTCCCAGACTTTGGAACGCTTTACCAACCAGCATTCGGTTGGAGGAAAACCACCTGACCTTCAGAAGACAGATTAAAACTCTGCTCTTTTGATGTCAAGAGAGACCGATACAACAAGCGCCCAGAGGCGATTTGGTTCGCATGTGCCGCGCTATACAAGTTTTTCATTCATTCATACTACAGAAGACGGTCAGAGATTGCAGACTTACTAGAGGAGATGGTCAGATACTGCAGACATGGTACAAGAGATGTCAGAGACTGCAGACATGATACAAGAGATGGTCAGAGACTGCAGACATGGTACAAGAGATGGTCAGTGACTGATGTAGGAGATTGTCAGAGACTGGGGACATGCAACAGAAGATGGTCAGAGACTGCGGACAATGTCTCCATAACATCCCCCCAAACGACAATATATGCCATTTTAATAATTATGGTTTATGCATGTCTTGGTGATCAATTCACCTCACAACTTCATTGATACCTTTTTTGTATGATTTATGGTTTTGCTCATCAATCATGACAGAGGCGTCGTGGTGTCTGCGTTTTTTCTGGGCTATTCGGCCGCTTTTAACTCCTGCTAGCGGCTGAAAAAGGGCAAAAACTGACCGCAAAGTGCTGCTGCAGCGGAGCTTTGCTGGCGGTGCTGCCCATTGATTTCAATGGGCAGGGGGGCTTTAGTAGCAGTGTATAGCCTCAAAAATGTGGCTAGCAGGACTCTTTATCGGCCTGCCAGCACACTGCTCCAGTGTGAAAGCCCTAGGGCTTTCACACTGGAGTGAAAGGAGAGGCTCTTTCAGGGCACTTTGCAGGTGCTATTTTTAGCATTATTGTGCCTGCAAAGCGCCTCAGTGTGGTCCTTAGACAAGAAGACATACATAAATCATAATTAATGAAATGGCATGGTCACTTTAATGTTTAGGTTCACCATTGTGTTTATTATTTTATTACAGTCATAATTTGGAAAATTTGCACATAATGGTGCACAAGATATTTACTGTCAGTGTCTAACTTAGGGACCGGATAATGATAAATTGTGCACTGGTCACCTACTGCCCACAGCAGCCTGTAAAGGAGGACAAGCTAGGCCATCCAGTATTCTTCTGGGACACTTGCCTGGCTCGTTTGCGTTTCCTGCAGACTCTGGTCTCCTGCAGCAGCTTGTGTGACAGTGAGCCGAGGAGGACTATCTGGGCACTTGGAGTTGGGGACACTCTCTCCATGTGTCTCACCTAATCGCCTACAGCAGCCAGCTCAATACACGGGGACGATGTCAGTGGGAGGGGGGAAAAGAGTGTGGCTCCTTTCGGAGAGGGAGGGCACAGAACCTTTCGGCTGCTTTCTGCTTCGTTCAGAGAGGCAGGGTACAATGCCTATCAACTGCTTTCAGCTAATTTCGGAGAGGCAGGGCACAGCATCTATCGGCTGTGTTCGGAGAGGCAGAACACAGCACCCTCTGTTTCTGCCAATTTTACACAGCATCCCAACTTTTTTTTTATACTGTTGGTGCTATATAAATCATGTATAATGTTAATTGTGGTTGTTTAGGTCTACACAAAAGTTTTGCCTTTCATTTCTATTTTAAACTGAATGGGTTGTTGTAACGAGACCCTTGCTCGCTCGGTTCCACTCTCCGGACACGCCTCTGCTACTATTGGATCAGATTGCAGATCGCAACGTCTAATGGTTTGGCCATCTGATGCTCTGGGATTCGAACTACATGTGCCATTCAAATCTATTTGTGATAGCTCAGAACAAACAGAAAGCAGGCTGTATGTAAATTCAAACAGGAATCTCTTTTATTGGCTGCACACAACACTTTCCTATTGGTCAATTGTAAAGTACATTGTATTTCTCAATTAGGTCATCCTGGCCATGCAAATGAGGACTTGAAACAGGGTCAGCAGGGATTGGTCCAATAGTTTGAATAGGAGGACTGATATGTGTAATGACACAGAAGCCCCAGGGGGTAATTAAAATACATAAACAAACAAACACAGAACAATGCTTTTCTTCCAGACCATGGAGTCGTCTGGAGGGGGGGTTAGCCTTAAGACAGGGCAGAAGACCCACCACTGTGTAACAGATTTAAAGGAGAAATACTTCAGTATTCCAAGGTTCATGACAGTTGTTTTACAAGGTGTATGATTTAAGGTAAGCCTTTCCTAACAGAAAAATGGCAATTTTCATTGCTGGCCTTATTCTGCGTGACATCACAGTAAATGTCTCATAAATGGCGCATGTTTAGAAGATATTTACAGAACCTATAGGCAAGCCTTATTCTAGGCTTACCTATGGGTACAAAAAAAAACCTATAGGTACAAATGTTACAGGGATGTTTACAACCTCTTTAAGGTCGTGGAGTGGCCCAGTCAGTCTCCAGACCTTAATCCTATAGATAATTTATGGATGGAGCTAAAACTTTGAGTTGCCAAGCGACAGCCAGGAAACCTTATGGATTTAGAGAAAATCTGTAAAGAGTGGACCAAACCTGGTCACCAACTACAAGAAACATTTTACCTCTGTGCTTGCCAACTAGGGTTTCTCCACCAAGTACTAAGTCATGTTTTGCTTGGGGATCAAATACTTTTTTGACTCACTGAACTGAATCTCAATTTACAATGACATATATAAAGAGGTGGGACTTTTTGATGAGACCTTGACTCGGGGGTGCATGGGTCTCCATCCCAAAAGATAATGGAAAAAAGAGAAGGATGGTGGGACTTTATATGAAACATCACATAAGGGTGGGTTGAATCAAAAAAAAAGAGCATAGATTTATTAAATAATATAATTGAGCATAATACATTGGAGGCATCAAATACATAATGGTTTTGGGATACATAGATTGGCATATAACATGATTGGTAATCACATAAATAAAATGTCACATGATTGGTAGTCATATAACATCATTGATAACATAGTAAGAACACTAATATACACGATAATGGATGAGCCAGCAATGACCTAAAAAAAATATAAAAAATATATTATAAAATTTGGTTAATGATTTAACCACATAAAAACCCATGGTAGGTACATGACTGCTGGGGCATGATATCAGAAAGAAAGGCTCGACGCGTTTCGTGGACTTAATCCACTCATCAGGAGCAGGCTATACAGTAAGGCACCTAAAATAAATAGAGAATTGATGGTCAATGGTAATTGACTAAATAGCAAATAGCAATCCGCGCTAACCCTGTTAACCATATAATGACCTTGGTATAAGAACCACCTGTGAATTGATACATATTTAGATATGAACAAATACAACTTAGTGATAAATCTTGATGCTGGTGCTGCACATAGAAGAAAACCTGAATATGAGGTTCAACAAACATAGAAAAACATTTAACAATTAGTGTGCAACCTATTTAAAAAAGGAAAAGTGATATTAGTGACAAAAGTCCAATAAGCAATCCACAATTTGATTGATTCGTTTAAAAACCAGCGTCGGTTGCAACCGATCAGCTTGAAGTGTGGTGACGTCAGCTACTGATGCTCCACCCGACGTAACGTTTCTCACTATTGGGCTTCTACTGGGAAAGGAGGCATCGGTTCAAGCATCAGAGTGTTTCAGGGAGGAATACAAATTAGTTGGAAACTCCTATGGGTCTTTGGGTTTAACATAGAAGCACTGTTTAATTTGCACTGATAATTTGCGTCTCTGGGGACTGCCAGAGAGCGTATCGGTAGAGGACCTGGGCGAGGTGGTGTTGGCAATTTTCCGGGAGGTTTTGGAGGAACCGGCAGTGGAGATCCAGATCCGCAGAGACTGCGGGATGTGGTGTGTAGACTGCACCGCTATACCCAAAAAGAGGTATAGCGCATGGGACCTCGGAGCAGTGGAGAGGGGAGACGTGCGGATCAAGATTCTTCCGGACCTGTCGTGGGCGACGCTGCGCCGAAGAGCCCTCCTGAGACCAGTGTTGGACCTCGCCAGGCAAAAGGGTCTGACCTACCGTTGGGGATTCCCAGTTTCGGCCTCTTTCCGTGGAGAATCCGGCACCTTCAACCTGCAATCCGCGGCGGATCTTCCAGCCCTGTTTGAATTCTTGGAGGCTGATCCCATCCCGATTCCTGATTGGCTGCATCTGCTCCCACGTTTTGCGTGTAGGCCCGGCGGCAGAGGGGTCGGAGGAAGAACCGCTCAGCATCGTGAGTAGGCCGCTGGCCTCTTTCCCTTGACTACCCCTCCTTTTTAGTTATTAACCCCTGCCTCCCCCACTGATGCCCATGCCCGACCCAACGCCCCCATCGTGGAGGTATGACCTCTTCCCGGGGAGTACAGCCGCGGGGGGCCCTCTGGTGACATGTCTCCAGGTGGATGTGGGCAAACTAGCTCTATGACCCACCCCCCTCATCCCCCTTCTTTCCCCGTTTTTCCGTTTGGGACCGGCAGCATCCTGTCTAACCAGCCTGTCTTCAACCGTCCTCTGGCCCCCCCAGAGCGGAATCGCTGCGGGAGTAGAATCTGGAGGAGATCTGGGGGAAAACGGAGGCAATTACCTGTCAGGAATCCTCAGGGGATCGGACTATGCCTGCACAGTGACTTGGGCTGCTGTGGACTACGCCCCGTGATACACTGTGTGCCGGGAGGAGAGTACCGGGAGGTTTAATGCAGTAGGGGTGGGGGGTGGCTATGTGGTGGTGTTTTTTTGTTCTTTTTGGGGTGGGGGGTTGGGATCGGGTGGTAGTGATGTTGTGGTCTCGGATGGATCCTAGCGGTCCCCTCCCCCTATTGCGGGTAGCGGTCACACGATGGCCCCTGGGATCACCGGGGGGTCTCATGCCCCGTGATGGAAGGACTGACATTAACTGAGAAGTTTGGTTGGGGTCGGCCTGCTGCGGAGGTGAGGGGGTTACTGTTACATGTTTTTTGTGCTAAATTTATTTAAAAGGGGGATTGGCATGTTGCGCAATGGGTAGTTTGCGTTCTTTGAACGCGGTTATTGAATTGCACAGGGCTTGATTGACCGTTATTGTTATCTGTGCTAGTAACCGTGTGCACTTACTTTCTTGTGTCATTAATGCTGAATAGACCTTGTTAATACTTCCGGTACACAGCTCATGATTAAGCATATATGCCGGGGCTGGGTGGGCGAGGGCGGGTGATTGCTCCTTGGCTCTGTTCACGCGTCTCCCCACTTAGGAAGGTACTCCATACCCCGGAGCCGTATTTGGGGGCTCCGGGGAGTACCACTGCCTTTTAGGCGCTTTTAGTTTTCTCTCTTAGCTGCACACACCCTTGTGGTAGCTCTTTCTCATATCTGCTACTTCTGTACACTACAGTTTCTTCTATCTACTCTCATTTTCTTGTCATAATATATGTGGATAATTAATAAATTGCAGTCCTATTTATCCGTATTCCTTTTTGACTAATTCTTTCCCCCCCATTTTTGGGATGGGACATAGTCATGTTGCAGGAGACCCATTTTAAGGACCTCAAATTGCCATTACTGAAAAACAGATATTTCCCCTTGCATATCATTCAGCTTATGCTGAAGCCAAGTCCAGGGGCGTGAGCATCCTGGTTTCGGCTAGGGTACCATGGAAACTGGTGGACATGCAGATGGACAGGGAAGGCCGTTTTCTGTTTTTGAAAGGCCTTATTGGGGATCAGAAAATGATGCTGGCTACCCTATACACCCCCAATACACACCAGGATGTGTTTCTTAAGCGGCACATAGAGAAGCTTATGCAATACTCAGAGGGACAGCTTGTGTTGGGAGGCGACCTAAATGTACCCTTGTCCCCGACAGAGGACACCTCCTCTGGTCTGTCGTCACTTACTAGGAACGCACACAAACTTATAGATGCGACTTTGCACACAGCACAACGGATCGACGCTTGGCGACTGTTCCATACAGGAGAGCGAGACTACACCTTCTTTTCTAAGCCACACCATACGTACTCGCGAATCGACTACTTCCTGATCCCCCACAAGCAACCTCACGCAATCTGGGACATCTCGATTGGGTCGATAACATGGTCCGACCACGCCCCGATCATGCTGAAGTATGCCCTAGACATGTGCAGACTGGAATATTTCATTTAGTTTTTGTCCAGAAAATAAATTTATTTAGTTACTCCCGAAAATCGTTTTTCGTCGGGAAAGTTTTCGTCCGAAACAGATGATTTTCGATGACTTTGTCGAATTAAACAACGGAAATTCGACAAAGCATCGAAAAATCGTCGTTCTGAATACAGGGAATATACCTATTCCCTGTATTCAGAACAACGATTTTCGATGACTGTGGAATTGAAAGACGGAAATTCGACAAAGCATCGAAAATCGTCGTTCTGAATACAGTGAATATACCTATTCACTGTATTCAGAACAACGATTTTCGATGACTGTGGAATTGAACGACGGAAATTCGACAAAGCATCGAAAATCGTCGGATCTGAACGAAAATAAAGCATTTTTTATGTCGCATCTTTTGGTTTTCGTTTCTTGCGTTTGTTAAAACGATAACGAAAATACCTGATTTTCGGACGAAAATGCATTCCTACGTAAACAAATGCACATGTCTAGTATGCCCTATCTGACTCCAGGGCTGCGCAGCAGCCGGTGTGGAGGCTTAATGATAGCTTGCTTCAGAACCCAGACGTGTTAGCGGATGTGGTGGTGGAGATCGGTCATTATTTCACAGCCAACGACGGTGGAGAGCGACCCCGGACTGGTGTGGGAGGCCCATAAGTCTGTAATTAGGGGTGTGCTCATAAAACATGGGGCCAGGCTGAAGCGGGAGCGTACTGCCCAACTGAATGCCCTCTTGAGTAAGCTGCAAACCCTGGAGGCCTCCCATAAAGCTGCACCGACCACACAACTAGGGACGGACCTTGACACGACCAGATCACAGATAACCGACCTTCTGCGTTTTAAGGCAAAGGCGGCCCTGCAAGTCTGCAGGAGGAAGGGGTATGAGTCAGGGAACAAATGTGGCAGACTCCTGGCCCGGACGTTGCAGACCCAACGTCAAGCGGCGTTTATCCCTCACGTGGTCTTTCCGGCGGGACAGACAGTTGTGCTCCCTCGACTGATAGCGTGGGAATTTAGGGACTTTTACGATTCCCTGTATAACCTGCAGACGCAAACCCTGGAAGGGGACCCCACGATGGAGTACATTGAGCACTTCCACATGCCGGTCCTTCCAGAGGAGACCCGAAAGATTCTGGAAGAGCCCATCACTCTAACGGAATTACAGCTCGCGCTTAAAGTCACAAAATCGAGTAAGGCCCCGGGTCCTGATGGGCTGTTGGCGCTTTACTACAAGACCCTTCTCTCTTCCCTGGGACCACATATGGTTAAACTATACAATACGCGGGAAGCGGGTCGACTGTTTCATGCAGACACCCTACAAGCACAATTTTCTGTAATACCCAAAGAAGATAAGGACCCATCACAGTGTGGGAGCTACCGGCCGATCTCTCTCCTCAATACAGATCTCAAGTTATTCACAAAAATATTGGCCTCCAGGCTACAGCAACATCTGCCGGGATTAATACATTTAGACCAGGTGGGGTTTGTCCCGGCCAGAGAGGCCCGAGACAACACCACCAAAGTCGTTAACCTATTGCACGTCGCGTCCAGGGGCAAGCTGCCTTGTGTCCTACTGGAGACAGACGCCGAAAAGGCGTTTGACCGAGTCAGCTGGCGTTTTTTATTCGCGACACTGAAACATATAGGTCTCGGTCCCCGGATGCTGGGTGAAGGCGGCGTATGTACACCCAATGGCCAGGATCAGGGTGAATAGAGTATTGTCTGAACCATTCCCGATTTCTAATGGCACTAGACAGGGGTGCCCATTATCACCCCTTCTCTTCGCATTGTCCCTGGAACCGTTCCTGTGCCGTGTGAGTCAGCTACAGGGGATCTCCGGGGTGTCGGTGGGGGGAACACAACACAAAATATCTACGTATGCGGATGATTTACTATTTACCCTCACAAAGCCTTTTACCTCACTACAGAATCTTCTGAAGGAATTTGAGGCTTATGGCCAACTTTCCGGAGGCCATGGGGGTGGGGGTCCCTCCTGCCCAACAGACAAGACTCAAAAGCAGCTTCAATTTAAAGTGGACGGACACAGCCCTTAAATACCTGGGCACGTATATACCAACGTCCCTCTCCCGGTTATTCCAATTAAACTTTCCCCCACTCTTGAAGAAAGTACAGAAGCTCCTAGACCAATGGAGCAGCGGCCTCCACTCGTGGCTGGGCCATTGCAACATTTTGAAGATGACGATCCTGCCTAAGTTCCTATACCTTCTGCAGGCCCTCCCAATAGCTATCCCGGGCAGCTTCTTTAAATAGACACACGACGCCTTTACCAGATTCCTGTGGGTCGGGAAACACCCGCGTCTGAGCCGCGACACACTCACGCGTCTGAAACCTCACGGGGGTATAGCCATGCCGGACATCCGTACGTACTATCGGGCGGCCCATCTTAACAGGCTGCTAGATTGGTTCCGGCATTCGGAGACAAAACTCTGGACTCAAATTGAGCAGGCCCAGAGCCTGGTCCCGCTCCATAGGGCCCTGTGGTGCCAACCGTCCCTGCCGCCCGAGCTGCGCCGGCATCCCCTCATTGGCAAAACCACTCAAATCTGCGCACGGCTATTGACCGAGTCCCACCTTGCGACCCATAACTCGACTGAGACCGGTGATAGGCCATCATGGAATTGCGGGCCGCTGGGCTGTACCAGGCATCACACCTGAGCTCAGGAGATAGGTGGAAGGGCGTGGCGGAACTTATGGACCCCGCCGGCCCTTTCGGCCTGGACTACATGAGGGCGCTGCAGCTCAGCCATTTTATGGGCTGTCTGTCGCCACCAGATACCGCAGCTACACCACCCACTACATTTGATGAACTCTGTACAGAGTCCGGGGTGCTCCCCATGCGCTTTCCCTGACGTATAATATACTGATTACCCTGCCTACAGACCAAACAATCCCCTGTATCGCCAAATGGGAGAGAGACTTGAATTGCCAGTTCACCGGCACCGTAAGAAAACACATACTTAACTTTACACACAAGTCCTCCTTGAGCTCTAGGGTACAGGAGACAAATTATAAAATCCTGACCCCGGTGGTAGAGGACACCTGAACTACTTCACAAGCTGTTCCCTGAGTCATCTGACCGGTGTTGGCGCTGCCAAGAGGAGAGGGGCTCGCTCTTACACATATTCTGAACATGCAGTAAATTACAGGACTTTTGGAGGGAGGTCAGACGCACAACTCAGAAATTTACAGACCAGGTGCTGGGCGACGACCCGGCCTTTTTTCTGCTTCATGCGACAAACACTCCAGCTAAGATCTACAAAAAATCAGTCGTGCGGCATCTGCTAGATGCAGCGAAAGCCTGCATTCCCCTGAGATGGAAGTCGTCGAGCCCCCCCGTCAGTAGCCCAGTGGCTCCGAAAGGTAGATGAGATAGGTCAGATGGAAGACCCAATACTCACTAGTCAGCAAAGGCAGGAGACTTATACGGGCACATGGCAATTATGGGATATGTTCAAATACGCGGAAGAGGGGCGGAACCTTAGAGGAGAAGCACGGGACACGGATCAGGATAGTGGAGGCGCCGACTCCCTGTCCACTGGATGTTGAGACCACGAGGCGGGAGATGGACCGCATGAAGTGGTCCATGGCCAATGCCTGTGCCTCCCACCCTTCCCGATTGATGTTCCCCTCCCCCTACCCCCTCCCCAACTGTGAGGACAACCCCCCCTCTCCGGGCGTGGGAGCAGTTCCTGGCCCTCTCTCTCTCTCTTTACACCCTAAACCTTCTCTTTCCACCCCTCAATCTACCTTTTTTCTCTTGTCTTAATCTCTGTTTGAAAATGCGGAGCCGGCTGGCCCTTATGGACCCGGGCAGGAGCCTAATCGGACGCAATTGTGGGAACCCCTGATGCACGAGTGCACGATCACTCAGGCTACTCATATGGGAGCCATCGCGTAGCGCCGGATAGGGCTGCGCCTGGCCTTGACCCAAGGTGGCGAACACTACAACGAGGAATTGAATGTTTTGTATTTGCCTCTCTCCTTTTTGTTTACTTTTGTACTCTGTACTCTGCTACTAGTTCCTTACCATGTAAATGTGAATGTATGTTGTTTGGGTCCCTGTGGGATGGCTGTATCACTGCTTTGAATAAATAAAAAATAAATAAAAATACCAACCTATATGTACATGAGCGGGTCCTTTAACTGGTTAAAAAGACTCAAAATGCCTCATGGATTATATGTTGAAGTGTTTTATTTCCAAAATGTGGTCATTTTTGGGGCGTTTCCATTGTCCTGGTTCTCCAGGGCCTTCAAAAGTGAAAGAGGAAGTCAGGAAATGATATTAATCATGCTCCTAGAATTCCTGAAGGTGCTCCCTGAATGTTGGGCCTCTGTATGTGGCCAAGCTGTGTAAAAGTCTCACACATGTGGAATCGACATACTCGGGAATAGTAGAATGTGTTCTGGGATTTAATTTGTGGTTTGCATATGCTGTGTGTGAGAAATAACCTGGTAATATGACAATTTTGTGGAAAAAATCTTGATTTTGCAAAGAATTGTGGGAAATACAACTTAAAAAAATTCACCATGTCTCTTCATAAATACCTTGGAATGTCTACTTTCCAAAAAAGGGGGTATTTGTACTTTCCTGGCTTGTTAGGGTCTCAAGAAATAATATAGGCTTTCAGTACTACAGGTGTGATACATTTTTAGAGATTGGCACACTAGCTTGTGGACTGAAGAAAAGTGCATTTATTTTTTTTTACAGAATTTTCATATGGGTACAGTGTTGCATGACTGAGTAATTGTCATTCAAAATGTGAGAGCACTGAAAGCTGAAAATTGGTCTGGTTAGGAAGAGGGTTTAAGTGCCCAGTGGCTATGTGATTAAACAAGGTGAGGTTAGAAGCTGTTTGGTTTCTCTGCAGAAGTGTGACTGATTTTCCACACTATAGCTTTAGTAAATAAATCCCATTATCTCCAGGACAGTTTGTTGAATATAGGCACTGAAAGGTTATGCAATAGAACCACCTGCTGGTGAATGATATAAATAATGTTTTAAATGGCCTAAAAATTTACATTGAGTGACTTGAAACGGTGCCTTAAAAAAAGTATTCATAGTATATCTAAAATGGCACAGTTGTAAATAAAACATATTCCTCCGGTATTGTAACCTTAGTTGAAATACCCTTTCATGCCTAAGCCTATTTCTGACATTTGGGGCCAGAGTCAGGTAGAAATGCCTATCTTTAGGCATGCCTAGCATCTGGATTTTAAACTAGGCCACCACAACTGTTTCAGGCAAGTGCTTTATTCATAAAGCACTTGCCTGTAAAATTGAGGCGGCACAGGGTAAATCACCAGGCCAAATTCAAATTCGGCAGGTAGGGGGCGTGTATCATTTAAATGAAGCGCGTCCCCGCGCCGAACGAACTGCGCATGCGCCGGCCGTGATTAGTTCCCAGTCCCCAGTGTGAACGGCACTTACGCAAAGCCCTATTCGCAAACGTTTTATGTAAACGACGTGAAAAAAAGTGCCGGCACGCTGTCCATACTTAACATTGCCTGCGCCTCATATAGCAGGAATAACATTACGACGGTACTACGCTAAAGCAAACGACGTAAAAAAATAGCGCCGGCCGGGCGTACGTTCAGGAATCGGCGTATAGGCTCATTTGCATATTTTAGATGGGAACGCCACCTAGCGGCCAGCCTAAAATATGAAAATAAGATTAGACAGTGTAAGAGACTTACGCATGTCTGATCTAAGGAAAATCTATGCTAAACTGATTTTATGAATCAGTGGCATAGATTGGAGGCCTAAAACGCAGAGATACCTACCTGAATCTAGCCCTTGGTGTTTACAAGTTAAAAAACGTTTTTTTGCTAGAAAATTACTTAGAACCCCCAAACATTATATATATATTTTTTAGCAGAGAATCTAGAGAATAAAATGGTGATTGTTGCAATATTTTATGTCACATAGTATTTGTGCGGCGGTGTTTTAAAAGCAACTTTTTAGGAAAAATTAACTTTCATGAATTTAAAAAAAATGAAAAAGTACAGTTAGCCCAATTTTTCGGCATAACGTAAAAGATGTTGCGCCAAGTAAATAGATACCCAACATGTCATGCTTTATAATTGCACGCACTTGTGGAATGGCGACAAACTACGGTACCTAAAAATCTCCATAGGCGACGCTTTAAACTTTTTTTACGGTTACCAGGTTAGAGTTACAGAGGAGGTCTAGTGCTAGAATTATTGCTCTCGCTCTGACGATCGCAGCGATACCTCACAGTGTGATTTGAACACCGTTTTCTTATGCGGGCGTGACTTTGCTTTTTCTTTGTTGCGCAAGCTTGCAAGGAGGGGGGCGCTTTAAAAAAAAAAAAATTGTTCCTATTTATTTTTATAATGTTAAATTGTGTTTGTTTTTTGTTTTTCATTTTGATCACTTTTATTGCTGTCACACGGAATTTAAACATCCCTTGTGACAGTAATAGGTGGTGACAGGTACTCTTTATGGAGGGATCGGGAGTCTAAAAGACCCCCAATCCCTCCTTTGCACTTCAAAGTATTCAGATCGTGGAAAACGGTGATTCTGAATACTGTGTACTTTTTTAAATTTTGGCGCCATTGGCAGCCGAGAAACCCAGAAGTGATGTCATGACGTCGCTTCCGTGTTTCCATTGCGGAGACTGAATCAAAGCTGTCTACGGCTTTGATTCAGTCTCTTTCTGGACACTGACGGCGCTGGATCGACGATCGGGTCTCCCGGTGGGACGGGAGGCCCGGTCAGAGAGGCAGCGGGAGGGGGGGGGGGATGTCCCCTCCCGCTCCTCCGGTATAACAACCGATCGGCTTTTAGCCGCATTGGTTGTTATGCCGGATAGCCAATCGCCGGCTCTAAACAACGGTACTGGGATGATGCCTGCAGCTGTAGGCATCATCCCGGTAGAATGCCCGAAAGCCGAGGACGCATATATGCGTTAGCTCGGCGTGAAAGGGTTAAACATATAATTTCCTTTTGAAATGTCAAGAGAGCAAATTCGATGTTTATAAACACCCACAGTGTCTTTAACAAACCCGTCTGAAAATATTTTTAGTACGATTGCTAGACCTTTAGGCCTGGTTCACACCTATGCATTTTTAGTGCGTTCTCCATTTTGCTGAAAAACACTACAGTCCATTTAACATGATTTCCTGTGGGTCACGTTCACATCTGTGCATTTTATGGAAATGGCCAGGGACCAGCAGGTTGTGCTTTTGGTTCCATAGACTTCAACTGATCAAAAACATGCACCTGGAATATGCATCAACTGTAACCTGCATAGGCTTTAGCCCTGTTAACATTAAGTGTGGCTTTGAAACCGTGCAATTTCACCTGAAACTGCACAATTTCAGAGCCGCGTCTCAGTGCAACTTTGGGTGTGACTTAAGACATCTGTGTGGCTTAATGCACAGATATCTATTGAAGTCGCACCCGAAATTGCCAAAAGTAGTCCATGTACTACTTTATTAAATCAATGCGGCGCCACAATTCAATTTAAACACTGCCATTGCTGGCAATAGGATGCGACTTGGCAGGTCAAATTGCATGACAAATCACTCCAATGTGAACGGGGACTTAATAGCGTTAATCTGTGTTTAGGCCTGTAGAGAAGTAGTAGCTACAGACATCTCCCTGTTAGGGTTCATTCACATTAATACAAAAAAAAAAAATATTGTTCACCATGGTTAAAAATGAACAGCTAAAAATTAAACATTTTAATAAGTTACCATTTGTCTACAAGAAAGTTAAACTTCTCCATACTGAACACCATGGGTCTTCAAACTACGGCCCTCCAGTTGTTTAGGAACTACAATTCCCATCATACCTAGTCATGTCTGTGAATGTCAGAGTTTTACAATGCCTCATGGGATGTGTAGTTCCGCAACAGCTGGAGGGCCGTAGTTTGAGGATCCCTGCTGAACACATTGGAAAATTCTTCAAAAACGTTTTTTTCTACAAAAATAAAGATTACAGTTAATACACACACACATATACAATGCTGTGAAAAAGTATTTGCCCCTTTCTGATTTTGTTTTGCAAATCTGGCACACTTAAATGACCCAGATCATCGAACAAATTTAATTACACAAAGATAACCTGAGTAAATAAAAAATGCAGTTTTTAAATGATGGTTTAATTTATTAAGGCAAAAAGCAGAGTTAGTTCTTACCTGTAACTCTGTTTCCAGTAGTCTTCCAGGGCAGCCCTTGGGAGATCCTCCAAACAGGAAACACATTGCCACTTTAATTCTTTTAAAGGTGGTCCCGTAGGTCCCTGGTCAGTCATCCAAGAGAACCGAAGGCCGGAATCTGAAAGACATAATACACAACTCCACAAGGTTAGGCATTTAGGTGGGATCATGCTGCCCTGGAAGACCACTGGAAATAGAGTTACCGGTAAGAACTAACTCTGCTTTCCCCCAGTCGTCTTCCAGGTCAGCCCTTGAGAAGATAGCCAAGTACTCACCAGATTTACGGTGGGACAATGGCTTAGAGGACATTGCTACTAGACATGTGCATTAGTTTTCGTTAGAATGCATTTTCGTCCGAAAATCGGGTATTTTTGTTATAGTTTTAACGAACGAAAACGAAAGCGCAAGAAACGAAAACCGAAAGATCCGACATAAAAAATGCTTTATTTTTGTTTTCGTTCAGATCCGACGATTTTCGATCGTTCAATTTCCATCGTTCAATTTCACAAAGCCATCGAAAATCGTCGTTCTGAATACAGTGTGAATATGTATATTCACTGTATTCAGAACGACGATTTTCGATGCTTTGTCAAATTTCCGTTGTTTAAATCGTCGTTTTCGGACGAAATCTTTTCCGACGAAAACTAAATAAATCAAAACGATTTTCGGTAATAACTAAATAAATTTATTTTCTGGACGAAAACGAAAAAACTAAACTAAATATTCCAGTCTGCACATGTCTAATTGCTACCAAAAGCCTGGTCCTGGCTGGATATCAGATCTAGCCTGTAATGCTGAACAAAGGTTGAGAATCTTGACGAAGTTGCTGCCCTGCAGATTTGCTCTGGAGTGGCTCCTGCCCTTTCTGCCCACGAGGCTGCTAAAGCCCTTGTTGAATGAGTCTTTAGATCTTTTAAAAGTGTTATCGCCATAACTCCGTAGCATTCCAGTATAGCTGCCTTGATCCATCTGGCTATTGTCTTCTTGAACACTTGTTTACCTTTCAGTTGGCCAGCATACAGGACAAATAGAGCGTCTGAACTCGTTGGTGACTTCCAGATACTGAAGGAGACATGTTCTAACATCCAGAAGGCTTAATTCCTACTCTTTGCCGTTTGGTGAATCACAAAATGAAGGTAGTACTATATCCTGCGATTTATGAAAAGTTGACGCCACTTTTGGTGTATATCCTGGATCTGTTTGAAGGACAATTCTATCGTCATGATTTTTTAGAAAAGGGTCTCTGACCGACAGAACCTGTATGTCCCCTATCCTGCGTGCTGTAGTGATAGCCACAAGGAAACGGTTTTAAGTGTCAGCAGGCATAAAGATGTTTCTTGTAGCGACTCGAAGGGATATTTGATGATCCCCTCAGTACCACCGATAGATCCCATGTGGGACATTTTTGTGTCTTTGGTGGTCTGTATTTTGCCAACGCTTTGCAAAAGCAAGAGACCAATGGGTCCATTCCAGGTACACCAACAGAGCTGCTATCTGGACCTTCAGCATACTAAGTGCTAAACCTTTATCACCCTGCTATAGGAACACAAGAATAGTTGGAGTATCCATCTTTAGGTCGTCTAGGTACAGTACTACCGTCATCCTTTTCAACCTCAGAGGGGCCAGGGCTTCTGCTAGAACTTTGGTAAATATCCTTGGTGACGAGGATATCCTGAAAGGAAGAGCTTGGCTCTGGAAATGGTATTTCTTTCCCTCTATTTCCATTGCCAACCTTAGACATATCTGAGACTCTTCTCGTATGGAAATGTGGAGATAGGCATCCCTGAGATCCATGGTGGTATTAAAAGTTGAAAGATATTTTTGACTGAGAATATGCTTTCAATGCAAAATCTTTTGTATTGTATTGCTTGATTCAGGGGCTTTAGATTTAATATCAAACAAAACTTCACGAAAAGGTGTTTTGATCATGAACACATGAGAGTAAAAAACCCTTTATTTTTTCTTCCTCTGGGACTGGAGTAAGGACTTTCTGGTCTACCATCCCCCCCAGCAACAGTGGGAGAGCCCTTCCTTTTTCAGGATCCCTGGGAAGTTTTGTTAATAAAAATCTCTCTGGAGGATGACGACAATTGTATTCCAGGGAGTACCCCCTTGCGATGATGTCTAGAATTAATTAATTGGCTGTCGTCTTCTGCCATTGAGGTAGGAAGGTAGCCAGTCTTTCCCCTACTGACAATCGGTCGTCATTGTTTTGGGGTTTGGTTAGAAGAGCCAAAAGAGGACATTACTGTTTGGCTTCCCTTTGTGACCCGTTCAGTTCTTTTTAGGGTAGTCTTTTTCTTCTCGTCTTCTCTTCGTCCACGAAAAATCTTTTGTCAAGGTTTGTGTTTTTCAGTTGGAAAAGTTTTCTTCCTGTCCGCCATTCTAAGGCTTCATCTAAGCCTGACCCGAACAAAAAATCTCTCGAGAATGGGAGATTGAATAACCTCATTTTGGATGCAGGGTCCCCTGACCAGGTACCTCTTCATGCAAATAGCCCATCTGGCTGCCAGTTAGTCCTCCTGATCTTGCTGCTAGCTTGACGTACTCTGCGGATGCATCTGCTATGTACCCGACTACCTTGGAGAGAACCGATAAGGTCTTCGAAGTTTACTCCCTAGGAGTGCCATTTTATATATGGTCTTGCAGTTGGGAGAGCCAGAATTCAAGGTTTCTTGCCAGGCAAGTGGTGGCGACACTTGTTTCCTAAGCCCTCTTTAGGATAATGGAGGTTTGTGAAAAAAACATGAGAACATGTTCTAAACGGAAAAAAAAAATGGACTTTGTAGGCACAACCCAATACAATTTGATACTTTTAATAGAAAAACGCAGAATACATCACACTAGTGCTATAAATAACAATAGGACAAGAAATGAAATAAATAAGGCAATAACAGGAACAGACAGGAGACCCCATGCATACAACTCTGAGATAGACACTCGATAGCCGCAAGGCTGGATGTAATTTATACAAATATAGCGCTGGGTGGAGTGATGATGTCAGAGGTTGGGGCTCTTGGATCCTTGAAAGGTTAAAATTCAGCTTGATATGTTTCGCGACATAGTATAAGTCGCTTCCTCGGGAGCTTCGATAAACGGTGCTTTGTTTGTTAAAGAAAGGGTTAACACTGTGTGTGCGACTGCAAAAAACCCGCTGGTAGTTAGCCACACCCAACCCCACAGAGGTGTAATGATAAGGGGGATGGGAATGAGTAACAATGCGTACCACTTCCACTATCACCGTGTACCAACGAAGTGTGGGGGCAGGTTGGGGTAGATCTAGTAAAACTGCACCAATTTGTGCTGAATACCTTTGCAGGTGAAAAAAACAGATTTAAATCGACCAAAGCAAATTGAAGAAGTCCTCAAGAGTTCCCACA
Source organism: Rana kukunoris (assembly GCA_029574335.1). Lineage (NCBI taxonomy): Eukaryota > Metazoa > Chordata > Amphibia > Anura > Ranidae > Rana > Rana kukunoris. The sequence continues at coordinate 281,642,278 of CM056050.1, read as the reverse complement.
GTGGAATCCCCAAAATAAAGAGGGCCAAAGATCTTAAGGGATGCACTCAGAAAGGATCAGGGTAGGAATTTTGACTTGAAGTGTCAACTCAAAAAAATCCACTAGGTGGCAGTAGATGTTAGCCAGAGTGCTTCCAAACCATCAGAGGTAAGCTTTGGGGATCCAGAACAGGGAGAGGATGAATTCGACGGAACGCCGTCACACTGGTGAAATGACCAGCCTGTACACCATCCAGAAAGCACTCTTTAGGATAATGTTGCCCCTCTTATCCGTGCAATCTTTAAAATGCCCCACATCTTCAAAGGCCAATGAAGATTTTTTGGAAACTTTGGATAGAGGCGCATTCAATTTAGGATTTTTATTCCACACTGTGGATCGTCAATGAAAAGGAAACCGCTTCTTATGACTAGCCACAAAGGGTTTCTTTTCAGGGTCTGCCCACTCATTCCTCGCGGCATCCGACATCACGTGGTGGACAGGGAATACTTTCAACTTTTTTTTCCTCAGTCCTTGGCACATCAGGTCATGTTTTGAAGGAAGTTATTTTTTGTCTTTAATCTCTAAAGTCTCATATATGGCCCCAAGTCCTCTACATCTTCTTTGTACTTGGACTTCTTTACTTCTCCACCATCCTCCTGTTCCGAATCTGAGCTGTCAGTGGCTATTGCGCTAACCGCTCTGCTACCCGTTTATTCTCTTAGGCTGCATTCACACCTAGGCGACTTGATCGCGGCGTTTTGTCCCGCGAATTGCGGCGTTTTGTTCCCGCGATTTGCAGCGACAAAACGCCACGATTTAACCCCCATGTCCACATCTCCTATGCCGAACGCCGCCTGAAAAAAGGGTCCGGGACTTGTTTTGAGCTTCAGGCGTACGGCGTTTCGACGTGGAGATGAAAACCATCTCCATAGAGGGGAATGTTAAATTTCCCCTCTAGCGTCTTAGGGCTGCATTGGCGTCCTGCTTCAGGCGACAAAACGCCTAAGTGTGAATGCAGCCTGTCATCTGCGACCCTGAGGCGACTGATCTGGGCGAGGCTAAGGGAGAGGAACTTCCAGAGGAAGCTGTTGGAGGTTTAAAGCGGATGGTTCACCAAAAAAAAATATTAAAAGCCAGCAGCAACAAATACTGCAGCTGCTGACTTTTAATATTAGGACACTTACCTGTCCTGGAGTCCAGCGGCGTCCGCAGCAGAGGATGAGCGATCGCTCGTCACCCTGCTGCTCCCCCCTCCATCCACTTCGAGGGAACCAGGAAGCGAAACGCTCCGGCTTCACTGCCCAGTTCTCTACGGCGCATGCGCGAGTCGCGCTGCGCCCGCGATTGGCTCCCGCTGTGTGCTGGGAGCCGAAAGTTCCCAGCACACAACGGGAAAAGCCTGTCTTTTGCCCGAGACTGCGGGCCGGAAGTGGGTGCGGATACCTGCCTTTAGACAGGTATCTGCACCCCCCTCCCCCCTGAAAGGTGTCAAATGTGACACCGGAGGGGGGAGGGTTCCGATCAGCGGATCTTCACTTTAGGGTGGAGATCCGCTTTAACTTCTGACATAAACGTTTTAAGATCTTTAAAAAGGTAAAAGCCATGTCATCTCTCACGGATCAATTTTTTTTTGCCTAATCTGCATCTGACTGTTTAACATGTCTGTCGATTCACACTTGGCATAGCGGTTCTGTGTATTCCAAGGGCATCTTGGTAGCGCATTTCGCACACAGCTTCCTGGGCTTTGGATCTTTAGGCAGTTTTACCTGCCAGAAGACAAAAAAAAAACACCACAGGGGGATGCATGAAGGTGAAACCAAAGCACACTCCACTACATTACTATAATGCACACCCAGTGACACTAGTAACCCCATGGTAAGCCCCAGCTTGCTAGTGACCACCACCATCTAGCTGCCGTCCCATTAAAATGGACACCCCTGGGTGTCTACCTGTGTCCTGCTGGTGCCTTCGCCTCCTGGAGCCTGAGCCAATGGGATGACATCTTCCTACTGCATCCTGGAATCACTGTGGCGTTCGTGCTGTAGCCTGCAGCCGCATCCACGTGTAATAGCACCAGCGTGGCCATCCATCCTCCCAGCGCCTTTAAGAGGCCGGGCCAACCCCCCCCCCGGCGCACGCCAACAACGTCATCCCGCCCTGGAAATGACGCGCCGCGTCGCATCATCTGGGTCAAGCTAACCTCCGGGCCTGCCGCAGGTACACGCCCCCCCTGCCGGAGCTCCGCCAGGGGCACGCCGCGTTGCTGCCTCTCTCCACGCCTGCTGCAAAGGAGGGTTGCCTGCGGCCTATAACCTGACCTCCTCCACCAAAGAAAACAGTAAGGGTGCATCCCCGCAGCCCAGAGGCTTCCATAGTTCCCTGCTGTAGCGTGAGACCACTGCCCCAGCCCAGCCTTTGAGAGATGGAGCCTCTGGTGGTCTTTAGGCAACATCCATCGCTCAAGGGCTGCCCTGGAAAACGACTGGGGGGGGGGGGGGGGGGAGATGTTCACACTCAGTGTAATTAACCTGTACGCTCTCAGGCGCCCCACACCTGTAAGCTCTCAGCCCCCTCCCACCTGTACACTACATGTAGTGTTTATAAGAGAGTGTATGGGGACTGCATGGAGTGTGCTGTGTTTAGAAGAGTGCATGGGGACTGCATGGCGTGTTGTATGTATATATAGGAGAGTGTATGGGGACTGCATGGAGTGTGCTGTGAGTATAGGAGAGTGTATGGGGATTGCATGTAGTGTGCTGTGTGTACATATGAGTGTGCTGTATGGGGACTGCATGAAGGGTGCTGTGAGTAGTAAACTGTATGGGGACTGCATGGAGTGTGCTGTGTGTAGCAAGTTTATGGGGACTGCATGGAGTGTGCTGTGTGTGTATATAGGGGAGTGCATGGGGACTGCATGGAGTGTGCTGTGTAAATAGTGTGTATGGGCACTGCATGGAGTGTGCTGTGTGTATAGGAGAGTGTATGGGGATTGCATGGAGTGTGCTGTGTATATAGTAGAGTGTATGTGGACTGCATGGAGTGTTCTGTGTGTATATAGGAGTGTGTTGTATGGGGACTGCATGGAGTGTGCTGTGTGTGTATAGGAGAGTGTATGGAAACTGCGTGGAGTGTGCATAGGAGAGTGCATGGGGACTGCATGGAGTGTGTTGTGTGTACAGGGACTGCATGGAGTGTGCTGTGTGTATAGGAGAGCATATGGGGGATTGCATGGAGTGTGCTGTGTGTGTATATAGGAGAGTGTATGCAGACTACATGGAGAGTGCTGTGTGTACAGGCAAGTGTATGGGGGCTGCATGAAGTGTGCTGTGTGTGTATATAGGCGAGTGTATGGGAACTGCATGTAGTGTGCTGTGTATATAGGAAAGTATATGGGGCTGCATGGAGTGCACTGTGTGTGCATGGTGGAGTGTATGGAGACTTCACTGAGAGTGCTGTACAGTATATAGGCGAGTATATGGGAACTGCATGTAGTGTGCTGTGTGTATATAGGAAAGTATATGGGGACTGCATGGAGTGTGCTGTGTATACAGAACTGCCTGTAACTACACCTTATAAGTAATACCAATGACAATTATAGCAAGGTAGATAGCGAACAACATGTCAGTAATATATTTATAGGTTTAAAGTAACAACAACCTCGATAACTATATATAAAAACAAAAGCTTTATTTATTTTAGAACAAAAAAATATATACTGCAGCATTTCCTGTACATTTCTCAAACCCTTGGTTTTCATGCTGCATTTAATTTACCTAAGTCTAGAAGATAGCACTTAAACCTTTGTTTTACACTTGCCTATATTATAGCAGCACATTTTTTATTGCACCTAGTAAACAGTAAAAGGATCCTACAAATGAATAAAGAGCAAATTAGATTCAATGTTCGAAAGCACAATTGTAAAATGGATATGTATACATATTATAATTGATAGTTAATATACCACATTTGTATTTCTACCAGGAACTTGCATTGTTGTATAATCCAACATTCATCCCTGAGCAGTCCTAAGGATCTGGCTTTTCTGCAATACAAGGCACACATACTCTCTTTAGAAATATTTGATTTGCCTAAAAATGACATACAACTGAATCACTAATAAGAGGTCAAATTTAAAAAGATTGCACCTAAAAGAGATAAACATATTAATGTATAAAGTTTCATTACACATGCTTTACAAGCTGTGTAACTTGCAGGTTAGCTACAACAAGCGATTAACTTGTAAACACAAAACAGTTTGTGACCTAATACCACTTACAGCGCACACTATAGAGAATAGAAAGTCAACAATGGTTTTAATGTATATATTCAAAATTGTCTGTTACTAATTCATGCTAAATTTCAATACTCTAGAACAGGGGTCTCCGAACTTTTTAAACTAAGGGCCAGTTTATTGTTCTTCAGACTTTAGGAGGGCCGGATTGTGGCCAACGGGGGTAAGAAATTTCCCAGGTCCAGCATTGGTAAGTAAATATGACCTCAGAGTTTGCAGTCAGTGCCCCTATTAGTAGGAGTAATTGTATCCCATCATTGGTATCAGTGAAAGAAATTGTGCCCCCTTGTTGGCTTCAGTGGGAAGAATAGTGCCTCATATCAGTGTGAGGAATAAAGCCCCAAGGGCCGGATAAAGGCTAGCAAAGGGCCACATCTGGACCTCAGGCCGCAGTTTGGAGACCCCTGCTCTAGAACCATTTCATTTACATTATAAAGAATAAAACATACCAGTTACCCGTTAGGGCAGGGGTTCTCAACCTTGTCGTCAAGTACCCCCAACAGGCCATGTTTTGGGAATTTCTCTTGGATAAAATAGCTATCCAAAATACCAAGCCATTGACTTTGATTTGAAGCACTTGCAAATGTGGCCTGTTGGGGGTACTTGTTAGTGGGTCTTGCACTGGGCAATACTATTAGTGGTCCTTTTTTTTTTTTTAAGTAACTTTTAATTTACGCAGCATCTAACATAACAAATGCGCGTAATAATAAAGAAAATAAGTATGAATGTCTGCCTCTTTATATATGTCAAACACAATAAAGCATTAAAAACAAACCATTAAATAAATCAGTACATTTTATGCTATATTAGCTTCCTAAAAAAGGCCATGCACAACATAAGGAGAACCATTAATGTGTGCCAACTGGCTTCTATTGCAATACACATTCTGAGCTTGCTGATGGAAGGGGCAAGCAGATGTTCTCATCCGTGTTATTCTTGCTAGGCTGGGTGTGAGTCCATGATCGAGCAATACTTACTTGTCCATAACGGGGAAAAGAGAGGTCAGTGTCCTTGGCTATGTTGTCTGGCAGACATGCCTGGATCACCAGAGTGGCTAAAAAAAATTGCAAATCATCTCACTTTATTATATACTTTATAATTGTATATAGCTGAGACAATTCACATACATGTGTTTAAAGTGGGGGTCCACCCATCCCTGCAAAAATGAAAAGCCAGCAGCTACACATACTGCAGCTGCTGACTTCTAATAATAGGACACTTCCTATTCCCAGAGTCCGGTGGTGCCGCCGCCATTGTCACGCTGGGTCCCTACTGTGCATGCGCGAGGCAGCGCTGCACTTTCCTACTGGCCCAGCGGGGGAAGGAGGAGGGAACCGAGGCGCTTACATAATTTGCCGCAGCCTGGTCTCCCGGAAGTGGGGAAGGGTATCTGCCCCCCCTCCACGAAAGGTGCCATATGTGGCACCAGAGGTGGGGAGGAGACAAATGAGCGCGGAAGTTTCACTTTTGGGTGGAATTCCGCTTTAAGTCCTGGTTCACACATATGTGATGCTGGAACCAGCACGGTTCCTGTGCAGGATCCTGCATCGCATATCACTCGCAGTAAGTTCACACCCACAGTGCGAACTGTCAAATGGTACAGAAATATGACCTCATGTGAACCCCCATGCAATCCAATTCCAGTGCGGACCAATAAAAAGGGTCCTGCACCATTTTGGTGTGAATGTGATGCAATTTCAGCCATACAGAGACAGCAATACGGTGCGAATCACATGCGATGTCTGTGTTCCATTTTCCTATACTTCAGCTTTCAAAAATGCAGCAAACAAAACAATGTTTCTGTAACTTTTAAGAGCAAAATATTTACAGAATATGTACAAACTTTTTTTCGCTACTAAACATCAAGTGCGATACGAACATAGCTATCGTTTAAAAGCTAAGCAGCTAATATATTGCACTGCTGATTTCATGCAGGCATGAACTCAGTATAGAACTTACAGAAAGGATATACGGCTTGGTATACACAAAAGTCATAACCAAAGACAACAATCCTTGTACTTGGTACCTAAAAAGGAACTGAACTAATTTTCTAACAGGCTGCGAGCAGGCACACCATTATCGCAAAGAGACATGCAATGTCTTTTCTGCAATAAAGTACAGGTTACCTACCTGCCTGTTCACAGACTCCTGTGGCATGTAAACTGAGCTGCGAAAGCTTATATCGCTAACATGGTCCCTGTGTGCCAGGATGACTGGATTCTGCACTGGTCATGCATATGCCAGAACACTGGCAGCAAGAGACCTGGACGCTGTTCGAGAGAAGGCAAGTATAATACTTTCAGTTACGCTTTACCTAATCCAAATGGTTACTGCCCAACAAGATTCACTAGAAGAAGCTTTTTCTATTCTGGTATATTAAAAAGGAGAAGTTCACCTTTGGCATCATGTTTTGCTCTTTTTTAGGGTGGAACATGTAACATGTTCCCAATGCTGCAGCCAGAGCCTGATTCCCTCCCCAGAGAAGTTCCCCATACTAGCCGTCACTTTTTGAAATCAGTACGGCCGTGCAAGGCTCCTCCCATGTGGCTGTGTTATTCAATCACAAAGCTCTGTGTGTGTGTGAGAGAGAGAATGAACTACAGCCCTGACATCATTTAAGGTTGTCGACTTGTAGTTCTCAATGAACTACCACAGCACTGTGGAGCATAGTGGTAGTTCACAGATTCTTCCAGTCAGTGTATCTGCTTGCCAGTAAGGGATGTATGGGCACACAGATACTCTGAAAGGTCTTCAGGAGACCTGCATGGCACCAGCGATCCTACAAAAGAAAATAGTAAATGCTCATTTTTTTTACCTGCAAAAAATGTACATTTTGAACTTTTTCTTTAAAATGTAATGCCATTTCTTCACAGAAACCCTAAGAAATGTTACATTTTAATTTATAGAATTCAGCTGTTCATATACAGTCCTCCAGTAGACCATGAATCTAATTTACAAACATCAGCGAAAGAGACAATCTAATCGATTATCTAACAAATATAAAAGATTTGCACAATAATGATAGTTATACATGTACGTTGTACAATGAACAATTGGAAAAAGTGTTTTCCAGTGATGGATATTGCCCAGCATGTGACCTCAATCAAGGAAATCCGATTTTTATACATAAAGTTTAGGTTGGCTAAGATCCAGTAATTTAGGATCAATTAGCTGTTTGACAATCTAGTTCTATACCACCTAACAAAAAACAGAAAAAGTTCTGGAGTGACTTAATTTTTTGCAGATTTTAATTTTCTCCTGAAATATTCTGGGGCAGCTTCAAAGAGCCAATCAGGATCCACTACACACAAGTCTCTCATATAGCACTTGGATGTGTGAAGAAGCTCATTGTAAATCACACAGGCAGGTTTACAGTGAAAAAGGACAGATGACGGATGTATAGCAACAGGTTGATGTGTCTCCACAGTTGTATATGTTCCATCTGGTTGCACTTCAGCAGCATTCATGAATAGGCCATGGGCTAAGCACTGCCGGATGTTGCGCGAGTCTGTCCTTGAGGACTCTAATGGCATGGACATCTGCAAATTAAAGAGTGAGTATATGAATGTAAAGCAGGGTGGATCTACATTGAGAAGTCAAAATACAGTGCCTTGAAGAAATACTCATACCCCTTGAAATTTTACACATTTGGAAATGTTACAACTCAAAATTAAATGTATTTTATTGGGATTTTATGTGATAGACCAACACAAAAGTGGCACATAATTGTGAAGTTTAAAGGGAAAATAGGATTTTTGTTCTAACCGTAAAATCCATTTCTCTGAGTTCATGGACAGACACAGCAGCATTGACCTTAGGGTTATATATCCTTCCTTTCAGGAGAGACTAGGCAGAAAAAACAGCACTTCAAGTGTTAAAACATTTTCTTCAGTACAGCACCTCCCAGGGGGCTGGTCCCCTGGGTATATCCCACTCTCTGATTTAGCAGATTCAGTTCGTAACAAGCAATACAAACAAAAAAGTAGGGGTGGGTGCTGTGTTCCGTCCATGAACTCAGAGAAATGGATATTACGGTGAGCACAAAAATCCTATTTTCTCTTCCGTTTATGGACGGACACAGCAGCATTGACCTTAGGGATGTCCCCAAGCAGTGTCAATATTTTTTCGAGGGGTGGGAAAACAACACAGCAAACCAAGCTTCACCCCAAACAAAAAAACAGTTTCTCAACGGAGGAACTCCAACCTTAAACTGCCGACTGTAAAAGAAAAAAACTTGCGGCCGAAGGAGGCTTCCGAAGATGCACTCACATCCACCTTGTAAAATTTTAAAAAGGTGTGGATTGACGACCAGGTCGCTGCCTTACACACCTGTAAAACAGACGATTGATGACGGAAAGCCCAAGAGGCACCACTCGCCCTGGTCAAATGCGCTGTAACCTGAAAGGTAGGCGCCCGCCCCCTTAGGGCATAGGCCTGAAGCACGACCCGTCTGATCCACCTAGAAATGGTGGCCGACGAGACTGCCAGACCCTTTTTAGGACCAGTCACCAACACGAACAGTAAGTCCGATTTCAGAAAAGGAGCCGTAGCAGACAAGTACAACCGTAGGGCCCGCACCACCTCCAAGGAATGCAAAGTGGCCTCCTTCGGGTTTTTTGGCCAAGGACATAGGGATGGTAACACAATGTCCTTATTAATGTGAAAAGCCGAAAGAACCTTTGGGAGAAATGACGGCTGTGGCCGCAGCACCACCTTATCCTTATGGATGACCAAGTAGGGAGCCTTGCAGGACAAGGCCACCAGTTCAGATACCCGTCTGACCGAGGTAATTGCCACCAGAAAAACCACCTTCTGGGACAGAGTCAACAAAGGGATCTTTTGAATGTCCTCAAACGGAGCGCCTTGAAGCACCGAGAGGACTAAATTCAAGTCCCATGGAGGCAGTGGAGGAAGCACAGGAGGGGCCACATGCCGAACCCCCTGCTCAAACATACGCACCAGGGAGTGCACCGCCAAGGGTCGCTGAAAGTAAACAGCTAGAGCCAAAATCTGACTCTTAAAGGGGTTGTAAAGACAAAAATATTTTCCTTCTAAATTAAAGTCTGAGGCCGCGTACACACGAGGGGATATGTCCGCTGAAAACGGTCCGATGGACCGTTTCAGCAGACATCTCCGCTCGTGTGTATGGGCTAGCGGACAGATTTGTCCACCCGACAGATTTCAAAGCAAGCTTTGAAATCTATCCGGTGGGGATCTGTCCGCCCGACATGTCTGCTGGTTAGTACACTTACCAGCAGACATGTCGTCCCCCACCGCCGCCGCGCCGCTGCCGAATGGATTCGGCGCATGCGCGGAAGTGTTTTACTTCCTGGTGCGGTGACGTGGCGGTGACGCGGCGGCGTCAACGTCACCGCGCCGTCCGGCGGCGGGGAATTTGATCCGATGGTGTGTACACGCCATCGGATCAAACTCCCGATCGGACATATCCGATGGAAATGGTCCGCGGACCGTTTTCATCGGATATGTCCGATCGTGTGTATGGGGCCTTACAGTAGCTAAAAAAGTAAAAAGTAATGTTTTGCATTATAACTAGTTTGATACCTGTTGAAATCGAGCTGTTTTATTCACCTCCGTCACTCCTGAATCGTTATTCTCACCGACTTCCTGGTTTGCAGTGTGCATTCATACTTGCTACACAACGGCCTAATGCAGTGTTTTTCAACTCCAGTCCTCAAGGCACACCAACAGGTCAAGTTTTCAGGATTTCCCTCAGATGAAATGGCTGTGGTGATTACTAAGGCAGTGAAACTGATCGAATCACCTGTGCAAAATAATGGAAAGCCTGAAAACATGACCTGTTGGTGTGCCTTGAGGACTGGAGCTGAAAAACACTGGCCTAATGGGAACTACAGTTCCCATTAGGCTTAGCCTCCATGCCTGTGAGGGATAAGAGAGCATCTTCACGCAGGGCTGTAGTCATAGGGAGGGGGTGAGCACATTTTGCTTTCCACCATGTAAAAAGGCTCAGATGCTGGGGGAAAGCAAGAAGAGGAGAGACAGGAAATGGCATTTTCAAACCTGGATTACTGTATTTTGGAGGTCAAAAGGAAAAACGAGGCAAGTGATATTTAAATGCTCTAGCTTACAGCAATCAATGGATCTAATAAAAACGAACCTTTAGTGTTCCTTTAACCGTACTTAAGGCGAGAGCCTGATCCACTCCACGCTGTAAGAACAGCAGAATCCGGGACATCACATATGTACGGGGGTGCCATTTCATCTCTTCACACAGAGATGTAGGCCTTCCACGTACGATGGTAAATCTTTTGTGAAGTAGACTTCCATGCTCGTAGCATGGTAGAAATCACTGAGCCTGACAGGCCACGGTCCTTCAGCACCTGGCTTTCAACAGCCACGCCGTTAAAGCCAGCGACTGTGAAGCAGAGTGAAAGATCGGACGCTGCGACAGAAGATCTTCTCTTAGGGGTAGACGCCAAGGGACGTCTGCTACCAGACGCACCAGGTCCGCGTACCAGGGACGGCGTGGCCAATCTGGGGCGATCAGGATCGTTGGAATCCCCTCGGCTTCCACTTTGCACAGCAGGTGAGGAAGAAGCTTCAGAGGAGGGAAGGCGTAGATTAGGCGATAGTGACCCCATGGTGCCACTGACGCGTTCGCCCACGGGTCTCTTGACCTGGCCACGAACCGTGGCACCTTCCGATTGAAACAGGACGCCAGAAGGTCCATGTCTGGAGTGCCCCATTTTCAGCACAGACTCTGAAACAACTCCGGGTGTAGTGACCACTCTCCTTGGTCTAGTGTTTGTCGACTTAGGTAGTCGGCTTGCCAGTTCAGCACCCACGAAATGTACACGGCCGACGGAGTCGGAACGTACCTTTCGGCCCACCGGAGGGCCTCCCTGATGATTGACGTATGCCACGGCTGTGGCGTTGTCGGACTGGATCCTGACCGGTCAGTCCTGAGGCCACCATCAGACCCAGAACCCTCATGCAGAAGCGAAGCGACAACCACTTTTGGGTTGCCAACCGCTGCACCGCAGATTGTAGAGTCTGCAGTTTTTCCGTTGGGAGAAAAACTCTCTCCTCAGAGGAATCCAGGACTAACCCCAGGTATTCCAGCCGCTGAGACGGTACCAATACCGACTTCTGGATATTCAGAAGCCAGCCGAATTGTCGGAGGGTCTGGCAGGCGATTGACACATCAGACCCAGAACCCTCATGCAGAAGCGAAGCGACGACCACTTCTGGGTTGCCAACCGCTGCACCGCAGATTGTAGAGTCTGCAGTTTTTCCGTTGGGAGAAAAACTCTCTCCTCCGAGGAATCCAGGACTAACCCCAGGTATTCCAGCCGCTAAGACGGTACCAATACTGACTTCTGGATATTCAGAAGCCAGCCGAATTGTCGGAGGGTCTGGCAGGCGATTGACACATCCTCTTCTAACTCTGAGCTTGAGGAAGCTCTCAGGAGAAGGTCGCCCAGGTATCCTACGAGAGCGATCCCGCGCTGCCTCAGCAGGGCCAGATTTGGAGCGAGCACCTTGGTGAAGACCCGTGGTGCCGAGGCCAGGCCGAACGGGAGGGCCACAAATTGAAAGTGGTCCTCTCCAATCGCAAAGCGCAGAAATCTCTGGTGCTTTGTGCATATGGGAACATGCAGGTATGTGTCCTTGATGTCCAAGTACACCATAAAGTCCCCCTGATGGAGCGCTGCCACTACCGAGCGAATCGACTCCATTCTGAATTTTTGCACTTTGACAAAACAATTGAGGGCCTTGAGGTCCAGGATTGGACAGACCCCTTCCTTCTTGGGGACTACAAACAGATTGGAGTAAAACCCCTGAAACCGTTCCATGGAGGGAACTGGCACAATCACTTCCCTGACCAGTAGATCCTGAACAGCCCCTGACAGATCCTTCCGGCGATCCGGAGGAAGCTGGAGGTTGAAGGAAAAAAATCCGTTGGTGGACAAGAGAGAAATTCTATCTTCGCAAACCCAACGGTTGAAAAGAAGAGACCTCCACAGACCTGCGAATTTGCGATGCCGGCCCCCCACCCGAGACGCGGGCGGGGGCAGACCTTCATGCGGAAACAGGTTTGTCCACAGGCTTGTAGTACCAGGTGCGCTTCTGCCCTGCAGCGGGTGCCTTAGCACCATGAAAAAATGTTCCTGCCGCATTTGCCGGGCGAAAAAAACCGCTTGGGGGTAGTAAAGGAGGGTCCTTTTTTTTTACGTCGAGTCTCCTTACCCTTCCCAGATTGTGGGAGCAGTGTGCTCTTACCACCTGTGGCATCCTTTTGTCATCCAGGGACGCCCCAAAAAGACGTTCACCCTTAAAGGGTAAATCCACCAAGGCCTTTTTTAAAGACTGGTCCGCAGACCAACACTTCAGCCACACAAGGCTGCATAGTACCACCGCGTAGGCAGAGGCCCTGGAAAGTAAGGGGATCGTATCCAGGGCCGACTCACAGACAAACTTTAGGCTTTCCACTAACTGGTCAACCAGGTCCACACAGGTCTCAGGAGCATTCTGCGCCTCCAGCTCCTACAGCAAGACCTTTGCCCGTTCGGCAAGTGTCTGCGACACCAGAGCCCCGGCCAAAACCGGTCTCACTGCCGAACCCACTACTGTGAACATAGAGCGGGCCACAGCCTCAGCTCTCCTATTTGCAGGGTCCTTAAAGGCGGGAGCCCCTTCCACAGGTAACGTGGTGGCTTTGCTCAGTCTGGAAAAAGTCCTCCTCAAAAGGGGTAACGGACCGCAAAGTATTTTGGAACAGCAAAAACTTTCTGTGGCTTATCCCATTCCTTGTACAACAGTTTGTCCAGATATGGAACACAAGGAAACACTTTTGCGGGGACCGGCATATCCGATGCCTCCGCCAAATCCTCAAATTTTTGAGTATCCTGCACCGCAGTGATAAGAGCTCCAACAAACGTCTTATCATGCTCTGACCCTGAAGCAGAGTCATCCTCACTGTCCATGTGGGCTAAGCTTGCATCATCTGACATGACAGAACCAGAGACAGACGCAGTAGCAGGGTCTGGTTCCGTGTCAGAGCCATCCCCAGAAGCAGGCGCAGGGAGGGGATGCTTTTTACCCCCCTTCTGGCCACTTGTTGCTTCAATCCTGGCGATAAACGCCTCAAGGACTGCCGTGATAGCCTCTACAGAGGAAAGCAGGGTGGACCCTCATTCGACCTCCCCAGGAACGCACCAGCCACACCACCTTGCCAGGGCAAGGGGACGCTACTTACCCATCCTGCGACCACCGGCTGGAGGCATTCCAGAGAGAACCAACGTCGGCATAACGGCATGGCTGTCGGCCCGGCACACTGTGACAGGGCCATAGAGACCGGTCATATGTGTGCCCTGGAACATGTAGTTCACCGGCCACCCCTGGAGAAACGGGGTATGTCGTGGACGGCCCAGAGCGTAGCTAAGGGCCGGCACATGCTCGATGGCCGAACATAGGGGGACTACAAGGAGCAAGGATCCAGCCTGTCACCCAGTCGGCAGTTGATTGTAGATCCCAGGATCCAAAAATGCAGGAAAAAAACAAAAGCAAAAAATAAATAAAAAAATCGCAAACAAATTCCAGAGCACACGGACTGCAGAAAGGCCAGGTCTTCTCCTAACCTAATTTGTAAAAAAAAAATTGAAAACCATTTATCATTTTCCTTCCACTTCGCAATTATGTGCCACTTTGTATTGGTCTATCACATAAAATCCCAATAAAATACATTTGTTTTCGGTTGTAACATGACAAAACGTGGAAAATTTCAAGGAGTAAGAAATACTTTTCAGGGTACTGTACAAGCTTGTTGTTTTTGTTTCACATGTATTCCTACAGTACCGGTATGTATCTTCAATAACTGTAAAGAAAAATCTCTTTCGTAAAAAGTTCACAGATAAAGCCAAAAATACAATCTACATATGCATACAACTATATTGTACCACAAAAAACGGTTTTATTTCCTGCAGAGAGGGTTGGTGGCTGCTTTATTTTTCTTCTTTTACTTTTTCAGAAAATATGTCTTTGTAAACAAATACAGTGCCCTTGTAACTTCCTTTAAGAGTAATAGAAAGAACATACATCCTTATCTTACTTGTAAAACTAGTAAACTATTAATCTAATTAATCCACCACATAATGGAGATGAACAGTCAGACATGTTTGATGTTCAGCCTGTGTGACAACCATGACTTCCTCCATTGATACTATATAGATTAATAAATGTAGCCACCCAGAGATAGCTAGTGTGAAAATAAATACAAAACAAGCCTGAAAAAATAAAGATAATCTAGCCAACACATCCAAGGTCTGGTAAACTGTAAAATATTAATACACAACTGGATTACATTTTTAAATCCACCTTCACTTACCTCATCCTTCAATTTTGCTTTTAAAATGTCCTTATTTCTTCTGAGAAATCCTCACTTCCGGTTCTTCTGTCTGTAACTCCACACAGTAATGCAAGGCTTTCTCCCTGGTGTTGAGAAAGCCTCTTGAGGGGGGAGGGGGCGAGCAGGAGGGTCAGGACACTCTCTACTTTGCAGATAGAGAAAGGAGCTGTGTGTTTTTGGGGAGCGTCCTGACACTCCTGCTCGCCCCCTCCCCTCTCAAGAGGCTTTCTCCACACCAGGGAGAGAGCCTCGCATTACTGTGGCGAGTTACAGGCAGAAGAACAGGAAGTGAGGATTTCTCAGAAGAAATAAGGACATTTAAAAGCAAAATCGAAGGATGAGGTAAGTGAAGGAGGACTACGCTAAGGTAAAGGAAGCGATTTAGGGAAAAAAAATGTTTTCCTTTACAACCCCTTTAACTGTTGCTAAGAAAGACCAGGGCATTAGTGACTGGGTAAAACACAAAAAAATGACATACCTTTATACAAATGTCTCTGAGCTGAGCACGAACCTCTGAAACCAGAATCATATTTCTGACATTTATGAAATTTTCACGGCACCAGTCCTAAGCATAAAAAAAGAAATAAAATTAGACTTTTAGTCATTCTTTTATAATATCAGATTACATTAGACTATAACGTTAAAGTGAAGATCTGCGAATACTGATAATGCGAGTATGCCTAGCCACTCCTGCTTCTACAGCCCCATAGTTGTATATCTGTAGTGTGAGATCTAAGGCAAGGAAATCACTACTGTATTGCTAGTTCTCTGTGTAGGAGGCTCTGACCTGAGAAATAAAATGTGGCATCCTCAAAACAAAGCATGGTAAGTCAGTAATAGCTGAAAGATCAGCAGCAGAAAGACCACAGGTAATAATGGTGTCTAGTATTTGGCCCTCTGCCTACCTTTCTTTGGGCAGAGCTTCCAGAGTTTAGTTCCTTTGTAAAGTGGTTGTAAAGTCAGAAGGTATATGCTTTAAGATAAAAAGCCTTCTGTGTGCAGCAGTCCCCCTAAGCCCATCTCGATCCAACAATGTGGAGCAGGAAACTATGCTGCCATTGGCTCCCGCTGCTGTCAAAGTCAGTGAGCCAATGAGGAGAGAGCGGGGGCAGGGCTGGCCCGTCTCTAAATGGACACACAGCTGCAGCTTGGTTCAGGTCCCCCCATAGCAAGCTGCTTGGTGTGGGGGCACTCAACAGAGGGGAGGGGCTAGGAATGCTGAAGAGGGACCCAAGTGGAGGAGACCCTGGTTAGCTTTCAATTATTCCACAGCATACCAGAACTTGTTGGCACCCTTGGACACTGATTAAGAAGAGGCTGTCCCATTTAACTGTGCTGGAGTTGAATAATGAATGGATGGAGCACTGTATTGGTTGAATGCTTCCTTTGCTCTCTTGGGGTCATGAGGCCAACCCAGTCTCTTCCTGATATAATCCCTATTACACCCTTCGTACCTAATGTTAAACTTTTTATTACCCTTTCCTGCAATTTTATTTTTTTTTCCAATTTTTTTTTTTTTTTTTTTTTCAGAAAGTAAAGATTAGTTTAGAATATACAAACATATAAAGAAAAAAAGGTAGCACACAGATTATGCAATGGTACCTAGTAACACTTGCAACAGATACATGTCAATGAGGGTTTGTGTCCTCTAAGGGTGCACGGGGAGGAAATACCCACCACGGTCAATAGTCATGTTGTATCGTATTTCCATGCAATAAAGCGTGGAAACTTGATAAAGTACTGCCTCAATCAACTTCTCAAATGGACCCATACGAAAGACAGAAGAGAAACAGGGGTGACCAAGTATAGGGGACAGTGGAGACTCTAGGAAGGACCACGTACTCGTAGAGTTGAGCTGAAAAAGAAGCTGGGGAGGTTGGATGTACTCGAGAAGAGGAAGTCTTGGCCACGTGTAGTCGCCATATTGGACCCAGAGCCGGGTTTGTGTGTACCAGAGAAGAAGTGAGAAATCTCTGCTTTGGAGTTACTGGTCTTGGGTAGCTGGCAAGGGGTCTCTGCCTTGCGCTTCTTCCCGGATGGCATACCACTGTATATAAGCAATAGTAGTGGGTAAAAACTGGAGCAGCGTCGGGAGCTCCAGTGCGGAACATCTTTACCCGACCATGTCCAGACCACACCCCTTGCAAATGTTGCTTTTTTTTGTATCGTTTTTCTTTTATTCGTCATGTTTTTTTTTTCCTTAGCAATATTGAATTATGTCCAATACATATGTAAAAAAAAAAATACATTTAGGCCAATATGTATTCTGATATATATTTTTGGCAAAAAAATCCTAATAAGCGTATATAATATATTATATATTGGGATATATACTGGAATTTTTATTTATTTTCTATACTAGTAATGGCGGCGATCAGCAACTTCCAGCAAGACTGCGATATTGAAATGACAATTGCAATTGACACTTTGTGGGAACCAGTGACAATACAGTGATCAGTGTTAAAAATAAAACACAGTCACAGTATTGACACTGGTTGGGAAGGGGTTATACATCTAGGGCAATCAAAGGGTTAAATGTGTGTCTAACCAGCATTTATACTGTGTGCGCTGCTTTTTACTAAGGGATGTGGTGGCAAACAAAATCAATCACATCCCTGCTGACAGGATGGAGCTCTGCCTTGTTTAGCGAGTGCCAGCGGACATCCATTGGCATCCTATTGAGCATCTGTGGGGAATTCTCAAATGGAAGGTGGAGGAGCACAAAGTCTCTAACATCCACCATCTCTGTGATGTCATCATGGAGTAGTGAAAGAGGACTCCAGTGGCAACCTGTGAAGCTTTGGTGAACTCCATGCCCCCGAGGGTTAAGGTAGTGCTGGAAAATAATGGAGGGAACACAAAATAGACACTTTGGCCCCAATTTGGACATTTTCATAGGGGGTGTACTCACTTTTGTTGCCAGCAGTTTAAAACATTAATGGCTGTGTGTTGTGTTACTTTGAGGGGACAGAAAATGTACACCGTTTTACAAGCTGTACACTCACTACTTTACATTGTAGCAAAGTGTCATTTTGTCAGTGTTGTCACAAAGATATAACAAAAACTCACTCTTGTGAGATACTGTGTGTGTATATATATATATATATATATATATATGTATATGTGTATATATATATATGTATATATATATATATATATATATATATATATATATATATATATATATATATATATATATATATATATATATATATATAGATAGGCTGTTACTGATTAAAATTTTGTGTTTGATTAATCGTTTTTCTTTTCTTTTTTATCGATTAATCGACTAATTTCGATTAATTATAACCGTAATGTCCACACATCTCCCCCAGTAATGTCCACACATCTCCCTGAATAGAAAGCACACTCGCAGCAGGCAGCAGACGATGATGTCAGAGTGCCGCTAATAGGCCGCCGCTGGGTGTACCAAGATGGGTGCAGCTCCAGGGCTAGGCCGAAGCCATGGCCTTTTCTTATGGGTGAGACCGCGGAGCTCAATCCGCGGATCTCGTACTCGATCAAAATTATTTTGATCGATCAAAGAAATTAAAAATTAAATCGAGGAATTAATTGTTAATTTCTGCAGCCCTTTATGCATATATATATATACAGTGCGGAAAATAAGTATTTGAACACCCTGCTATTTTGCAAGTTCTCCCACTTGGAAATCATGGAGGGGTCTGAAATTGTCATCGTAGGTGCATGTCCACTGTGAGAGACATAATCAAAAAAAAAATTCCAGAAATCACATTGTATGATTTTTTTAACTATTTATTTGTATGATACAGCTGCAAATAAGTATTTGAACACCTGAGAAAATCAATGTTAATATTTGGTACAGTCGCCTTTGTTTGCAATTACAGAGGTCAAACGATTCTTGTAGTTTTTCACCAGGTTTGCACACACTGGAGGAGGGATTTTGGCCCACTCCTCCACACAGATCTTCTCTAGATCAGTCAGGTTTCTGGGCTGTCGCTGAGAAACACAGAGTTTGAGCTCCCTCCAAAGATTCTCTATTGGGTTTAGGTCTGGAGAATGGCTAGGCCACGCCAGAACCTTGATATGCTTCTTACAGAGCCACTCCTTGGTTATCCTGGCTGTGTGCTTCGGGTCATTGTCATGTTGGAAGACCCAGCCTCGACCCATCTTCAAAGCTCTAACTGAGGGAAGGAGGTTGTTGCCCAAAATCTCGCAATACATGTCCCCGGTCATCCTCTCCTTAATACAGTGCAGTCGCCCTGTCCCATGTGCAGAAAAACACCCCCAAAGCATGATGCTACCACCCCTATGCTTCACAGTAGGGATGGTGTTCTTGGGATGGTACTCATCATTCTTCCTCCAAACACGGTTAGTGGAATTATGACCAAAAAGTTCTATTTCTTTA
This sequence comes from Rana kukunoris, assembly GCA_029574335.1. NCBI lineage: Eukaryota > Metazoa > Chordata > Amphibia > Anura > Ranidae > Rana > Rana kukunoris. The sequence goes on along the minus strand of CM056050.1, from coordinate 281,623,234 downwards.
TCGTACATCACGGGACACAGAGTGCATAGCCATTACATATGGGTTATATGGGTACCTTCAGGTGTGGACACTGGTGTAATCAACTTCACAGGAAGTTCCTCCCTATATAACCCCCTCCCACTGAGAGTGCTTTAGTTTTTTCGCCAGTGTCTTAGGTGTTGGTCACGTCTAGCTGTCCCTCGGAGGTCTCGGGACCCAGGATAGCTAGCCGGATCCGTCCGAAGTGCTTCAAAGCCAAGGAGTACGGTACCCGGGCCCTGCCTGCGTGGGGTGTTGCCTATAATGCCTCTCCTTGGAGGGCTGGATTCTGGGCTCCAGTGCCTTGGTCTCTCCCAGGACTAAACGCTACTGATGCCAGGATGCTATATAGGTCCAGGGGTGTGGGTTCCTTAAACACAGGACCCCGGTCCCTGAAGGTCCGAGACAATACCCACGGAGATGGGAAAAGATTGGGCCTCTTGCAGTTTGCAATACCCTGCGGCGTGGAGCAGGTAAGAGGGAACCTGCGGGACTTGGTTCGACAGTAGGTATCCCCCTGGGGGTTCTGGGTCGGCTAATGGTATGCTTGTGCATCAGCCACTATCTCCACTATGTCTTTTTAGGCAGGATGGGATGTACTAATGTTTACCCAGATAACATGTAGATATATGTATACTTGTTTAAGATATATATTTGCTACTCACCCCAGGTCTGCCTGTTAGCATTGATACTGCAGCCCCACGTACTATAAAGAGGGAATTGCTGGTGAAAACTCCTGTTTCTTAGGAAGCCTATGGGGACAGCTTCCTCTCTGTGTGCACTACAGTAAGGATTAGTGCTTACCTGGTGTCTGTTGGTGCTGCTGGCGCTGGTCCATGTTTTCCTCTGCTCTCTGCTTCCTCCATGTTGTTTCAGCGTGGGGGGGGGTGCGCGCGCGTGGGCGCGTGCACGCCGCCTTTTATAGCGTCGGCGTGCGTTGGGGGGGCGGGCCAGCAGCGTCAGGGTGAGTTAAAAGTAAAACATTTCTCTCTGGCTGGTCTTTTCCCTCCTGGAAGCAGAGGAAGAAGGACACAGAGCGCGCAGCTGGGTCTTTTGGCCACAGTGACACCCAGTGGCGGTTTGTGGATCTTCAGGTCTAGGACTTAGTTCCACTATTGACCAGAAAAAAAAAAAAAAAAGAAGAGTTTTTTTGGCTTAAAGGGACTCAGCCTTAGATCCAGCAGTATCTGAGTCAACCTTGGACTCCGGCTAACGGGCATTGGTGTTGCAATACTCACAGGTTTTCCTCAGTATTGCCACCTCCCAGGCGGGTTTTTGTGGAAAATATATATATATATATATATATATATATACAAAATTTTTCATTTTCCTCAGCCTGTTCTCATATTAATTACTCCTAGCTACAACAGTCAGGTGTTGGCTATAGGGGTGACTCAAGGTTGTGCAATGGCTCCAAAGGGATCAGGACCAGCCAAGGCTGCAAAAGGTGCCAAGAAACAAAAGGGGTCTCCATCGGGGTCAGAGGATTTGGGCCAGGCTTCTACGGCCCCACCCTCACCAGTTAGACCACCGAGTAGCATAGTACAAGAGCCATTGGGGGTGCTAGGGGCAGAGGCGGCCCCCGATCCACCCATTCCCGTTTACGTAACGGAAGAAATGCTAGCGACCACCCTGGGTGGGCTAGAGAAAAGGTTAACTGCTTTGTTTGCCCGCCCTTTGCCAAGTAGCAAACGGGCTAGATCCCCCTCACCTAGTTTGGCGTTTTCAGATGCGGAGGTCTCCTCTTCGGAGGAACGGGACCCACAAGGGGATCAAGCAGACCCAAGTCCCGACGGTTCAGACATGGAGGGTTCCACTGTAGATGAGTATTTTTCGGCCTCTCAAGCGGAGAGCCTGTGGATCCAGTCTTTGACCGATATGGTTCGCACTGCTTTTAAACTTCCAGTGCCAGAACTAGTAGCCCCTGTGGTATCCTCATTGGGTTCTTTAAAGGCTCCATTAACTTGTGTGTCTTTTCCGATTCACCCCCTTCTGCGGAGCGTGATTTACCAGGATTGGGCTCGACCTGATAGGATCTTTATCCCTCCTAAGAGGTTCTCTATTCTCTATCCTATGGAAGAGGAATTTTTAAAGAAATGGGCACTCCCCACAGTGGACGCGGCCATTTCCTGCGTGAATAAATCCCTGACCTGTCCGGTTGAAAATGTCCAGATGTTCAAGGATCCGGTCGACAAAAAATTAGAGACCCTACTGAAGGCTTCTTTCACCTCAGTAGGTGCCATGGTTCAGCCAGCGGTGGCAGCCATTGGCGTTTGTCAGGCCTTAAAGGATCAGGCAAAACAGATATTAAAGGACATGCCGGCTCAGCAAACTCGTGAATTAGCAGATTTCCCTAGGGCTCTCTGCTTTGCAGTAGATGCTATTAAGGACTCCATCCAACAGGCATCCCGGTTATCTCTGCTGGTGGTTCACATGCGTCGTCTTTTGTGGCTAAAGAACTGGTCAGCAGAGGCACCCTGCAAAAAGCTTTTAGCAGGGTTTCCCTTTCATGGGGGAAGACTATTCGGTGAAGACCTAGATAAATATATCCAAACCATATCAAGTGGTAAAAGTTCTTCCTTACCGGTCAAGAAAAGACCGCGTGGGCCCGCGTTTAAACGACAGGTCTTTGCAGGCTCGGCCCCTTCGACTTCCCGTCAGTATCGACGGCCTCCCGGGTGTTCAGCAGTTAATAGCCGCCCACAGGGACAAGCCACGGCAAACAAGAGGCCCTGGTCTCGCAAGCCGGCTAAACCAGTCATCAAGTCAGATTCATGAAGGGGCGCCCCCACTCTCTTGGGTGGGGGGAAGACTTCAGTTTTTCTCCGAAGTCTGGAAGGCCAGAATTCCCGACTCTTGGGTTCGGTCCGTGGTAGCCACAGGCTACAAACTAGAGTTTCGAGAAATCCCCCCTCCTCATTTTCAGGGGTCAAGTCTTCCAAGCGACCCGTTAAAGAGGGCCTCTCTCGTAAAGGCGTTGGATCGCCTCTTGCTCCAAGGAGTAATTGTAGAAGTACCAACCCAAGAAAGGGGTCTGGGATTCTACTCCAACCTTTTTGTTTATACCAAAACCCAATGGCGACGTCAGGCCTATCCTAGACCTCAAACGCCTAAATCGCTTTCTAAAGATTCAGACCTTTCGTATGGATTCCATACGTTCAGTGACAGCCAGCCTGCATCAAGGCGACTTTTTAGCATCTATAGACATAAAGGATGCATATCTGCATGTGCCGATCTACCCAGCACATCACAAGTTTCTTCGTTTTATGATAGATCAAAGTCATTTCCAGTTCGTAGCCCTCCCTTTCGGGTTGGCAACAGCTCCGCGGGTATTCACAAAGGTGTTAGCCCCGGTGCTAGCCGTCCTAAGGACAGAAGGCATTTTGGTCCTGGCATAACTGGACGATCTCCTGGTTATCGACAGATCAGCTTCCAACCTCAATCATGCAGTAGTCCGCACAGTTCGGCATCTACAAGAATTCGGGTGGGTTGTGAACCAAGGAAAATCGAGGTTGCAACCCACAAGACAGTTGGAATATCTAGGCCTTCGGTTAGATACAGAATGCCAGAGGATATTTTTACCTCAAGAAAAGATCAGGTCATTGACTCAAACAATTCAAATAGTCTTAGGCAAAAAGAAGCCGACTATTCGCCTATGCATGCGACTGCTGGGAAAGATGGTAGCCGCCTTCGAAGCAGTGCCCTATGCCCAGATCCATACCAGAGTTCTCCAGGCAGCTATTCTCTCTGCTTGGAACAGGTCCATACAGGCATTAGACCGTCCATTAGGTCTTTCCCCAGGAGTCAGGCGCAGCCTGTACTGGTGGCTGGTCCCTCAAAAATTGTCAAAAGGGAAAACCTTTTGCCCCATCACGTGGAAAATAGTAACCACAGATGCCAGCCTAACAGGTTGGGGGGAAATCTTAGGAAAACGGACCCAGCAGGGACAGTGGTCAGAGGCAGAAAGTCTGCTTCCCATCAATGTCCTAGAGATCAGAGCTGCTCGGTTGGCCCTGGTCGCCTGGACTCTCCCCCTGCAGGGTCTGCCAGTAAGGATACAGTCCGACAATGCCACGGCGGTGGCATACATAAACCACCAGGGGGCACAAGGAGCCTAGCGGCTCAAAGGGAAGTAAACCTGATTTTCTCATGGGCCGAAGCCCATGTACCCTGCATCTCAGCAGTGTTCATCCCAGGGATAGACAATTCTCAAGCAGATTTTTTGAGTCGTCAACAGTTACTCCCGGGAGAGTGGTCTCTTCACCCCCAGGTATTCCAAGAGATTTGCCAAAGATTCGGAGTTCCCGATGTGGACATCATGGCAACAAGATTCAACAAGAAATTGGACAAATTCGTATCCCGAGCCAGGGACCCCTCGGCCTACGGGACCGATGCGTTGGTTTGCCCCTGGCACCAGTTTTCTCTCCTGTATGCGTTCCCTCCACTACAGATGATTCCCCGCCTTCTACGAAGGATCAGGGTGGAGCGCAGGCCGGTGATCCTGGTGGCCCCAGCCTGGCCCAGAAGGGCTTGGTACGCACTCATCGTGAGGATGACAGTAGGGGCACCGTGGCCACTCCCCCTGCGCCCAGATCTGCTGTCTCAGGGCCCGATCTACCACCCTGCTTCACAGCAGCTAAATTTGATGGCTTGGCGGCTGAATCCCTAATTCTTAAGGGCAGAGGCCTCTCAGCCCAGGTCATATCTACGTTAATTCAGGCTAGAAAGCCAGTCTCTAGAAATATCTATTACAGAGTCTGGAGGACCTATGTGGAGTGGTGCGAGTCTCAAGGAGGGCATCCTCGCAAGTTTTTTATTGACAGGATCTTGCGATTCCTCCAGGTTGGCGTTGACAAGGGGTTGGCTCTTAGTACTCTAAAGGGGCAGGTGTCTGCCTTATCGATATGGTTTCAAAGGCCTTTGGCCACACATTCGCTTGTGAAAACCTTCTTGCAGGGGGTCTTGCATGTGAATCCCCCTATTAGAGCTCCCCTCTGCCCCTGGAATTTAAATCTGGTCTTGTCAGCTTTACAAAGGCAGCCGTTTGAACCTCTGACAGAAATCCCTCTTGTGCTGCTAACCCGAAAGTTGGTTTTCTTGGTGGCTATGGCTTCGGCCAGAAGGGTCTCCGAGCTGGCAGCCTTGTCTTGCAGGGAACCGTACCTGATTCTGCATAAGGACAGAGTGGTTCTGCGGCCTCAACCTTCTTTCCTTCCTAAGGTCATATCCAGTTTTCACTTGAATCAGGACCTAGTCCTACCATCCTTCTTTCCTACTCCCCAGTCCAGAGAGGAAAGACTGCTTCATACTTTGGACGTGGTCCGAGCCATGAGGGTTTATCTCAAGGCTACAGAGAAGATTCGGAAAACAGATGTGCTTTTCGTTCTCCCGGATGGCCCCAAGAAGGGTCAGCCGGCTGCCAAGTCTTCCTTGGCTAGGTGGATTAAGCAGCTGATTTTTCAGGCCTATGGTCTGAAGCGCGTTCCACCTCCCTTATCAGTTAAAGCCCATTCTACGAGGGCCATGAGTGCCTCTTGGGCGGCACACCATCAGATCTCTATGGCACAGGTTTGCAAAGCGGCAACCTGGTCTTCCGTACATACGTTTACTAAATTTTATAAGTTGGACGTCACAAAGGCTACGGACGCAGCATTTGGGCAGGCGGTCCTACGGGCAGCAGTATAGAATCCTCTGGCCTGGTTCACGCCCCCTTTTTTTCTGTTGGTTGGAGCTATTTTACCTCCTGATAATGTTTTTGTTTGGCTATTTTTGGCCTTACGATCTCCCTCCCTTCATGGAGCATTGCTTTGGGACATACCATATGTAATGGCTATGCGCTCTGTGTCCCGTGATGTACGATAAAGAAAAAAGGATTTTTAATAACAGCTTACCTGTAAAATCCTTTTCTTGAAGTACATCACGGGACACAGAGCTCCCACCCCTCTTTTGGGGAACATTGTGTAACCTCGGAGAAATTGCTTGCTACAAAACTAAAGCACTCTCAGTGGGAGGGGGTTATATAGGGAGGAACTTCCTGTGAAGTTGATTACACCAGTGTCCACACCTGAAGGTACCCATATAACCCATATGTAATGGCTATGCGCTCTGTGTCCCGTGATGTACTTCAAGAAAAGGATTTTACAGGTAAGCTGTTATTAAAAATCCTTTTTTTGGTCTCATCTGACCACATGACTTTCTCCCATGACTCCTCTGGATCATCCAAATGGTCATTGGCAAACTTAAGACGGGCCTTGACATGTGCTGGTTTAAGCAGGGGAACCTTCCGTGCCATGCATGATTTCAAACCATGACGTCTTAGTGTATTACCAACAGTAACCTTGGAAACGGTGGTCCCAGCTCTTTTCAGGTCATTGACCAGCTCCTCCCGTGTAGTCCTGGGCTGATTTCTCACCTTTCTTAGGATCATTGAGACCCCACGAGGTGAGATTTTGCATGGAGCCCCAGTCCAAGGGAGATTGACAGTCATGTTTAGCTTCTTCCATTTTCTAATGATTGTTCCAACAGTGGACCTTTTTTCACCAAGCTGCTTGGCAATTTCCCCGTAGCCCTTTCCAGCCTTGTGGAGGTGTACAATTTTGTCTCTAGTGTCTTTGGACAGCTCTTTGGTCTTGGCCATGTTAGTAGTTGGATTCTTACTGATTGTATGGGGTGGATAGGTGTCTTTATGCAGCTAATGACCTCAAACAGGTGCATCTAATTTAGTATAATAAATGGAGTGGAGGTGGACATTTTAAAGGCAGACTAACAGGTCTTTGAGGGTCAGAATTCTAGCTGATAGACAGGTGTTCAAATACTTCTTTGCAGCTGTATCATACAAATAAATAGTTAAAAAATCATAAATTGTGATTTCTGGATTTTTTTTTTTTGATTATGTCTCTCACAGTGGACATGCACCTACAATGACAATTTTTAGACCCCTCCATGATTTCCAAGTGGGAGAACTTGCAAAATAGCAGGGTGTTCAAATACTTATTTTCCGCACTGTGTGTATATATATATATATATATATATATATATATATATATATATATATATATATATATATATATATATATATATACACATACACATACACACACACGCATGTGATTCCCAGTAAAAAGGTCAATTCTGCCTAATCCAGACAAGGGACACTTGCCTTATTTTTTCCCAGGCTTTTGAAAGCACGATAGATATTTAGTAAGGTGATATGGTCCCCTTCACTGGAGATGAACTTCTTACGAGCTGCCTGTACATCATCTCTTTTAGTAGGAGGATTATGGAGAACACTGTCCACTGAGAGCAGAGCCACAATAGTCAGGATTTCTTCTGTACAATGAAATTTTGGTGATACGAGAATAGTCTGAAAAGGAAATAGGAAGCAATTATAAGACAGGAATACATGTTATTGTAAAGGTTTCTATTTATAATCTAAGCACATTTTCACAATGAACATGATGCAAGTCTAACATACTTCACAGAAGTAGTAGGTATTTAGGGAGTTACCTTTGAAAACCGTGGTTCCAAAGGGAAAGCAGCCATCTTTTTTCCAAGTGGTGTGAGGATGATCTGGTCTTCCTTTCTTTCGATTGCACCTAGAAGATCCAGCTGATCGATAGCAGCACGCATAGCATCTAAAATAGAAAATAATCCATTATTTACAATAAAAGTTACATACTTCCTTTAACAATCTTCACATTAATGTTGTTCTAAAGAAATGACATAAAGCATTGAAGATTTCCCCTTCCAAAATGAATTTCACACTGGAATGTAATCAGAAAATCATGCCAGAATTTAAGTTCCTCCCTCTCCCACCGGCTTCAGGGCAAACATAGGATCTTTAAAAATAGATGCACACCCCCCAGCCCTGTTGCTCCGATCTCCCCACAATGCCCCCCCCCCATTCCTCCAACATTCCTCCCTGTTGTGCTGCTGGTTGGCATTCCCTCCTCTCACTCCTGCTGGCTGCAGCTTGGGAACAGGAAACAAGCTGCCAGACTGGAGACCAGTTGAAGGGCGGGTTAGTAAATAGAGGTCAATCGATATAGGTTTTTCTCTGGCCGCTGCCGATATTTGGAAATCAGGGATGGATGATGCCAATTTTTATGCCGATTTAAAAAAAAAAGTTCCTTCATCTCAGAAAATCTAGGGTGGAGAGGTGGGTATTGTTTAGGGTGAAGAGCAGGTCATTGTTTAGGGTGGAGAGGAGGATATTGTTTAGGGTAGAGAGGTGGTTATTGTTTAGGGTGGAGAGGTGGGGATGAGGTTATTGTTTAGGGTGGAGTGCAGCCTATTAGTACCTGTTGGTGTCCATCAGTGCAGCCTGTCAGTGCCCACCGGTATAGCCCATCAGTATCCATTAGTGCCCACCAGTGGAGCCTATTGGTGCCACCCCAGTGCCCACCAGTTCAGCGCCTGTCAGTGCCACCTCATTGCCCCCAAACAGTACAGCTCGCCAGTGCCCCCAAACAGTACAGCTCGCCAGTGCCCCCAAACCGTACAGCTCGCCAGTGCCCCCAAACCGTACAGCTCGCCAGTGCCCCCAAACCGTACAGCTCGCCAGTGCCCCCAAACCGTACAGCTCGCCAGTGCCCTCAAACCGTACAGCTCGCCAGTGCCCCCAAACCGTACAGCTCGCCAGTGCCCCCAAACCGTACAGCTCGCCAGTGCCCCCAAACCGTACAGCTCGCCAGTGCCCCCAAACCGTACAGCTCGCCAGTGCCCCCAAACCGTACAGCTCGCCAGTGCCCCCAAACCGTACAGCTCGCCAGTGCCCCCAAACCGTACAGCTCGCCAGTGCCCCCAAACCGTACAGCTCGCCAGTGCCCCCAAACCGTACAGCTCGCCAGTGCCCCCAAACCGTACAGCTCGCCAGTGCCCCCAAACCGTACAGCTCGCCAGTGCCCCCAAACAGTACAGCTCGCCAGTGCCCCCAAACAGTACAGCTCGCCAGTGCCCCCAAACAGTACAGCTCGCCAGTGCCCCCAAACAGTACAGCTCGCCAGTGCCCCCAAACAGTACAGCTCGCCAGTGCCCCCAAACAGTACAGCTCGCCAGTGCCCCCAAACAGTACAGCTCGCCAGTGCCCCCAAACAGTACAGCTCGCCAGTGCCCCCAAACAGTACAGCTCGCCAGTGCCCCCAAACAGTACAGCTCGCCAGTGCCCCCAAACAGTACAGCTCGCCAGTGCCCCCAAACAGTACAGCTCGCCAGTTCCCCCAAACAGTACAGCTCGCCAGTGCCCCCAAACAGTACAGCTCGCCATTGTCATTCACTGCCAGTCTGCCACCTCATCAGTGCCCACCAGCGAGCGCTCCCAGCTCCGTTCCGTCCTCTCCACATGCCAAAAAAAGCTCCATTCGTCCCCTGACATGCTGCGCGCCTCGCCTCTGCCTACAAACCCCAGAATGCAGCGCGGCGAGTAACAGCCAATCGGCGGCCGCCGCAGCTGCCGACTTTCTCCACTGGGGGAAAAAAACAAGTCAAGACAGCCGTTTAGAATAGACGGTGGGCAGGGTATTTCCAGCCAGCACACCTCCACCTCGGCCTTTTGTGCATAATAATCAGCCGATGCCGATTTCTTTAAAAACGTGATATATCGTCCAACCGATATATCGGTGAACATCTATTGGTAAACATGCGTTTACCACCCCCAGCCCCCCTTTCGTTCAATTGACACAGTCACTGATCAGTACTGAACATTCCTGTGCCCATTTGTTATTTACTAACTGGATACAGTTTTAGATTATTTTTTTTGTTTTATATTTAGTAGGAATTTAGCAGGAATTTTGAAAATTTTGCCATGTATGTATCCACCAATAATGTGTATTTTTTAGCGAAAATAATGTATGTTTTGATAAACATTTGTGCAAATATCAAAGGGCCTAAAAAAAAATAAAAATCAGTAGCACCTTCCTTTTATTCTATTGTCCTATCGTTTCAGAAAATGTATGTTTAGGGGGGTTTCACAAACTCTGGCCACCTAAGTTTAGAAGTGGAGTGCAGGGCCTAAAACCAAAAGGGTTTAAGTTTTAAGACTTTTCATATAAAATGAGCCAAGTATTATAGATTTCGCACACACCTGGAGAGGGCCTGGACATAAAGTCAAATGTAAGAATATTCGGAACTCTCAGAACCAGAAGTTGCAGCATCACACTGGCTAGATTACACCTGTGCAAAAATACAAAACATTATTCACTATAAAAAAAACAGAAACAAGTGAGAAGACATTGTTTTACACCTAACAAAATAGGAAAAATAGAACATGACCCACTAAATAGGTACATAGGGAAAAACTCAGTCTTACACCAAAAAATTAAAAAATAAAAAAGTATTTGCGTGCGATAGAAGGTAGACTTACAAGCTTTAAAAGGGGTTAGTAAAGGCAGGTTTTTTTATCTTAATTCATTATATGGCCAAGACACAGCAGTGGCACCATTGGCTCCCGCAGTTGTCAATTAAATTCAGTTAGCCAATGAGGAGAGAGAGGGGGAGTCCCATTCTGATGGAATACATGGGAGCTGCAGCTTGGCTCGGGTGCCTCTATAGCAAGCTCCTTGCTGTGGGGGCATTTAAAGGGAGGGATGTTTTGTTTATAGCGCAAAAAATAAAAACCGCAGAGGTGATCAAATACCATCAAAAGAAAGCTCTATTTGTGGGGAAGAAAGGGTGTAAGTTTTGTTTGGGGGCCACTTCGCACGACCGCGCAATTGTCATTCAAAGTGCGACAGCGCTGAAAAAAAAAATTGGTCTGGGCAGGAAGGGGGTGAAAATGCCCTGTATGGAAGTGGTTAAAGAATGGTGGTAAGCAAAAATTGAAGGGCCAATCCTGTTAGGGAGTAGATGGATTCAGAATATGCTCAAAAACATTTTTTGTCAACAGGGTCCCTATAGATGGAGCTTCTTTGATAGAAATGGTCAGAGCCTTGTTAAGGTTAGACACTGGAGAGTCAACCTCTGGAATGGTAGACCATTTTGTAAAACAAATTCCCCTGGAAAGAGGGGTAGAGTGTCTAGTTAACTGGCAAGCAATTGTTTGTCTGGTTGTTTCCAATCATTGTAGGTAAAATAAACTGCATAGGGGATGAAAACTAAAACCTTGTGGGGATTATTTAGTTCTATGAGAACCAAGGCCAGACACCATGGTAGGTGAAGTAACTGTGGAATCCTCTCATTTTTAAATAGAACATACAAACGTGGTCAGAAAAGAAACAGTTTCTAATACATAACATTTTGTTTAACAGATGGAAAATCATCTATTTGTAAGAAAGGAAGAGGAAGAAAGGGGAGGTTTAAAAAAAGCCTGTGTCAGACATATTGCTCAAATGCAAAAAGGATATTTATCCAATCCCCAAGGAATACTTATGGCTCCACCAGGACTAGGGGTTAATGTGGCAGGGAGGCTCTGTGAACACTTGTCACTGGTGGCAGCTGCTTGGAATGGCTAAACAGACCTGGTAAAAGCTATGCACAACTGTTGAAGAGGCTATGAAGCCCAGGATTACAGATCAGTGCTGAGAAACAGCCATCTGTGAGGAGAACTGTCTCAGACTCAGAACTTCCACAGATGGCAGAGTACAGACAGGAAGGGCTGTTAAACATGTCCAGTAAAAGCTGTCATCTGGAAAAAATGAATGATAATAAAAAAAGACAAAAACACAGCCCAAGACGAGCGTTATGGCCCGTACACACAATCCGAATATCGTACAACGGATCGTATGACTTTTTTCGCTTAATAGTTTGCAAGTAAAATGAAATAGGTTATTAAAGTCACGAAAATTCTCGTACGACAGAAAAAAAAAATTGGAAGTGATGTCATGTATTTGTATTGTATTGTCGGACGACAACTGTACTGACTAAACGAAAATCGTACGATCTGACATCGTACAAGGAAAATTTTCGCGCTTGTCCGATCGAATAATATCGGATGAACGGTCGTGATCGGCTCTCGAAAGTAGTGTACACACGATCCGAAAATCGTAAGATCCATCATCGTACGATCGTTTTCGTCCAATATTCGGATCGTGTGTACGGGCCATTAGTCTAAAAATGCCCAGCCAGTTTACACTACAAAACAAGGATGTTCCTTTGCTTCAGCAGTGCCCCCCAGCTGCATCCTTGCCCTTCAGCCTAGTGTCCATTTCCTTTGAAGGTGGCAGTATAAAACCCTTAGTTGCTCCCTATCCATAAAGCTGTGTTTTTTAATAGATGATGGAGCAATAATGACAAACTCAAATATGTTAGCCATCATTAAACCTTTAGGCATTCTACAATCAAATCACTACTTCTTTGTATAGAGAGCTATGAATATGTTTACAAGCTTACCTCTGTATTTCTGGTACAGTCATTTTCTCAAGCTTTTCAAACTCATCTTCCGTATAGAGTCTATAGCATATCCCACTGTCCTCTCTACCTGCTCTTCCTGTACGCTGCCAGGCCTGGGCTTTTGATATCTTCTGCACTGCAAGCACTTCAAGACCACTATCTACAGACACAAACATATATTTAAGTTAGAAAACAAGCCATGTTCAGATGGGAACTTCTACAGGTATCCTGTAAAGTGCTGCAAGAACGGTTGGCGGTATATAAATCCTCTGCCTGTGATGTGTTGTAAAAATTCAAAGATGAGGGCCATTAATGCACACTTGGATTAAAGAGGCATGTGTGGAAAAAGAGTAATAGGTAATACGGGTTAAATTAAAGTTATTTCCAGCCTCCATCTTCACCACTCAGAAGTTCTCCTTTGGCAACTGTTTGGACATGCTGCTGCTCCTCTCCTTAGGTGTAAGCAGCTTTTACTATGCCTGTATCAGAAATTACATTGTGGGATAGAGATAGGAGCAATGCCCAATCTCAAATAGCAAGAACTGGAACAGCAGCAGATACGCTGGGTAGGTAGATAATTCTATCAATAATGTGCTCGTGTTTAACCTCCAAATACATTTTCATACCTGGGTTGTACTTCTTTGCTTTTACCATGCCAGTATCTACCACATATTTGATCCCTGTTATAGTGATAGATGTCTCAGCAATGTTGGTCGAAAGAATAACCTTGCGGTGATCCTAAAAGAGATCTAGAATTTAGTTTAGAAATTACCATGATAATGCAAATATCAAAATACAATGTAGCTTATCCTAGATTGAAGCTCCACACTCTGTACTGTGCTTAGATGCTACCAGATTTAGGTTGACAAACATTTGCAAAATAATACATGCTTTCCTGGTTGATCCTAAAATGTCACCAATGGGCTACTGTTGCTTTTTACTTACCTTGGGCACATTCTGAAAAACTCTAAGCTGTTGAGAGTGTGGTAAAGATGCATAAAGAGGCATTACTGTCATCTGTGGGCAGCCATCTGGAAGATGCTTTGCTATGTCTCTGCATGTCTTAGTCATTGCTTCAATTTCTTCCTGACCGGTCAGAAACACTAGTATGTCATGAGAAGCAGGTGCCTCCTGCAGTAATAAACATTTAAGCATTACATGGAAAACACATTTATCACAAGGTGTACAGTTTACTATTAAAGAGATCCTGTCACCAGACTTTTCATTTCTACAATTATCATCTAAAAAATATATATATATATGCATTTTACTTGTAAAGCTTGTGTGGGCATCCAACAGGACTGAAACTGCTGTTTATGCGCCATCATCTTGGAAGTGATGTCAACAGCTGCAGCAAACTTAACGCTGCCATTCACATGACACTCCATTCTAACCCCAGCAGGTACATAAAAGATTATGTAGGGAAGTGAGGAGAGGGATGGAGAACCTCAGCCAGCACAGAGAGCAATTAGACACTCCCAGGAGAGACGAGGGCTTTAACGAGGAGAGAGGGGCTGTGCTAGGGAATGGACTCTACTGAAGCAGTCCGATTTGCTGTCAAGTTCAATGGCACTTTGCAATTAAATATAAAATAGTTTATGGAAAAAGGGAAAAAAAAGTAAGAATTTAACATATTTGTTTTTTTGGTGCTTTTACTTGCAATTTGTTGCCGACAGGGTCTCTAACCAGCAGAAGACATTGAACATGCTTTTTCCTTTCAACTCAACAGCGATGTGTACTAGTCTTTAATTTACCCTAATCAGCTGTAATTAACTTCCTCGCCTCCTCCCATTTTCCTGCTGTTTTTTTTATTTCATTAACCATTAATATTTAAACGATTTCATTTATTTTTTTGTAACCAGTTCCCCTTGTGAGAGGGGAACTGGTTAAGGATGAACTTTGCAAAACTATGTTTACTGCACTCTTAAAAAGGGCATCTGTGGTCACACATATCATTGCCTCCATAATACAGACACAATTTAGAGCCTAGACTTTCCGATACAAGGTTTCTTCTTGAGTACTGTATAAGCCTACTGTTTTCTGCTCTCCTTTTTGATAGAGAGCATGATTGGGCCAATAGGAAGTCAAGAAGCATAGAATGGGTTTGCCCAATTTCTAAGGTAATCCAGACATTTTGCAAAATAAGTAAGAGTGATACTTTAAAATAACCCTGTCCCCACAGGTCACTTGTTCTCAAAGAAAATCATAGCCGCAGAAGGTAATACCCCCCTGCCACACGCCATGGTTCCCAAAGTGACTTAAGAACCAGTGGAGGGAACCACAGTGTGTGAGGGGGCTGGTAAATAGCTGAAAGTGCAGCCGGGAAGAAAATCAGCAGCATTTCAATACATGAGCCATTGGAAAGTTAAGTTTAGAGCCTATTCTTTTACAGGGTGTTCTTCAACTACAAGCGACTCTGTGGTAATGAAGTCACTTTAACCACTTTAGCCCCGGACCATATTGCTGTCCAATGACCAGAGCACTTTTTGTGATTCGGCACTGCGTCGCTTTAACTGACAATTGCGCGGTCGTGCGACGTGGCTCCCAAACAAAATTGGTGTTCTTTTTTTCCCACAAATAGAGCTTTCTTTTGGTGGTATTTGGTCATCTCTGCGGTTTTTATTTTTTGCGCTATAAACAAAAATAGAGCGACAATTTTGAAAAAAAATGCAATATTTTTTACTTTTTGCTATAATAAATATCCCCCAAAAATATATAAAAAAAAAATTTTTTTTCCTCAGTTTAGGCCGATACGTATTCTTCTTCATATTTTTCGTTAAAAAAAACGCAATAAGCGTTTATTGATTGGTTTGCGCAAAAGTTATAGCGTTAACAAAATAGGGGGTCGTTTTATGGTATTTAAAAAAAATAAAAAAATTATTACTAGTAATGGCGGCGATCAGCATTTTTTTTCAGTACTGGGACATTATGGCGGGCACTTCAGACACTTTTGACACATTTTTGGGGCCATTGGCATTTTTATAGCGATCAATGCTATAAAAATGCATTGTATTACTATAAAAATGCCATTGGTAGTGAAGGGGTTAACACTAGGGGGCAGGGAAGTGGTTAAGTGTGTTCCTGGGTGTGTTCTAACTGTATGGGGGGGTGACCTCACTAGGGGAAATCACTGATCTTCTGTTCATACATTGTATGAACAGGAGATCAGCGTTTCCCCCACTGACAGGACCGAGAGCTTTGTGTTTACACAAAAAACTCCCGGTCTCCACTCTGTAACGAACACAGGCGTGACTTGGGGGCGAGCGCGCCACCTCCGACGGCGCGCACGCGCCCCCTAGCGGCAGCTAAAGAGCTTGAATATGACGGCGGGCAGTCAGCATCTAGTTAAACATCTATGCTATGAACCTCCATGTCTTGCTAGCTTGAAAAAACCTTTGGTACATACACAGGTCCATTGGACCCAAAAGCGCAGTCACCAAATACAAATTTTCAAAAACACAACTATGACAAGAAACAGATTTTTTTTCATATTACCTGGTGGATTTGAAAGACTGTAACCAGTGCAGCTTGGAGATAATCACTTTGGAGCTGTTTGGTGTAGAAGACCTGGATGGGATGTTGCCTACCTTCCAGATACAGAACAGGGGCCCCATTAAAATACTCTGAAAAAAGATCCACATCCATTGTGGCAGACATAATAATGACCTATAAAGAAGAGACAGACACCAGTTTCAGGGGATTGTTACGCCACACTAGGACTTAGTTGATCTTAGATTGCTCGGATACAGGAGTAGAAGCAACAAAAGAATACAAATAAAAATCAGATTGTTCTACCTAAAATGTAACATTTTTTTTTTAAAGGTTCATTGTAGTAATGTAGCAAATCTTAAACATGTGGGTTATACTACCTTCAGGAGGTTTAAAGTACTGTAGCTGTGAGTATAACCCAATTGTCCAAGAATCACTACATTACGTAAATATGATTTTTGTATTTACCATAAAATCTTTTTGCAGTCTAGGAATTTATATTAATTCTTAGGCCCTCTACACACGATCAGAAAGGTCCGATGAGAATGGTCCGACGGACCGTTTTCATCGGGCCACCGCTGAAGTGGTCAGATGTGCGTACACACCATCAGTCCAAAATCCGTTCGGGTCAGAACGCGGTGACGTAGAACACAACAACGTGCTGAAAAAACGAAGTTCAATGCTTCCAAGCATGCGTCGACTTCATTCTGAACATGCGCGGGTTCTTGGTCAGATGCTTTTGTGTACTAACCATCGGTTTGGTCCGACGGTCAGGCGTCCATCGGACAGATTTTAAAGCAAGTTTTAAAACTTTGGTCCGATGGACAACGGTCCCATGGGCCGTACACACGATCAATTTGGTCCGGTGAAACTGGCCTTAAGGCCAGTTTCATCGGACTGATCTGATCGTGTGTACACGGCCTTAGACATTTGTTTTTTTTCTGCCACCTACAGGAGTTCAAACCTACTGAAGGTGGCAGTAAAATCCAAATATCTAAGAACTACTACATTCATGTGTCACTTTATTTTTTTTAGAGATACGGATAGACATGGAAACATTCCCTTTAATGTATACCTGCATGCCTTTGATATGTCACAGGGCAGCCATTCTTTGAACAGATGAGACAAAACTGGAACGTTTTGGCCACATAAGCCTAAAGTGGTTGTAACCATTAAAAAAAAAAAAAAAATGCTCCTGTCCCTTTAAGGCATAAGATGTAGCACAATACTTTTGCCATGTCAATTATCCCTTTCTATGTTGTACAATACCTGGCTGATCCTGCCTGTTTCACTCTTCCCCTGACCACGCTTATCAATGCTGCTGAAAAAAAGTTGGTGATTTCAGGGTAGGGGGCTGTTTAAAAGTCATGTCTGACTGCAACAAATTTATGTAGCACTTGATTTTGAACACAAATATCAGATACTCCAAGTAAGCATCTAAATACATACAAATACATATATGGGAACTGTTTTACTAGGCAAGGTATTTGTAATGCAGTTGAGCCTAATCAAGCTCTGTCTGGGACATTTCCTCTCCTATTGTCAGCATGTTCCCTGCCAACACATGTGCACTGCAACTTTGCCTGACTAACCCCTTGTACTGACACTTCCTCCTCCAGTCCCCTGTACAGTGGATTACTGAAGGTTGATATCAAGGCATCTTCAAGTACTATTTTTCTAATGAACACAGAAGAGCATGCATTGTAGTCTTTAGAACTCCCTGGAGTTCAAATTTATGATAGAGAACTTACTTTTAATGGTAATTTCCCAAGCTCTTTCCTCTTCTTTTGTGCCATTTTAACCACCCCAAACAGTACATCGGTGTGTACTGTCCTCTCATGAGCTTCATCCAGGATGATGACACTATACTTGCGCATAAGTGGATCTCCAATTGCTTCACGCAGTAACATGCCATCTGTGAGGAATTTAACTCTTGTCTCCTCTGAAGTAACATCTTCGAAACGAATAGTAAAACCAACCTAAGAATTATTATAAATAACATTTAAATTATCAGAGTCTCTCGTACAACAACAAATTATTACAATTTAGCGTTACATTAATCAAACAGTTGTAGGGCTCTATCACAGCCATACTGCTGCTTTATCAATATATCAGAGGTTCACCTATAAAACAAAATATAAGTGGTGAGCAACCCAAAAAAAAAAAAAGGGGGAGGAGAGACCGGTCATAAGAGCTGTCAAAGTCAAATGATCGGCTTCTTTTCCAATCACAGGAAGCGTTATGCAGAGAACACTTTGTAGGACATCACAAGCTTCACAATGCGGTCTGTCTTTTATGAATGGAGCAAAAAATTATGCAGCAAGGAATAAACACTAATAAAAAGGTGTATCACGGCCTATAGAACACCTCCCAGCGCCTATCAGAAAACACTAGCAACAAACTGCATATATAGAAAATATAAACCAGAAAAACGTTACCTACTAAATTGGTTAGCTAGACAGCAAAACCAATAAAGAGAAAGCAGCTATTTAAAATACAGTCAGATATATAAAATAATGGTACATAGACTAAACATAACATTAAAATGTCAAATTAGTACAGAAACCATAAACAGCGCTGGTGATAGTAGTCCGGTGTAGATCCAAAAAGGAAAGGTATCACCTCTACACTGCAGTGCAATAAAAGTGACAGAGTGTAAATGGGAGAAGAAAATAATAATATTAATAAGTCCGTTGATAGTTGATTTTAAAGATAGGATAGCAAGCACCTTCCACCTATATTCTTGATCACCACGTGGGACTATAAATCCCCCTCAGGGGTACGCACTCACCGAAAACCCCTGGGGGTAAAGCAGTGTATGGATATCCACAGATAATATCACTCTTCACATTAGAAGGGATCCGGTCACATGTCTACGGGTCTCCAGATAGTACAAAAAACACAGGAAAGGGCATATAGCGTAATTCCGTTTTAATGCAGCACACAAGAGAACCCACATATACAACCCTTCAAACAATGCACGTACATTAAAAGATAGAATTAAGCGCCTATAGTCACCCTCTCCAGCAAGAGAGACGAACCGTGCTGTCACACTGGATGCGCCGACTTCCAGCACCTCCTGGTTTCAGACGCGGCTCAGGTGGAGCGCACGTGTCACTTCCTGGCGTCGTTGAGGCCACTTCCTGACGCGTTTCGTCATAGGACTTCGACAGAGGGAGTGACCTTACGACGGCAGACACAGGTTTTAAGAAGTACTCCCCATCAGAGTTAAGCCAATCACCACAGAGCGAGGGCGGACTAGGTGCCTGCTCCGCCCCAACCCTGGTATCATCCGGTGTTCATATGCAGACTCAGACGGGGCTTCCAACGATTTATGCCGCATATCATACTCAAACGAGCATATATATGTTACGGGCATACCAC
This sequence comes from Rana kukunoris, assembly GCA_029574335.1. NCBI lineage: Eukaryota > Metazoa > Chordata > Amphibia > Anura > Ranidae > Rana > Rana kukunoris. Next base: position 281,604,019 of record CM056050.1, on the reverse strand, counting down.
AAACAATGATATCACACATAGTGTGCGCATTTAAAGTCAAAGCGGTAAAACGTTTTACACATAACTTAAATGTTAATCAACAAGTCTATTTTAAAAACAACGTTCAGGATTATTATATTCGCATACAGTAATCTATGATAACTTGTGTTCTTAAACAGCTAATAAGCTGAACGTAAAAGGGTAAAAAAATTTAATAACATATATATAAAAATAATAATAAATATATACACACAGAACGTGGTATATATACTGAGAAACCGTAGCGCAGTCACTATAATAGATTGCATATACACACCAAATTAGCCAAGAGGCGGTTAATTATAGTGAAGTGACCCATAGGCTCCATCTAGCGGTGAATTAATATTATTATTTTCTTCTCCCATTTACACTCTGTCACTTTTATTGCACTGCAGTGTAGAGGTGATACCTTTCCTTTTTGGATCTACACCGGACTACTATCACCAGCGCTGTTTATGGTTTCTGTACTAATTTGACATTTTAATGTTATGTTTAGTCTATGTACCATTATTTTATATATCTGACTGTATTTTAAATAGCTGCTTTCTCTTTATTGGTTTTGCTGTCTAGCTAACCAATTTAGTAGGTAACGTTTTTCTGGTTTATATTTTCTATATATGCAGTTTGTTGCTAGTGTTTTCTGATAGGCGCTGGGAGGTGTTCTATAGGCCGTGATACACCTTTTTATTTCTGCTTTCCCGTTATCCTAGCAGCCATGGATGCCTTGCAATTTCTAAGTAATAGAATTATAGACATTGAGAATGTATTTGCTGTCACTGAACAAACATCGACACAGGTTAATTATAATGCAATTATGACCACCTTAGGGAATGTGCTTGAGAAACAAGTTCGCACTTGGTGGGACATATGCACATTAGAGCAATATGCAAAAGAAAACATTATTACCAGAAGTTTGAGATGGGATGTTGTGCCCCAAGATGGGTTAGACGACACAGAGTCTGTGAATGAATGGTATAATTTTTTTAATAATGTTGGTACGAAGTTACAGGAACTTGTACTGAAACGTAAAAGGAAAAAAATGGGCATTCTTGTAGGTAAAATTAATGATTTAAAAACACAGCTTGACCCTATTAAAGACACACAGCAGTTGACTGATTTCAATATTCGTATTAAAAAGAAATTGGAAAAAGTCGATAAGGACACACAAAAGAAAAAAATAAAAAAGTTTCATCGTGATCTAGGAGACTTTCACACAAAGAATGTATATCTTTGGCAACAAACAGGAACTAATGCAAATGGGGCAACTACACAACCGGAATCTATATCAGAAGATAATCCAGCTCCCACTACTATACAAAGCTCTAATGAGAGCAGAAGGATAGATCTCCCACACAGACCCCCTAGAGAGCAGCCTACCCCTGCCAGATCTAATAACAATCAAGGGAGGGGTAATGGGGCAAGGGATTCTTATAATGCTGGTCATCCAGGTCCTTCTAATGAGAGACACTATCAGGTCCCAACACAAAATCGTTTTGAACCATTATGGGACGACCATGGTAGGGGCCGCCCACAATCTCCCAAACCTTTTTTAGGGAGAGGGAGGGGAGGCCAGAAACGAGGACGGGGTGCGCCCCAGAGAAGGGGAAGACCCCCTTCACACCCCCAACACGCACCAGGTTATGTGGAACAACATTGGAGAGAGCCTGCCCATTGGGAGAGGGATTATGTATATCACCCCAATACAAGGAGAGAAGACCCAGAGGATGTAGATCGGGACGAAGGGTCCAGAAAAAGAAGGAGAGTATAGATAGAGGTGGTATTTTTAATCTAAGTAATACCGTCTTATCCCCCAAAGAAACTAACATACTACACTTGGGCCTCAAATGTGGCCTTAAAAGACCCATTAACAAGTTTAACGTCTTTATTGACATCCATAAATATGTACGCAAAATAAATATGAAAAAGTATTTTCTAAATAAGAACTCAGAGTCTACCTTTGGGTCAGCTTCGGTGGCCTTAGACAGTGGCTTGCGGAATAAGTCACTGTTTAATCCCCTGAATAAAGGGAACCATCAAATAGAGGTCTTTAAGGGTCTTGTACTAAGAGATCTGGAACACATTATACCTAGAAAAAATGTCAACCCCCAATACATTCTGGATGGAATAAAGATGTTAGAAGAAAAAAAGAACATAATAATCCGTCCAGCTGATAAAGGTGGGGGAGTTGTTATTTTGGATAAGGCGTTCTATGAGAATCAGCTGACAGAAATGTTAAGTGATCAAAGCACATATGTGAAATTGAACAGTGACCCGTCATCACAGTATGAAAGGGATCTAGAACACTTGATCAATATGGGCTCCAAGTCAGGAGTGCTTAATGGTAGAGAAAGAAAATATCTACTACCTAGTTCAAATAGAATTCCTACAATTTATACGCTCCCAAAGATCCATAAGAATATCCAGGTTCCCCCAGGTAGACCGATCGTTAATGGAATAGGGTCATTGTCATCGAGGTTGGGTCAATATTTGGACTTATATTTACAAGAGTGTGTAATACATACTCGAGCTTATCTAAAAGACACAAAGAGTCTTCTACAAATGCTTCAAAATATTGACTTGACTGGTAAAGATGAAGTATATCTCGTAACGGCAGACGTTACATCTTTATATACAGTCATCCAACATGATGACGCTCTGTTAGCACTTAATTGGGGTCTCAGTCGTCGAGATGACATCTCTCATAATAAAAAAGTTTTCCTAAGGAATGCGTTAGACTTCTGCCTTGGTCATAACTTTTTTTGGTATGGAGGGGAGTTCTATTCACAATGTAGGGGAGTAGCTATGGGGGCTCGGTTTGCCCCCAGTATAGCTAATATGTTTATGGGAGAGTGGGAGGACAAGGTTATTTTCTCGACACCACGCCCATCTCTTCTGTTTTATAAAAGATATATAGACGATCTGTTCTTTATATGGGATGGTCCCCTCTCCTCTTTACAATCATTTTTAGAAGAACTGAATTCCAATACTAAAAGTATAGTTCTTACTAGCACTATTAGTAGTGATAGTATCAATTTTTTAGATCTAGAGATTTTTAGATCTAATACAAGTCTGTCCACAAAAGTGTTTTTTAAGCCTACAGACTCGAACAGTTATTTACCTCTAAGTAGTGGACACCATCCTATGTGGTTGAAAAATATTCCCAAAGGTCAGCTTACACGTGTAAAGAGAAACTGCACGGATACGTCGGATTTCATGGCACAAGCTGAACTTATAAAAGGAAAATTTCTGGAGAAGGGTTATAAAAAGGAATTCTTGGAGTCTATTATAAGTAACTTAGCGTCACAGCCAAGAACCAATTTCCTTCAGGATAATATAACCTTAAGGCCCCCCATTAACCGGGAATGGAATTTTTTATCTGGCTATCATGCCCAATATAAAGAGATAGAGGAAATCTTCTCTAAACATTGGCATATTCTATTGATGGATAAGACCTTAATGACAGTATTACCGACCAAACCAGGCTTCATTTATAGAAAGGCACAAAGTTTTTCAGATAAATTAGTGCGGAAGATTGTAGACCCCCCTACTAGACCATCGAGTTTCTGGGATTGTGATGGCTTCTATGCATGTAGAAAGTGTAGGGCCTGTCGTGAAATAACTCGCCCTCTAAGAGCCGTTAAGAAATTCACCTCTAGCTCTAATCACAAAGAGTTTACTATTAGTGAATTTATAACATGCAATACTACACATGTAGTGTATGCTGTACAATGTCCTTGTGGGCTGTTATATATTGGACGCACTAAACGCCAATTGAAAGTGCGTATTGGAGAGCATATTGCCAACATTTTGTTAGGTTATAAAGACCATAACCTGTCTTTACACTTTAAATTACATCATAATGAAGACCCTAGTGGTCTATTATTTTGGGGTATTGATCATCTAAAGCCTACATGGCGAGGATCGAATCTAGTAAGAGATCTATCCAAAAGAGAGACCCAATGGATTTTCTCAGCCGATACACTTGCGCCTAGGGGCTTGAACATTGAATTAGACATAAATTGCTTTATTAGCGATTATTAACTGTATCTGTGGTGAGCTGTTCCATATGTCTAGTTTTTGGTGACAATCTATTCAATCACCACTAGATGGAGTCTGTGGTGTACAATCATTGACAATTTCTGAGCTATAGTATATAATTGATCATATTGAATTACTAATGTGAATGTTTTTTTAGCTGTGTGTTTTTTATTCATGTGTATCTTATGGTCTTATTATATTCGCTTATAATTTATGTTGATACAAATGAAATTATTTGATTTATTTATACTACTATTCTTATGAGCTTCATGCTCTTTGAACAAATCGGACTGTTCAAATTCGTGTATGAGGCATGTAGTTATATAAATTCACCGCTAGATGGAGCCTATGGGTCACTTCACTATAATTAACCGCCTCTTGGCTAATTTGGTGTGTATATGCAATCTATTATAGTGACTGCGCTACGGTTTCTCAGTATATATACCACGTTCTGTGTGTATATATTTATTATTATTTTTATATATATGTTATTAAATTTTTTTACCCTTTTACGTTCAGCTTATTAGCTGTTTAAGAACACAAGTTATCATAGATTACTGTATGCGAATATAATAATCCTGAACGTTGTTTTTAAAATAGACTTGTTGATTAACATTTAAGTTATGTGTAAAACGTTTTACCGCTTTGACTTTAAATGCGCACACTATGTGTGATATCATTGTTTGTGGTATGCCCGTAACATATATATGCTCGTTTGAGTATGATATGCGGCATAAATCGTTGGAAGCCCCGTCTGAGTCTGCATATGAACACCGGATGATACCAGGGTTGGGGCGGAGCAGGCACCTAGTCCGCCCTCGCTCTGTGGTGATTGGCTTAACTCTGATGGGGAGTACTTCTTAAAACCTGTGTCTGCCGTCGTAAGGTCACTCCCTCTGTCGAAGTCCTATGACGAAACGCGTCAGGAAGTGGCCTCAACGACGCCAGGAAGTGACACGTGCGCTCCACCTGAGCCGCGTCTGAAACCAGGAGGTGCTGGAAGTCGGCGCATCCAGTGTGACAGCACGGTTCGTCTCTCTTGCTGGAGAGGGTGACTATAGGCGCTTAATTCTATCTTTTAATGTACGTGCATTGTTTGAAGGGTTGTATATGTGGGTTCTCTTGTGTGCTGCATTAAAACGGAATTACGCTATATGCCCTTTCCTGTGTTTTTTGTACTATCTGGAGACCCGTAGACATGTGACCGGATCCCTTCTAATGTGAAGAGTGATATTATCTGTGGATATCCATACACTGCTTTACCCCCAGGGGTTTTCGGTGAGTGCGTACCCCTGAGGGGGATTTATAGTCCCACGTGGTGATCAAGAATATAGGTGGAAGGTGCTTGCTATCCTATCTTTAAAATCAACTATCAACGGACTTATTAATATTATTATTTTCTTCTCCCATTTACACTCTGTCACTTTTATTGCACTGCAGTGTAGAGGTGATACCTTTCCTTTTTGGATCTACACCGGACTACTATCACCAGCGCTGTTTATGGTTTCTGTACTAATTTGACATTTTAATGTTATGTTTAGTCTATGTACCATTATTTTATATTTAAGGAATAAACACTACTCTCCGTTATAAATGGGGACCTTGAAAGGCATATACTTCCAAGTGCTCACATGTCAGTTTCCTTTTCTCTCAAAGAGCCTCTAAAGTCCTCAAAACCAGTGCACCTTTATTCTGTAGTTACACACTCATGCTTTTGGTTAGCGAGGCCCCCAACAGAGTGATAGGTCAACAGTAAACAGCAGGAGAAGGGCTTAGGAAAGCAGTCACACAACTTTTTTTTTTAACTCTACTGAAAAGGTATGAGACAGTGACAATAATCAACGAGGTACAATGCTACTCTGTCTTCTTTAACCACTTTCCACCAGCCATATAGCAAAATGATGGCCGGAAAGTGGTTTCATTATCCTGAATGGACGGCATATGACGTCCAGCAGGATAAGCCGCGATCGTGTGCCCGTGGGGGGTGCAGTGCGGCGATCAGTGGTGTGGCGTGTCAGTCTGACACACTGCATCTCCGATCGAGGTAAAGAGCCTCTGAAGGAAAGTCTTTAACACATGATCAGCCGTGTCCAATCAGCCATGCATCAGCTTTTACTGTACTCACACTGTCAAGAGGCGAGTAGAGGAAAGCCGATCTGCTGCTCTCCTGACAGGGGGGTCTGCACTGATTTATTATCAGTGCAGCCGCCCACCCTGGACCACCAGTGATGCCCTACCAGGACCACCAGGGATGGCAATCATTGCCCATTAGAGATGGCAGTGATCAGTGCTGCCCATTAGTGCCACCTACCCATGCCAATCAATACTGCTTCATTAGTGCCAATCAGTGAGAGAGAAAATGTACTTATTTACAAAGTTTTGTAACAGAAACAAAGAAAAACGTTGTTCTATCTTTTTTCATTTGTAGCGCAAAAAAAAAAAAACCCCAGGTGATCAAATACCACCAAAAGGAAGCTCGATTTGTGGGGGGAATAAAATGATAGAACTCTTGTTTGGGTACAGCGTCACATGAACGCACAATTGTCATTGAAAATGTGATAGCGTTGAAAGCTGAAAATTGGTCTGGGCAGGAAGGTGTTTAAGTGCCCTGTATTGAAGTGGTTAATTTAGTCACATATAGGGGTTGATTTACTAAAACTGGTGCAAAATCTGGTGTTGTTCTACAGAGAAACCAATCAGCTTCAAGGTTTTTTATTGTCAAAAGTTTAATTGAACAACCTGAAGTTGGAAGCTCATCTGGTACAGCTGTGCATGGTAGCCAATTTTGCACTCTGCAGTTTTAGTAAATCAACTCCATAGACTTTAAAGCAGTAGTAAACCGCTGCAGATTTAAAAACAAAACAAAAAAAAACTGCATAATGATAATAATACTAGCACATTATGAAATACTTACTTTAGAACAAAACCCTTCCAGCGCGAAGCTGTCACAGCTGAGAGGGCCGACATCTTCCCCATGTCTTCCTTCCGAGTTTGTGGGAGCCCTTGGTCCCAGGCAAAAAGCTTTGAAGGTCCTGCACAATATACCAGGCCCTCAGAGCACATGCGCCGGTGACAACAGCAGCTGTATGCAGGATGAATATATCCTAAACGGTGCACAATTAGAGGATATTCATTTTACCTACAGGTAAGCCTTATTATAGGCTTACCTGTAGGTAAAAATAACAAAGCGGGCTTTACTACCGCTTTTACCCTGATAAACCCAAGTACTGTAACAGAGTGAGATAGCTTACCAGTTTACCAAGCTCAGCCTTTCTCTCTTCCGCCACTCTGGTTGATAGAGATATAGCAGCCACTCGACGAGGCTGTGTTATTCCAATAATACCTTGACGCCCAATACTGGCTTCATAAAGATACTGTGGAACCTGAGTTGTTTTGCCAGACCCAGTCTCACCTGTTAGAGGGAAAAAAAAAAAAAAAAAAAGACATATAGCACGTGAGAAAGGAACTTTACACATACATGATTTAAAAGGAATCTCAAAAGGTTGCTGTCATTGACTCCTGAACAGTACAATAAAAGACCTGAAGGTCCTATCTAAGGCTTCTTCCACTTTCCCCTTTAAAGTGAACCTTACACCCAAATGTGAAGATTTGCTATCTCACAGGGTACATTTAGAAGTTTTAGTTGTGTCTAAGCAGTACCTTTTGTCTTGACTTCCTCCTGAAAAGATAGTGAAATTCCTAGTATATGATGTGCCAAGGCTTTCTATGCTGATAGTCTTATAGCTGCCACTCTGGTTGTAAAATCTAAAAAAGGTACTGCTGCCTCCGAGAGCCCTTTTGACAGGAAAATGCTGCAAATTTTTAGCAGCGCTTTATTATTTTAGCGGCGCTATTGGGCCGCTACCGGGGCTCTTTTCACCCCTGCTAGCCACTTTGGCAGTGGTGCCCATTCATTTCAATAGTCAGGAGTGGTGGAGGAGCGGTGTACACACCTCTCCAAAGATGCTGCTTGCAGGAAATTTTTTAATGTCCTGCCAGCGCAATGCCCCAGTGCGAAAGCACTGAGGCTTTCACACTGGGACTGCAGGGGAGGCGTTTTTCAGGCGCTATTATTAGTCCAAAAGCACCTGAACAATGCCCCAGTGTGAAAGGGGTCTGACTGCTAGTGTTAGGAGATATGGCAATGTTACTACTATGCTGCTGGCTCTAAAATGAAGATTCAACATCCAACATGGCCACCTCCATACAGAAACTAGTGCAGAACAAGGCAAGTCAGGAATGGCGAAAAGATCAGCTGCAGGAAGGCCACATGCAATTTCAGTACTTTGCTGTCTGCCTGGCTTTTTTGGGGCACAGCTTGCAGATTTCAGCTCCTCAATACAAATGGCGTTCGATTTACATAGTTGCCATAGTTTGTTAGATTTCAATTGTTTAAGAGTACCACCAAAATGAAGCCAAACTATTTTTTAAATCTTAGGGCTCTTGTACCTACCTACCTCTGATATGAGGAAAAAGTTTTTTTCTGCTTTGTAGGGTTAAAAACTGACTTGTAACTACTCTGGACTCTGGACTACATTGGACATCCTCTCCAACAGCAACAGAATACATTTTGCCCTTTTCTTTGGTAACACAGCAAAGAGAGCGGTGCCTTCAAGCATGCTCTTGAACAGTGCAGTACCATCAGCTTCCTTCCTACAGTAGATCAATCCCCTTGTGTCAAACCTTCAACACAGCAACACCACCCACCCACCAACAAAGCCCTACTGCTGACTCCCCTTTCTAACAGAACAGCGCTATCACCGGAACCTCCCAACATTATAGCACCATTAACAAAGCAGTATCATCAGCTCCCCTCTCTATCGCAGTATATCATTAGTCCAACACAGCTGTTACATCAACTCTGCTTTTCATCCAGAAAGCAGGTCCACTAGTTTGTTTCTGAATAAACAGCACCATTGGCCAAACACTGTAAGCAACATCCACTTACCTCTTAGTCAACAAAGTAGCACCATCAAATCCCCTCTCTAGAAGAACAGCACCATAAATCACCAAAATAGTACCATTAATTAAAAGTGGAAGTCAAAACTTAAGCTTAATCTAATCCCACCCCCTTCAAGAACTATTCTATCTACCCTGCAAAAGGAAAGATGCCTATACTTATCTATTCCGATTATTACTTAAAAGCAACAAATATCAAAAAAGGTTTGGTCTTTAAGGCTCGATTCACACCTATACATGTTGCTTTTGAGCGTTTTTGCAGCGATTTGCGTTTTTTTTTCTAGCCATCAATTTTTATATTTTTTTATATTTCCTTTAACAACCCTCTATAAAGAGGTTAAAAAAAAAACGCAAATCGCGGTAAAAACGCAGTACTTGCGTTTTTGATGCAGGTCCATTGGATTATATTACATGCAAAAGCTGCTTTTTGCAGGAAAAAAAGTCCCCGAACCTTTCCAAAAACGCAGAGGAACAAAAAAGCATTGATGTAAACATGTTCCATAGGAAACCATGTTAAAAAATTTCCCTGCATTTCTGCAAAATGCGTCAAAAAAAGCATTAGTGTGAATGGAGCCTAAATGGTTAAACTTCCCTTTGATAAAAGAACAAAAAGATACTTTGTTTCTACTTATTTGACTGTTGTAATAAAACTTGGCAGGCTGCTTGGATTTTTTTTCCCCCCAGCAGTGAGAACTCTCTGCACTTGTTAGAAAGATCACAACGACCTGCTGTTTTGAAGATCGGGAAGGGAAAACTATTGTGATTTTGATTCCCAACGATAAATTGTGCAGCATTTAATTTTTTCATATTGGATGTAAAGGGCTAAGGTTCCAACTCTTATCAGGTCTTGGCAGCAGCCTTGGGAAGATTTCCCCCCATATCCTTGTCATTATATAAAGGGCTAATTTTAGTTTTAACCCCATTATGTTACTGGCTATTAATCGATTATGAAAATGGTAATCGATTAGTTGTTTCGGCTGTACCGTCCTCTACCCAACTTTGGAGGCGTACCCCCTCCTCTTCCCCATTCTGAGGCGTACCCCCTCCTCTTCCCCATTCTGAGGCGTACCCCCTCCTCTTCCCCATTCTGAGGCGTACCCTCCTCCCCACTCTGGAGGCGTACCCTCCTCCCCACTCTGGAGGCGTACCCTCCTCCCCACTCTGGAGGCGTACCCTCCTCCTCCTCCACCCACTCTGGAGGCGTACCCTCCTCCTCCTCCACCCACTCTGGAGGCGTACTCTCATCCTCCCCCTCCCCCACTCTGGAGGCGTACCCTCCTCCTCCCCCACTCTGGAGGCGTACCCTCCTCCTCCCCACTCTGGAGGCGTACCCTCCTCCTCCCCACTCTGGAGGCGTACCCTCCTCCTCCCCACTCTGGAGGCGTACCCTCCTCCTCCCCACTCTGGAGGCGTACCATCAAGCTGTGACAAGGTTATGGGGGGGGACTCCCCAAGTCTGCTGCCACGACCTGATAAGGGTTGGAACCTTTGTTAAAATGTCCCATTCAAGTGTGTCTTATGTACTATCCTGATTCCTGCCTATTGCAAATGTGTTTAGATGCATTTGTTCTTTACTGCATGCATTACAGGAGGACATCTTCGTGTGTGTCTATAGATAGACACAGACACCCAGTACAAGGTGTCCTCTTCCTTCCCCAGTGCAAGGCGTGTGCAACTGTGCACACTGATCCCAACCCCCACCCAGCTCACCAATGATGACGGCGTTCTCCAGCTGCCGGAGCTGTCCTATGAGCTGGGCCCGGGCCTGGTAGATGGGCAGACTCCTCCGCTGCTGATCGATGGGTACCGGCTGTTTCCTGGGCCCGAGCTGCATGGCCCCTGTCCGAATGTGGCTGTATGGAGGGGTTCCCGGCTTGAATTTCTTGGCCGGTGGGCGATAGGAATCGTGAGACATAGTCCTATACACGATAAGAGGCTCTGTTTACTCGGTGCAGCAGATCTTGTGTCCCCAGCAAATGTAAACACAGCCCGGGGAAACCATACCGATCCGCAGCTCTGTCACACGTGCTTCCGCTTCCAGCAGGACCGCTAGGGGGAGCAGGAGAGCCAGCTGAGCGCGGTCCAGTGCAGTGGGGGGCGGCTCTAGTCTGTACTGTGTATTCACAGTCCCTCTTCTCCACTGTACACACCTACCACATCGCAGTCATAGCTCCCAACTGTCCCTCATTTCGAGGCACTGTCCCTTCCCTTATGTGGAGCAATGTCCCTCTTCCCCCCCTCATTTGTCCTTCATTTTGTCTGATCTTTATAGTTGTATATAAAATGCACTTTTTATCCTTCAAAAACTGTTTCTCAGAGCTAAACCTTTACATCCAATTTCTAAATTGCTGCATTTGGAAAAGTAGTGGTTAAAAAAAAATCACTTGTGGATTTAATTAACCTTTTTTTATGGTTAATTCTCCTTTAACCACTTCAGCAGCAGAAGAATTTACCCCGTTAATGACCAGGCCATTTTATTGCGATACAACACTGCGTCACTGTTATCACACTTTGAATCACAATCATGATGCAATGTTGTACCCAAACACAATTTTTATCACTTTGTTCACACAAATAAAGCTTTCTTTTGTTGGTATTTAACCACTTAAGACCCAGACCAATATGCTGCTAAATGCCCAGAGGCGTTTTTACAATTCGGCACTGCGTCGCTTTAACAGACAATTGCGCGGTCGTGTGACGTGGCTCCCAAACAAAATGTGCGTCCTTTTCTTGCCACAAATGGAGCTTCCTTTTGGTGGTATTTGATCGCTTCTGCGATTTATTTTTTATACTATAAACAAAAATAGAGCGACATTTTTGAAAAAAAAAACAATATTTTTTACTTTTTGTTATAAAAAAAATTGAAAAAACATAATTTTAGTCAAACATTTAGGCCAAAATGTATTCAGCCACATGTCTTTAGTAAAAAAAAAAAAAAGTCGCAATAAAAAAAAAAAAAAAAAAAAAAAAACGAGCTCCCTAGCGGCAATAGCAACACTAATACAGCGATCAGAAAAATGATCGCTTAGTGATATCAGCTGGCAATAGGGAGTGAAAGAGTTAACTAGGGTGGTGATCAAGGGGTTAAAACTTTATTAGGGGGGGTACGGGGGCTACCCTGGACCTAACACTAACTGCCTGTCACACTGACACTAAATGCAGTGATCAGTACATATATTATCACTGCATTCAGTGACACTGTGACGGGGGGGGGGGGGATAGCAAGGGGTTAAATGTGCCTATGTGTGCTGGTGTCAGTGTAGTGTTGTGCAGACTTACTAGTGATGTCTTCTCTCCTCAGCGGCGGTTGAAAATACGGCCAAATGAAGAGCTGACATCACTTCCCCCTTCTTGTGTTTACACAGGAAGAGGGCGGGTGGCGCACTGTCATTGGCTGGGAGCGATCCGGAGGGGGCGGACAAAAAACAACAGCTCCCCCCTCATCACCGATCGCTCCTAAAGCCACCGGGACCGGCGCATGTACCGGGGGGGGGGGGGTCCGATCGGACCCCCGACCCGCGTCAAGGCAGGGACGTACAGGTACGCCAATGTGCCATTCTGCCGACGTATATGTAAATGCGCTGGTCCTTAAGTGGTTAATCACCACTGAATTTTTTTTGGTAAATAAATGGTGTTTTTCTTTGTTTCTGTTATAAAATGTTGCAAATAAATAATTATCCTCCATAAATTTAGGTCAAAGTGTTATCTGCTACATTTATTTGGTGAAAATAACCGAAATCAGTGTATATTATTTAGTCTGTAGGAAAGTTATAGAGTCCACAAACTATTGGATATACTGTATCTGAAAAATGATCAATCCTGATGTACTGGATTGATCCATGACCCATTTTCAGGATTTAAAAAATCCAATGTATTTAGTAAGCGGCACAGTGTTTTTTTTTTTTTTTTAAGTTTGTAAAATGAAGAAATTATAAAAAAAAACATTTTCACAATTATTTTTTTGCATACTGTCACCAATGGGTGTGGCAGTGATCAGGGATAACCTCCAACCGTGGTGCCATCGTCTGGCTCTTCAAAACAGGTATTTCCTTTCAGGTCAGGGAATCCGGCCTTAGGCAGGTTTGCTGATTCAGACTCCATTGGACACCATCTAGGTGTTGCAGTGTCTTTGCCACCAGGTAGGTAAAACATATATATACACACACACACAACACTAAACCAAGTCACTGTCAATTCCCTTAAAAAGGAATCTGCACGATTGTATTGAATTGTATACAAAATATATACTATTAGCAAATCATGGGAAATTACAAACCACCAGAAACACAGTGTACATGTATGTACAATATACAGCACCTTATAGAGAGGTTCCACTTATGTACACATACAAGACTGGGTATAAGGGTGGGCTTTAGGTCCTTTATCATCAGTGGGCCATTAAAGTGTATGTAAACCTCAAATAATAACCTATGCTACTTTTTTTTTTTTTTTATCTAATTAATATACCATTAAAGGGGTTTTCTGATATCTGTTTAATAAGAGCAAAACTAAATACTTATTGCTTATGTCAAAAATTCAGAGCTATCCTGTGCACACTTCCTGTATTCTCTCCCAATTTCCCTCCTAACCTCAGACGTAAAAATTCTAGCTAAAATTCTTGCGACTCGCTTAAATAAATTTATTAGTCAACTTATCCATCCAGATCAGTCAGTCTTCATACCCGGTAGGGCTACAAGTAATAATATCAGGAGAACTTTTCTAAATATTTATACACCAACAGATATTGAAGGGTCCAGAGCAGTGTTGTCACTAGATGCCGCCAAGGCCTTTGACAGTCTTGAGTGGGCATACCTTTGGAGGGTACTTGATAGCTTTGGCTTTGGCCCCCTGTATATCAGTTGGATTAAGCTGCTGTATGCAGAACCAAGAGCCAAGATTAGAATCAACAACGAGACCTCAGAGACCTTTCAGTTGGAGAGAGGGATGAGACAGGGGTGTCCTCTATCCCCTCTTCTGTTCGCCCTCGCCATGGAGCCTCTAGCAATTATGGCCAGGGCGAGGTCGGACATAATAGGGTTTAGAAGACACCATGGAGAAGACAAGATAGCCCTCTTCGCAGATGACGTCCTGTTTTTCCTGGGGGACGCTGGAGGTACACTGGATAAAGTGATCCAGTTGGTGGAAGAATTTGGCCGGTTTTCAGGCCTCACCATCAACTGGACAAAGTCAGCCTTGCTGCCGCTGGACCAAGTAGACCTCCAACAGACGCCAGACACCTCTCAAATAATTATAAGCACCAAATTCAAGTATCTAGGGATTTGGATCTTAAAGGACCCCACCCAATACATCAACTTAAATCTTGCTCCACTATTATTGAAGTGGAAAAGTAAAAGTGAAATTTAGAAAAAACTTCCACTGTCTGTTGCAGGTCGATGCAACCTAATAAAAATGATCTGGCAGCCGCAGTTACTATACATACTACACAACTCACCGGTATGGATAGAATATAAGTGGTACAAAAGGATAGACTTATTATTTAGAGAACTTATATGGAGAGGAGGTCAACCCAGAATAAGCTTACAAACTCTACAACTTCCTGTTAAAGAGGGGGGAATGGCGGTTCCACATCCACGACTATACTTTCTAGCAGCACAAATGCAACATTTAGTAGGATGTGGAACCGACAACGGGGACGGATCAAACACCCGACTTCTGCTGACAGATAACCCCCATAAGCTACTAGTGGAAGCCTTAGAGGCAAATTTTCCCTTTCCGTCTTTCAGGACAGCCACAATAGAGAGATAGGCTCCTCCTCTTCCTTTAGGAAACACTGCACAGCCTTTAAGAACTCTCCTCCCCCTGCCAGACCTCAGTTCTTAGTGTTTCCTCCGGTGGGGAGACACTGCAGAGGAACCTAGGCCGGTGCAGTCAGGGGACTGTGGCTGTTCTTTCTCCTACCAAGGGAGCAGGGGCCTCCTAAGGAAAAAATCTTTTTTTGGCGGGTACTCACCGCCAGACGCACCCCAATCCTGGTCGAGCGCGGCAGATGGCTTGAGGGGGGACCCCTATCGTGTCCACAGGACCATGGCGGGGGAGGCCTCCAGGACGCCCTGTTTTTTTACAGGCCGCATATTTTTTTCCAAATTCGCGGGCTGAGTGGCGGGTGACGTCATCAACGGCGCATCAAAAGCCTCCCCTTTGATCCGCGACTTCCGGTTCCGGGCCGCGGCGCTGATAGAGGCCCAGCGTGTTTGCTGGAGGAGTCTGAAGCTTGCTGGGGCAAGTTGACACAGCGCAACCACCCCAGGATGTCGGCGACTTCTCCGCAAGGGGGCACGACCAAGGACGCTTCCTCCAGCCAGCCTAAGGTAAGAGTTCCCTGGGGAGGGGTCCCTAAACCTTAGGCCTGATCTTTCCCCCCCACTATTCCCCCTTGGTGGTTGGGGGGGGGGGAACCATAGGGGAACCTAGCAGGAGGGTCTGTTTTTAGAGTTTCCCCAGGGTTGTAACCCATATGTTTTTTTGTGTTTTAAAAAAATAAAATAAAAAAAAAAATGTTTTTCCTTCTTTGGATGTTAATGTGTGGGGCCCCTTGTTCCTATGTCTTTCAGAAGAGCCTGGAAAAGACAGGGAAGACTCATGGTTCGAAAAAGAAATGTGCCTCCTGTAGGGACATTCTTCCTGAGTCTTGGTCCAAAGTGTTGTGTAGGGAATGCATTCACTCCTTGGTCAGGGAGAGGGATGAAGAGCAGGAAGGTAGCCTAGCAGCCTCTGTTAAGGAGCTTTCCTCCACTTTCGCTTCCTTCAAATCTTTGTTTGAAAGGCTGCAACCTCCCACTGTCCCCACACAGGTTACAACCCAATCAGTTGAACAGGGTCTTGCTCCTGTCACACCTGATCATACAGCAACGACAGTTGATCTTGCAGGCCCTTCCCAGGCAGTAATCTCAGGGGAGAGTGTGGCCTCGGGTTCTCAGGCAGAGTCAGATGATGAGGACCAGGATGGGGATTCCAGGAAGCCCTCGAGATATAAACTGTCCCTTGATGAGGTTGAGGATTTGTTAGGGGCCATTTACACGACTCTGGGCATTCAGGCCGAAAGTAAACCTCTTAGCCTTCATGACCAAATGTACAAAGGTCTGGGGGAACAGAAGAGAAGGGTTTTTCCTGTACATGACCTTCTAACTGATACTATCAAAAAGGAGTGGCAGGACCCCGAAAGGAGGCCCTTTTTTTCCCAGTCCCTTAAAAGGAGGTTCCCATTTTCTGAAGATCCTGCATCCATTTGGAACAAAGTGCCTAAATTGGATGCGGCGTTCTCCCAAGTATCCAGAAATACTGTCTTGGCTTTCGAGGATATGGGAACTCTTCCTGATGCAATGGACAAGAGAATGGATTACCTCTTGAAAAAAACATGGGACTCTGTTATTGGGAACCTCAAGCCAGAATTAGCTGTCACAGTGGTGGCCCGTAACTTAGAACATTGGCTCTCTAAAATCCAGGAGCACATTGAGGCCGGGACGGATAAGGAGACCATTTTATCCTCCTTCCCTACAATGTTACGAGGCATCGCTTACATTGCGGACGCATCAGCTGAATCCGTCCGCATGTCAGCCAGGTCGGCAGCTCTGGCCAACTCTGCCAGGAGAGCCCTCTGGCTCAAAACTTGGCCAGGGGACCTAGCTTCCAAATCTAAGCTGTGTGGGATACCTCTTACAGGGGATCTCCTGTTTGGCCCGGGTCTTGAGTCAGTCTTGGATCGTACAGCTGACAGAAAGAAGTCCTTTCCCCAGAGACGTAAGGCTCCAGTAAAGGGGAGGGGGTTTCGTCCCCAAAGGCATTTGGGGGTCCCAAAGCCAGAAGTTCAGAAGAGAATCTGGACGCCTAGGGGAAGGGGCAGAGGAGCGATTTTTCGCCCTCCTGACCAGCCCGCAAAAAAACAGTGACTCCCAGGTCAGGGTGGGGGGAAGATTGGGGGCCTTCCTCCCACAGTGGGAATCAATTTCCCCCAACAGGTATGTCCTGGCAATAGTAAGGAGGGGGTACTTCCTAGAGTTCTCTTCTCCTCCCCCCCCAAAGATATCTGGTCACTCAACTTCCCAGAGACAGGGAAAAATCAGAGGCCCTGACTGGAGCCTTAAAAGAGCTAAAGAACCAGGACGTGGTCCTCAGGGTTCCAGCGACAGAGGAAGGGAAGGGATTTTACTCACACATTTTTGTGGTGAGGAAACCCTCAGGGAAGTACAGGTTAATCCTAAACTTGAAACCCCTAAACAGGTCCATCGCATACAAAAAGTTCCGTATGGAATCAATCTTCACGGTCAGGGCCCTCCTTCCACAGAATTGCTTTATGGTCTCCCTGGACCTCAGGGACGCGTACCTGCACGTACCCATCGCAGAGGGGTCTCAGAGGTATCTACGCCTAGCGATAGACCTAGGAGGGGAGGTGATGCATCTTCAGTTCCAGGCTTTGCCATTCGGTCTATCCTCCTCACCCCGCGTGTTCACCAAGGTCCTGGCAGAACCCATAGCATTTCTGCGTCTTCAGGGAGTAGGCATCATAGCCTACCTGGACGACCTGCTCCTTTTTGCGGCTTCTCCAGAACAACTATCCAGAGATCTGGAATTAACCAAGAGGACTCTATCGGGTCTAGGGTGGCTGTTAAACTTAGAAAAATCCAGCCTGTCACCGTCTCAACAAATTTATTACTTAGGGTACCTTTTGGACTCCACCCTCCTAAGGGTCTTTCTCCCCAGGGAGAAGGCCCTGAAATTAGACAGAGCGGTGGCCACCCTACAGGGCAGTCGGCAAGTGTCGATCAGGTCTCTGATGTCGACCCTGGGCCTGCTTACGTCCACCCTTCCGGCTGTCCAATGGGCAGGCCTTCACTTTCGGCCCCTGCAAGCTTTCCTCCTGAAAATCTGGGATCACGATCTGGAGCGGCTAGATACCCTAGTACAGGTCCCAACCCAGGTAAAGAGGTCCCTCTGGTGGTGGAGGAAGATTTCCAATTTATCGCAGGGTCGGCTATGGCATATTCCGGTTCCTCAGGTGGTAACCACGGATGCAAGCGGCAGAGGTTGGGGGGCTCACTTAGGGTCCCTTCCAGCGCAGGGCGTATGGAAAGATGCCGAGTTGGGGAAGTCCTCCAATTGGAAGGAGCTGATGGCGGTCGGTCTAGCCCTCAGGTTCTTCCAGAAAGAGCTTCAGGGTCACCACGTCCAGGTGCGGTCGGACAATGCTTCGGCTGTGGCCTATCTGAACAAGCAGGGCGGCACGAGAAGTGTAGTCCTGTCGGCCATTACATCAGGGATTCTTCACTGGGCCGAAGCAAACACCCTGTCATTATCAGCGATCTTCCTAAGAGGGATAGAAAACAAGACGGCAGATTTCCTCAGCCGAAGTCAGCTGAGAGGGCTCTCAGTCAGGAAGTTTTTCATCTCCTAGTCAGGAGGTGGGGTTCTCCGGAGGTAGACCTGTTCGCGTCAAAAGAAAACGCGAAAACCCCTTGTTTTTTCTCCCGGAACAAAGGAGAGGGAACAAGGGGGGTAGATGCCCTGTCCCAGAGCTGGGAGTTCGGGATTTGTTATGCCTTCCCACCTCCAGTGCTTCTACCGGCAGTTCTAAGAAAGTTCCAACTGGAGAACACCTCTATCATTCTAGTGGCACCTCACTGGCCGAAAAGGGCTTGGTTCTCGGTCCTCAAACAACTGACCATGGATCCTCCCTTCTTCCTCCCATCCACAAGGGATCTTCTCTCGCAGGGTCCAGTCCTTTGCCCAGACCCACACAGGTGGAGCCTAGCGGCGTGGTTACTGAGGAGACCTTGCTAAGGTCTAAAGGGTTTTCTGAAAGGTTAACTGCCACCCTACTTAGTAGCAGGAAGAAGGAAACCCGCTCTATTTATAGGAAGGTCTGGCTTCGCTTTAATGCGTGGTGCCTAGAATATTCCTGTTCAGTGCAGAACCCCTCTTCAGTATTGGAGTTCCTACAGTGTGGGGCAGATATGGGTCTTTCAGTCAGTACCCTTAAGGGTCAAGTTTCTGCCCTTAGTGTATATCTAGAGAGTCCACTGGCCGGTAACTCCTGGGTAATCCGGTTCTTCAGAGCATTATCTAGACAGAGACCGGCCCAGGGGCCCCCCTTCCCCAGGTGGGATTTATCCTTAGTTCTTCAGGCCCTAACAGGGTCTCCCTTTGAACCTCTAGACGGATGTCTGTTGAGGGAGTTGACTTTAAAGACAGTCTTTTTGGTTGCAGTGACTACTGCTAGGAGGGTCAGCGAGATAGAAGCCTTGTCTGTTAGACCCCCTTTTTGTATTGTTTTTCCGGATCGAGTTGTTTTCAAGACTGATCCGGCCTTTTTACCCAAAGTATCTTCTAGATTCCATAGGAGTCAGGAGGTGGTGCTACCCTCTTTTTGCCCTAATCCCTCAGGTGAAAGGGAAATTAGGTTTAGTAAGTTGGACGTCAGGAGATGCATCTTACACTATTTAGAGCTGACCAAAGATTTTAGGAAGTCAGACTCTCTTTTTGTTTTATTTTCTGGAGTTAGAAAAGGACAGAGAGCGTCTCGGCGCACAATCGCGAGATGGCTTAGGCTAGCTATTGAACAGGCATATGCCTTGTCTGGTAAAGAGGTCCCTACAGGAATTAAGGCACACTCTACTCGGGCAGTGGCTGCTTCCCAGGCTGAAACCGCTGGAGCCACACCAGAACAAATATGCAAGGCAGCAACTTGGTCCAGCTACACCACCTTCGTCAAACATTATAGAGTAGACTTGGTGTCGGCAGGCGACCAGGCCTTTGGGCGAAAGGTCCTGCAAGCCATAGTCCCGCCCTAGTTGGTGAGTGCTCGATTATCCTCTCTATTGTGGCTGTCCTGAAAGACGGAAAGAGAAAAATGGAGTTACTTACCGGTAACGTCCTTTCCAGTAGTCTTTCAGGACAGCCCTGGTTACCCACCCGAAGTATGGAAGGTTTGTTTAATACAGGAACATAGTATGATGTTGATGTTTAATGATGGATTACTAACATGTTCTTGTGTCTCCCCAGCTGACCGGAGGTGCTCGTATAAAAACTGAGGTCTGGCAGGGGGAGGAGAGTTCTTAAAGGCTGTGCAGTGTTTCCTAAAGGAAGAGGAGGAGCCTATCTCTCTATTGTGGCTGTCCTGAAAGACTACTGGAAAGGACGTTACCGGTAAGTAACTCCATTTTTTTTTGCCACAATCACTCGATCACAAAACTAGTGACCAAAACGTGGCATACAGTAAAAGCAATATTGGGATATGCTGGCCCGACAGAATTCTCCCCCCTCTGGAACAATAACAATCTCCAGGAGACAATAAGCGTTGAGGTGTCAACTGAATGGACGAGTAAAGGCATATGTCGCTTAAAACATCTGTTCGAAGGGAACATCATGAAACCATTTCAAGAATTAGTAAACGAGTTCGGAATTTCAAATAGAACTTTTTTTAAATATCTACAGCTCCGCCATGCTATACAAGCGCAATTCCGCTCCCAGATAATTACATGGGCACAGATTCCTGCTCTGCTCACATTAATAAGGGCAACAGTGGCTAAGGGTTTAATCTCGGGGATATACAACAGCTTGGGAGATAGGGCACTAAGCAAAGCAGGCCCGTGCAAGAGTAGAGGGGCGTGGGAGAATGATTTGGGAACAATAACCCCACAACAATGGGACAGGATTCTTCAACAGGGCA
This sequence comes from Rana kukunoris, assembly GCA_029574335.1. Taxonomy (NCBI): domain Eukaryota; kingdom Metazoa; phylum Chordata; class Amphibia; order Anura; family Ranidae; genus Rana; species Rana kukunoris. The sequence continues at coordinate 281,583,321 of CM056050.1, read as the reverse complement.
CCTTGGTAGCCATAGCCCCGGCCCAAAGACTGTCGCATTTATTCCTTTTACATAGGGTCTACCATACCCCCCATAAAATGTTAAAACTAGGGTGGAGACAAGATAATGAATGCCCAAGATGTAAAAACAAAGGGGATCTCATACATATGGTCTGGAAGTGCCCCAAACTATATGGCTATTCGGTGGGAGTCATAGAACACATCAACAAAATATTCGGATCCCGACTAGACCCAACAGCCAGGATATGCCTTCTGGGCTGTATGGATGACAATAGAGTACCGCAGGGTACCTTTGAAGCTATACTAAGAAGCCTATTTCAGGCTCGTAAGTTAATTGCCCAAAAATGGCAGGCACAGGTTCCTCCATCCATAGATAACTGGCTAGTGGTTATGAATCAAACAATCTCAAATGAAAAAGTTCATTTCACCAAGCTGGGGAAATATCCCAAATTTGCTAAAATATGGGGCTTGTGGCAGCGGATGGCTGGAAATTCCAGATAGTGCTACCTGACATCAGACTCTCCAGGACCCTTGAGCTTTTGAGTAAAAAAAGGACAACGCCTTTCTAGGCTTTGGTAGTAACATTTTATTAAATAGATTTTCCTGATTGGATCTCACTAGCTCTTGACATCAAACGTCACGACTCCTGATAAATCTGCGTTAGTAGACATCGAGCCTGTATGCTCTCAAGGGTACGGGCAAGGGTGGGAAAGGAGGGAGGGGGGATGTATACAGCCAACAAGACAAATAAATAAGACCAAGTGTCTCTCTCACCATGCCCCAGTGGCAGGGCCGGATGCAAGGTTTTTTTACACCCTAGGCGAAACCTAATTTTGCCGCCCCCCCCCATTGACTCCACTCCCTTTGCCCTTCACTGTATACCCCACCTTTTTAATAAAGTGCCCATTAATGAAGCCTCGCCAGCGCCCATCAAATGCAGCTTTGCCAGCGTCCATTAATGAATGTTTGCTTGCTTCTATAAATTTGGGAGTCAGACACAGTCCTTCCCCATCCATGCGCCTCTGACACAATGTGCGAACGGATGGCGACTGCCTGCTGCTGCTGAGACTTAGTTGCTTGCTGCAGAGAGGGGAGAGTAGAAACATCAGTGGCTGGGCCCCCTAGGCAGCAGTGCGCCCTAGGTGACTGCCTAGTTGCTTGTGGTAGCACTGGCCCTGATTACATGCCAATGACACAAGACTTTAGGGTGCCTATCAATGCCATCATACACATAGTCATCCTCATCACATGCCAATGCTACATGACATTAGGGCACCTACCACAGCCAGCTATATATAATGGTACCATCTAATGGTGATGGTACCAGACACTGGGATACCTACCTCTACCATCCTTATCGCATGGCAACGCTTTCAGACTCCAGGGTACCTACCAATTACAACTTACACATAGTCATTCCTGTCATGTGCCAAAGCTAAAGGACATTAGGTTACCTGTCACTGCCAGCTATATCACATGGCAATGCTACCAGATACTGGGGTACCTACCTATGACTCCATACACATGGTAATTCTCATGACATGCCAGTACTAAAAGATATTAGGGTACCTACCACTGTCTACCACTGTCACCTGCATCACTGTAAGACAGAGTCCCCACAGTCCATAGTATATACATAGCAGTATATGATATCATTGAGCTGCCCTCTCAGACTGATGTCTTGAACTTCTAATACTCAGGGATGTATTTTCTAAAGTTTCCTTTTCTGATGTTCCTGACTTCCTGTACATGTAATAACAGTCTCTGGCCATCTCTTGTGAGATCTAATCTAAGCCTTATATTCCTATCAGTGCCCAGGCACACGGGACTGCCAGGACAGCACTCACCTCCATCTCACAGGGGATCATGTGATGTCAGTGGGCGGAATCCTGATGCTGGCTCTGGGCTCTCAGTGCTCTCCGGTGAGTGGCTGAGCTGTGTGTAGTCTCTGTACAGGACACATGGGCTGGGAGGAGGGAGAGCAACACAGTACAGGCAGAGGAAGAGCGCTGTGTGTGTCTGTCTGTCACATGGACATTTTCCACAGGCCTCTTCCACTCGTTTTCTCCTTTGGCTGGCTGCTGTTAGAGGGAGAAGACAGTAAAAAAAACTCCCTCCAACTGTTGTTGCAGTTCCCGCTCAGTGCCCGTTCGATCACCAGCTACCTAAATGTAACGGTCGCGCCAGAGAACACGGCACTGACAATTCCCCGGCGCCATCCCTCTTGGTGGAAAGTAGGGAAGCCAGTGACAGTGTCTGCGCTCTAGGCGGCAGTGCGCTCTAGACGGCTGCTTACTTCGCCTAGTGGTAGCGCCGGCCCTGCCCAGTGGACATTAACCTTTTTCTGTGTTATTTCGTTTTCTATGCTTTATACCCTGCATGTAAAGAGATTGTATACTTGCTGGCTGATTTGTAAAATGGTTTTAAACTATCAATAAAAATAAATGAAGTAAAAAAAGAATGTAATTAGCACTAACACTTCTCATCTTGGACCAGGGGTGGAACTACCAGAATCGCACCTGCGACTGGGCTCTGGCGTTCTGCCACTGTTGAGGGGGAGGTCCCAGTGGGGTTTCTGGCCACAGGGCTCTGAGCTGAGAGTGTCTCTTTAGGCTGGGTTCACACTTGTGCGGTGGGTATTTCAGCTCTGTAATCTCTGCAGATAGATAAGGGAAGTGTTCAGCAGATTAGCTCCGTTTTTGCTGCGAATTTGGAGACCTGGGGGAAGTTCCGGGTGAGAGGAGAGTGGGGGAGAAGTGTATTGAGCTGAATGAGAGAAATTCCTGAAGAGAACTGAACACATCTGCGAATCAGCTGCGTACCCATAGAAGATAATGGGACTGAATTCGCACCTGAGCCGCACCGCAAGGCATAAAATCCGCACACGTTTTTTCTGCAATGCGCAGTGCAAATGCATCGCACATATGTGAACCAGCCTCATTGAAAACAATGTATTTAGAAATGTTCTGCGGATTAAATGCGGTTTAAGCCGCACTCAATTCGCATAGGTGTGAACCCAGCCTAATACAGCCCAGAGCTTGCTCTGACAGTTCCCCCTCCCTCGCACAGATGGGAGAGCAGAGAGCCGATCTGCTCCTTCTCCCCACACTCATTCCTTCATGTGTGTGCACCGCAGGCAGTGTTAAGCCTAGCATTTGAATTTGATCATTTAGCTGCTTGGTTTTACACTTCCTATGGTGCACACACATGAAGGAATGAGTGGGAGAAGAAACAGATCAACTCTCTCCTCTCAGCTGTGTCTGAAGGACACAGCTGATCACAGAACATGCTGGATGTACACCTCAGGGAGCATGTAGGAGGCAGGGTTCTGGGAGAATGTCTATGGATGCCCTCCCTGAACCGGATGCCTGGGGCAGGGATAGAAGGGGGGGGGGGAGGCCTTCATGGTTTCTTGCACCAGTGCCCAGAAGGTTATAGTTACACCTCTGTTTTGGACTACTGAACAATTAATTTATATTCTTCAGTAGTTTCATAAAAGAACCAGGCTGGGTGGACACCATTCAGTCGACAAATATGCTGTGTGTTGTCAGTAAACGAGAGGAAATAGGAAATCAGGGGCCAAATGCTTTTCTGGCAGATCAACAGCTAGTATTTTGCCATGCTTGCAGCATTTTTGGGATAAAACATGAAGAAATATGCACAAAAAGCAAAGATGCACTGCACATTTTTTTGGACTTGACATACACTTTAATATGTTGATCTTATGCCGCGTACACACGATCATTTTTTGTGATAAAAAAAACGACGTTTTCTGTGAAGTAAAAAACAACGTTTTTGAAACGTCACTTTTCAAAGACGATGTTGCCTTCACACCATCGTTTTTTTCACAAAAAGCGAGGTTACGTTCACCACTCTTTTCCATTGAAGCTCGCTTCATAACTAGCTTCTGGGCATGCGCGGGTTGAAAAACGTTATTTTAAAAGACGTTTTTGCTACACACGGTGACTTTTTGTGAAACAAAAAACGACGTTTTGAAAAACGACACAAAAAATTCAAGCATGTTGGAATTTTTTTTTGTCGTTTTTTTTAAGACAAAAAACGACATTTTGCCCACACACGATCAATTTAAATGACGTTTTTAAAAAACAACGTTTTTTTTCATCGCAAAAAACGACTGTGTGTACGCGGCATTAGATCAGAGAATTTTTGTAGGTTTCACTTTTAGCCAACTACCTGCAGCTGGTACATTTCCTAAACTATAATATATATTTTTGATATTTTTTTTTTTGTATGTAATGGTAAATTATTTGTTTGAATGTTCTGCTATTTGACACGGCATAAGTTATTAAATATCAAACTAAATCATTCTGGGAGTAAACGATAAACTGTATCCCCTTGGTCATTCCATTTTTCCTCATGCCCAAACACTATTTGAAAATATGTAAATGAGTTTCAGACAATTACAAACCACATATATGAAAATGTTTGATAATTTAATATCAGTAATGTGCAAAAATGACGTCAGAAAGAGTCTTACTGAAATACCTTATCTTGTCTTTAAATCAGCTTGTAGGTGTTAAAAAAAAAAAAAAAATGTTACAAACCCTTTATCTTAATAGCTTAATGCAGTGCTGTTTTCATGTCCTCGTTCGTTTTTGCTCTCAAGTTGCTGTAATTCTTCTCTGATCTCCACACTTCCTGGTTGTCTGTTTCCTGATAACCACAGTCATGGGAGCTTTCTCTCTGTGGTCACTAATCAAGGAGGTGTGATTACTGTGTGTCTAAAAGCCCTCAGCACCAATGAGTTTAGTTTTCCAAACCATCACTGCCCTGTATTGACTCTGTGGCTCTGTACAGCAGAGAGGCAGAAAACATGCAAAAACGAAACTAGAAACTACAGGTACATTATATGATTGATTTTTATCTATTTTTAATTGTTTTTAAAAGGAATCAGTTAACTTTTATGTCTCTATACCCTGTAAACAGTCATTTCAGCATACATTTTTTATTTATTTACAACTCCTTTAAAAAAAAAAACTATTTAGTTCTGATGTTAGTAACAACTACAAAAAAGGCAAATACAAATAATTAAAAAAAATTGGCACATGTATGCATGTGCCAGTTGTGACACGCATATAGCTGAGCACAACATTTTTTGTAATGCATCTCAACCAGCAAGAAAACGCTGCAGCTGAGGTTCTCGGGTGCCACAAGTGTATTTTACTTTGTTCATCTGTACATCTAATGCACGGCCATGTGTAAGAGCCCTAAGGCTGGGTTCACACCTATGCGAATTGAGTGCGGCTTAAACCGCATTTAATCCGCAGAACATTTCTAAATACATTGTTTTCAATGAGGCTGGTTCACATATGTGCGATGCATTCGCACTGCGAATTGCAGAAAAAACGTGTGCAGATTTTATGCCTTGCGGTGCGGCTCAGGTGCGAATTCAGTCCCATTATCTTCTATGGGTACGCAGCTGATTCGCAGATGTGTTCAGTTCTCTTCAGGAATTTCTCTCATTCAGCTCAATACACTTCTCCCCCACTCTCCTCTCACCCGGAAATTCTCCCAGGTCTCCAAATTCGCAGCAAAAACGGAGCTAATCTGCTGAACACTTCCCTTATCTATCTGCAGAGATAAAAGAGCTGAAATACTCACCGCACAAGTGTGAACCCAGCCTAAAAGCGCTTATCAGACAAATTTCAATCGGAGTCTACCCACACTTAAAATTAAGCCTTTTAGCACAAAAAAAAAAAAAAGTCAGAAAACAAGACCTTAAGGGTTCATACGGGTGAAAAAATTCATCCTGTAAAAGTACCTCTGTATTAGCCCCATCACCAATACATTCAGGAGAGGAGCTTTTGGACATAAAAAATGCTAGACGTGTTAAATGCTTGAGTATTGATTCATTCCAGTTTCCAGAATAAATATATATTCTGGCCAATGGAATCCATGAATGCTTAATGCGCCTAAACGTGTATGCATTTCATGGCTGTAGACACATTTTCTAAACTGCTTTTTCCTGCAAGGTGTAAAAGGCATTTGGGGGAGAAAACTAAATACCCAGTGTGCATGAGGCCTACAAATGTTCTATTTTATTACATGCCTTAGGACTACAAGCATTTAAAGTAAAATCCCTGCATCTACATGCCTTAGGACTACAAGCATTTAAAGTAAAATCCCTGCATCTATAGCCATCAACATTTTAACACTAACCTGTCTAGCCCTGAAAAGAAAAAGTATACATACATTTTTGGAAGCCGCTCAGACCCAATCTCCAGAGATGGAAGCTCTGATCCCACGCTGAGCTGTCAGCCAACGGCTTCGCTGTATAGGCGGGTGCAGAGGACACGTCTGTCAACGGAAGCCCCATAGTAACTCTCATGCCGCTTACACACGGTCGTTTTTTGTGATGAAATAAAACGGCGTTTTTAAAAAGTCATTTAAAATGATCGTGTGTGGGCTTCCAAAAAACGACCAAAAAAAAAAAATTCGAACATGATTCAATTTTTTATGTCGTTTTTCAAAATGTAATTTTTTGTGTCATAAAAAATGATCGTGTGTGGGCTAAAACAACGTTTTAAACCCACGCATGCTCAGAAGCAAGTTATGAGACAGGAGCTTGAATTAAACAGAGTGCCGTCGTACGTGGTGTACGTAACCACGCTTTGCTAGAGCATTTTCAGAAAACAATGGTGTGTAGGCAACGTCGTTTTTTATGATGACGTTTTTTTCATCATAAAAAACGACCGTGTGTACGCGGCATCAGGGTGACTACAATTCCCATTATTTTCACAGCCGTTCGATGTGTCCTCTGCAGAGGTTCCTCCGCTGGAGAACGAGTCGAATAGGCTTCAAAAAAGGTATGTATACAATTTATTTTCTTTTTAGGGCTAGAGAGGTTAGTGTTATAATGTAGGTGGCCTTAGATGCAGGGATTTTAGTTTTAGCCTGGACTTCCACACTTTAAGTATTTTGATATAAACATTATCATAAAACTAAAAGAAGAGTAATTTGATGTTTTCCAGTCCTAACCTTTAGAAAAATGTTTGCTCCAGTGTGTAGTTTTACAAGCTTCATATGGCTAGTGTTCTGGATGTTTCCTTTTCTAACATATACTCTGTCTCCTACAGAATGTAGCACCCTCTAGTGTGTGTGAATTTGGTAGTATTGGTTGTAGAATGTTAGTGTAGGTACATTTATTTTAGCTCAGCGCTAAGCCTGAGCTGTGAATCTGGGTCAGAGTTCAGTGACTCAGGACTGGATGACTCATGCTAGCAGCCTCTCTAGTGCCTCCCCCTGTTTTCAGGGACATTGGGTGGAAGCTAGGAGGAGCTGCTTGGAATATTTTTGAGGACGTCAGCCAATCCCCAGTAAAGGGATGGCAGGGAGCAGGCCACCTCATACATAGGCATTAATAATGCCAGCAGGGGGCAGTCAGGTGGAAGATGGAGTGCTGAGGAGGCTGTCCGTGGCCTTTGAGGGTGCACCCTAGTCTAGCGGGTTGGTGACCTTGGGCTGGGGCTCGGGTGCTGGAAGGATCCTACCAAAAACACACAAGGGAAGCTCTTCTTGGAGGCACGAGAGAGGACAGCAGGGCAGAGGATTTAATAGATAGAAAGTTGAAAAAAGTTCTGCATTAACAATGGTTGAAAGATGAGAGCACCAGAGATGTTTTAGCAAGTCCAAGTAATTTTTATTTGCCACAGTAAATGTCACAGAAGACGCCTACACGTTTTAGGGGTTACCCAGTACTCCATCAGGTCTAAAGTATATACATAGACATTTGTCAAAGAACATGATAAATATAGTACAAAAAGTTTTACATTTCACAAATAAAATAGGATATCAAAATTATAAGAATAATCTATATAGTAAATATAAAAGAGAATAATAGATTAAATATAAACAAACTGATCATAAAAAAAATAAGCTTTGTTACATCTAGATGATTTTATACCTAAACTTATCACATATGCATATTTATCAAACAATAAAAAAAACAAATGCATGGAATACATTGTACGATGTAGCATTGATCACAGAAGATTTATACACCACAACTGTAATCTGTATGTTTAGCAGCATATTACCAATAATCCCAGTTCGATTTATGCCCGTCCATTTGCGTAGAAGCCCATTACTGTTAAACTTAAAATCTTTTTTTGGCCTAACCCTAAAAATGTGACTTACAAAATACTGTCCTGCATACTAACCATGCCTGTATTGACCCTGGCCTGATAATTGACCATGTTTCTGCCTACTGTCTGGACCAATACGTTGCCTGTTTGCTGAGCATGTCTCTGCCTGCCACCAGTACTGACCCATCTGCACGTCCCACTGACTACATTCCTATAAGGCACCAGTCACACCCATCCTCTGGAACCACAGAACACTTTTGTTCACCATTTATTCAACCTTCAGAACTTCTTGGCCAGTGATCATAGCATTGTGCTATGGGGTCAGCCATGCTCCAGTAGATTAGACCTGGTTGAACTTTTGGAACAAGGACAGCTGTAGGTGAAGCTACACTAAGCTATATTCCCTGACCACTCATTCAGGGGTGACCATTACAGTTTATTGGTTTTGATACAATTTTTGTGATACAAAAGATGCAATGGCAGGTACATAATTAGAAAAAAAAAAAAGTCTCACACAAGTAGTATCCCATACTCAAGAGAAGTAGAATCTGTTTTTGGTGTAATTCTACGTAATTATACGTGTATATTAGAAATATCTTCTTAGCCGATTACTTTTTGTAAAAGAAAAATAAATGTTTTTTTTTCCTTTCTACATTTTCCAAAAACTTATGGCAAAAAACAACATTTTTTTTTTCCAAAAGACTCACTATGCCTGTTAGAAAATACCTTTGGGTGTTTTTTTTTTTTTAAATGGGGTCATTTTGTGAGTATTTCCACTAACCTGGTTCTCAAAGGTCTTCAAAAATGTGATAGGTAGTCATACAATTAAAGTGGTTGTAAACCCTTTACAACCACTTTTACTTATATGTAAGCCTAGAATAAGGCTTACCTGTAGGTGCTCGAAATATCTCCTAAACCTCCAAGGTTTAGGAGATATTTGCAAAAGAGACGGGTGCTGTCTACGATGTCTACGATGTCTACGGCGCAGGCGCACATTTTGGATCGTGCCATTTCTATAGGAGATCACAGTGCCGGAGCCGCGATACCCGGAAGGAAGAGGGTGAAAGATGGAGGCGAGGAAATCGGGGACATCGCAGGCTTCGGTTTCAGGTAAGTGACACATAATGGGCTAACTATGCGATGCCTAATTTATGCCCCTAGAAAGCCTTAAAGTGGATGTAAACCCTTCATACAGCCAGTGAAGTGAACAGCCTCAGATGATACACAGAGACAAACAAAATCTCCCTACATAGGTTTTACATCCATATCTGCTGTCTGCACATTTATATACGGTTTAGGAAGTTCAGATCCTGTTAGGAGATTTTCTCTTCCTGTTTAACACAGAGTGTGAAGTCTGGGCATACAGCCAAGATAGCTAAAATTGCTGATTAGGAGGAAAGGCACACCCTCCCTCTCCACATAGGCAGAGACACTCAGAGGTCTTTTGTAACAAGACCAGCTCCCTGCTAATCTACAGTGTATTTATAGCAACCTCCCCTGACAGTCAGGCTGCTTTTATCTGATGTGTCTGAGAATTTTTTAGGAGTTATAAAGCTGATAACAGAGGAACGGGTCAGGAGAGAGCTACAGGACATAGCTCTTTGAAGAGAGATAACAAAACACTGCAGATATGTGCCCAGCTCAAATTTCATAAATCGGGTTTACATCTACTTTAGGGTGCTTTTTGGATGACAATTTCAGAAAAATGTTCCTTAATTTTAAATCCATCATCATCTACAGTACATAATATCATGAAAATATTGTGTGTGTGTGTAAGGAACAGGGCCAAAACGCAATATTGGATGCCCGTGATTTTCTGCCCTCAGACAGCACTGCAATTAAAAACAGGCATGATGCTGTGATGGACATCACTGCATGGGTTCAGGAATACTTCCAAAAATCACTGTCTGTGAACACAGTTCTATCCAAAAATGCAAGATAAAGCTCTATCATGCAAAGAAGCCATACCTCAATGGCACCCAGAAATGCAGCCATTTTCTCTGGGCCAAAGCTCATTTAAATGGTCTGTTGCAAAGTGGTAAACTGTTCTGTGGTCAGATTAATCAAAATGTGACATTCTTTTTAGCAACCATAGGTGTTGCATCCTCCAGACTAAAGAGGAGAGTGACCTTGCATTCTGTTATCCGCTCTCATCTCTGATAGTATGGGGGTACATTCATGTGTATGGAGTGGGCAGCTTGTACATCTGGAAAGGTACTATCAAAACTGAAAGCTATATCCAGGTTTTAGAGCAGCATATGTTTCAATCCAGATGTCTTTTAATGGAAGACCGTATCTATTTCAGCAGGACTATGCTATACTGCATCTATGACAACAGCAATGCTTTGTAGTAGAATAGTCTGTGTGTTTAAAGGGGAGGTTCCCCTAAAAAGAAACTTTTACCATTGCATGTCTCTTATTAATTACATGTAGAATTGGCTGGTAGTTTAAAAAAAAAACGTCCGTACATACCATTTTCGGCATGTAGTCTCACCGCCGCTTCCGGGTATGATGTTTGGGGACAGGCATCCGATCGACGCATACAGTGCGTCACGAGATGCCGAAAGAAGCCAAACGTTGGTGCGGCTCTATACGGCGCATGCGCACCAACGTTCGGCTTCTTTCGGCATCTCGTGACGCGCTGTATGCGTCGATCGGATGCCTGTCAATCAAGTAGGCACGCCCTACCCCGACCGCCAGACCCGGAAGCGACGGTGAGACTACATGCCGAAAATGGTATGTACGGACGTTTTTTTTTTAAACTACCAGCCGATTCTACATGTAATTAAGAAGAGACATGCAATGTTAAAAGTTTCTTTTTAGAGGAACCTCCCCTTTAACTGGCCTGCCTACAGTCCAGACTTTATCAATTGAAAATATTTAACACATTTTGAAATAAAAATACAAGGAAGGCCCAGGACTGTTAGGCAGTTAGAATCATATATCATGCAAGAACAGAGCAGCATTCCTCTCCCAAAACGCTAGCAACTGGTCTCCTCAGTTCTCAGACATTTACAGAATGCTGTTAAAAAAGAGGGGATGCTACACTGTAATAAAAATGGCCCTGTCCCACCCTCATTGGCTTTCTGAAAAGGGCTTGTGAATAATGTGATTCCATTCTATAAAGCTACATACATACAAGAGGAGGTCCGCCGGCCCCTTTAAAATTAAAAGGCAGCAGCTACACATACTGTAGCTGCTGACTTTTAACATTAGGACACTTACCTATCCTGGAGTCCAGCAATGTGGGCACTGCAGGCAATCTTTGAATCGGCTGCTGCCACAGCCATTACTACTAAGGGAACCTTTTGGCTTCATGGCCGGGCTCTTACTGCACATGCCCGAAGCGCGCTGTGCTCTTTCACTGGCCGGCAGAAGAAGAGGGAGGAGAAGGGGGACCAACCTGCTGACATAGATCACCGCAGCCTGGTCTCCCAGAAGTTTAGCCAGGTATCCGCTCACTCCTCTTCCCGAAAGTTGCCAAATGTGGCACCGGAGGGGGGGGGGGAATCAGATGAGCAGAAGTTTTATTTTTTGGGTGGAGCTCCACTTAAACAGTTGTCCTAAAAAAAAAAATGGTAGATATGCTTAGATAGTTCTGTTACTGTTGCCTAAAGTCTTTATGATTTTTTGTAAGTTTCACTGTATAGTCGAGGACCTAGACCCCCGACACTGGGCACCCCACCTGCAGGTGCAGGCATCTGTGGTCACTTTTACTTGTTCTCCTTGAGTCCAAGGCCTGCCCTCTACCAACCTGAGTGGATCAATCTACCAGTCCAAGGAGACTTTCACTGATGGAGGGAGATGAGCCATCATAGCCAGAGAATCTCCTTTACAGCCTTATGCCGCGTACACACGATTGGAAATTCTGACAAGAAATGCCCGATGTGAGCTTTTGGTCAAAATTTCCGACCGTGTGTATGCTATATCTGACTTTTGATGTTGGAATTTCCACCAACAAAAGATTGAGAGCATGTTCTCTATTTTTCCGACGGAAAAAGTTCCTATCGGAAAACCCGTTCGTCTGTATGCAATTCCAGTGCGCAAAAAAATAAAAATAAAATATGCATGCCTAGAATCAAGCAGAAGAGCCAAACTGCCTATTGAACTTCATTGATCTCGGCTCGTTTACACGTTCTTCATGGTCGGAATTTCAGACAAGATTTGTGTGACCGTGCATATGCAACACAAGTTTGAGCCAACATTCCGTCAGAAAAAAATCCATGGTTTTCTTGTCGAAATTTCTGATCTTGTGTACACGGCGTATGTTCTCTTGAATGCAACTGGGTACAAGGAACTGATGGGATGGTTAAGATCATGAGACTCAGGACTCTCATTTTGCTCCTTCATGAACTTACGCGAGTATTGTCTAAAAGCGAGACCATTACAACCACCTTTTGGATGTTTTCATACAAGAGATCATCTAGATGAGGGATTATTAAGATTCCCTATGTACAAATGAAGCAAACTATCTCAGCCAGGATTTTTGTAAATTTCTTGTTTTGTTAAAGGAATTTTTAATTTTTTTTGCTGAAATTACTGTTTATACGGTATAGAGACATAAAAGTTAAACTGATTTCTTTAAAAAAAAATTCTTAAAAATAGATAAAATCAATCATATAATGTACCTGCAGTTTCAGTTTAGTTTTTGCATGCTTTTTCATGTTTCTGTGATGTACAGAGACACAGAGACAATAAAGGGCAGTGATGGTTTGTAAAACGAAACTGATTGGTTCTGAGGGGTTTTAGACACACAGTAATCACACCTCCTTGATTAGTGACCACAGAGAGAAAGCTCCCATGACGTTTTTCCATCAGGAAAACCAGGAAGTGTCCAGAACAGAGAAGGATTACAGCAACATCATAGCAAAAACGAACAATGAGGACATGAAAACAGGACTGCAGTAAGGTAAAGGAAGCTATTTAGCTAAAAAAAAAAAAAAAAAAAAAATCCTTTAGTGACCCTTTAAGATTGCAAACCAGGGAAATTTCTGATGCTCTTGAAAATAAGAACATAGAGATAGGTGTCACACAAATCCAGCATTACCATGAAAATACCCTTCATCCACACAATGTATATGTTCTTCATACAAATCTGTATTCTAGAAGCTTGTCCAATTTTTTATGGCCTGTAAATTCCAATTGGTTTGCATACTACAAGTAAAGAGAGCCCTCTTACTCTGACATCACTTGGGGGGGTCTTTGTTACCGCATCCTGGAGGAGTAAACACAAATTCCCCTTTTGATTTGGCTTTACTGCTGAGCCATATATTGGGGTCTTGCCTAGTTGTCTGGCTTTGAAAATAAATAAATGCTCATTTCATTCCCTTACTTGTCACTGGGAATTTTTCTCCTTCTCTAAAGATATAGACAGAACAGCGTAGAGTCCTGGCCCAAACAGCAAACTCCCCTCAAAGGCAAAACCTGGTAAATAGCCCTTCTAGCTGAATTGCCGATCCATCCAAAGCTTTTACTGTTGCTAAGGCTGCTATATAGGCAACAGCCTTGCACACTTCATACAGGGAGTCTAAAACCTGATCTGCCAGGCCCCAACACTCTTTTCAACCAAAAATCTGCATTTCTTGCCTCACAGGTGCAAACACGACCAAGGTGTTTGGGTCCCAAGCCTTATGCAAAAAGGACCACCGTTTTACGATCTTTAATATTACCCAAATCTTCAAAAAGGAAAGCTCTGAACCTTTGGATACCTGGGATAAACCAGGATCTAATTTGGGCATTTTAACATTACCTCATCATCTTTGAAAGAAAATAAATTAATAAAATCTCCTTTTCCAGGCCTTGACTTAAAGTGATAAAGGCTTTTTATTGATTTATACCTGCAGGTAAAGCCCATTATAAGGTCTACCTGTAGGTACAGTAAATATCTCCAGAGCTGGTGACGTCAATGGCGCATTCGCATGCCGTCCATAGAGAGAGCTGTGCCACAGCAGTGACTCCAGCGAATCATTGCAGCTTGGCCAGTCAAAGGGCCGCAGCCCACAAACCCAGAAGGAAGCTCGGGTGAAAATAGAAGCCTTGCAGGAGCCATGATGCTCTCTGCTGGAGGGCTTTTTCCCCCAGGCAAGTCTTTCATAATGTGCTAGTATACAATGCATACTAGCACATTATGCTCTTAACTTGCATGGAGAAGAGTTTTATTTTTATTTTTTTTACAGTTTACTTAAAAAGGACTGATGAAACAGAAGTACCCTGGCCTGTTTTAATAAACCCAAGTACATTCTATCCTGTATGGAGTGCTCCATGGGTATCAGGGATCCACTCAGTGTATACAAGTGTTTCTCAACTGCAGTCCTCAAGGCATCCCAACAGGTCATGTTTTCAGGCTGTGCATTATTTTGCACAGGTAATTTGGTCAGTTTCACTGACTTAGTATTTACCACAGCCGTTTTCATCTGCGGGAGATCCTAAAAACATGACCTGTTGGGGGACCTTGAGGACTGGAATTGAGAAACACTGGCATATACTGTCTGTTAAGAGGTTTTCTATGTCCTCAAGTGAAAAGTGATGTTTGGTTGGCCTCAACTAACTTTTCATGTTAACATTCCCGCTCTTCCTGCAGTGAGCCAAGCTCAGAAAAGTTTCCCCCTTTCTCATCCTCACCCAAGCGCTGTGAGAAAGGAAGATCCTGAGTAAAAGAAATAAATAAATTCCGCAATGCATACAACATCCACCTCAGAAACCCCTCACCTCTTGCCCAGAGACAATCTGGGTTACCAGCTAAGAGCACTGCAGGAGGCAAACCTCATATACTGAGATCAAGATCCTGGATACCAACTGGGAATCTGGCAAGTGCAAAAAGGTTTTACTACATACAGGGTCACAGCTTGACCTCAGAGTGAGACCTTGCTGCCCAATGGCTATTAGATCATTTAAGAGTTGCCTTGCCTGTTGGTAGGAAACACTCAAAACTGAGGGATGGAGAGCATTTAACTACTTTCCCAAAGCTGGCCATACAGTTTGAAATTAACCCACTAACGTTTTAAAAGTCAAATAATCAAGTGTATTTTCGTACAAATTTCTATTATCGAAACGCAAAGTTTTATGGCAAAAGGAAAAAATAAAATACTGTATATACTTGAGTAGAAGCCAAGTTTTTCACCCCTTTTTTTTTTTTAGGGCTGAAAATGCACCCCATATTTTATGCTTAAATCAGTGTACCTGAAGGGCTGCAAGCGTCCATTGTCTAAAAGTCACGGCTTCCCCCTGGTCGCTTCTGTGACAGGCGTTTCTCAGCAGATACTGTGTTCATTGTTCCGCCTATCACGAGCGTTCTCTTGTCAGTGGATGAAAAGACAACCGTGATAGGCTGCTGGGGAAAAACCCTCTCGGAACAGGACACTGCGACTTTTAAACAATGAATGGAAGCCCGCAGCCTGTCAAGAATTTCAGGTACACTTATACTCGAGTCAGTAAAGTCTTCCCAGTTTTTTGGGGGGTAAAATTAGGTACCTCGGCTTATACTCGAGTATATATACGCTTCTCAGCCTTTTGGCCAAGATCAAGTGTAGTACTTGTTCTTATCAGTTGCCAAAGGATGCGCTGAAGCACCTCCTACATGGGGATGGTGCATGCAAATCCAATGGTGTCATTGCACCTGGAAGGATAGTTTCAGGAGGGATCGGTTGATTTCTATGCTCAGAGTCCAGGGTAGGCCATAAAATGGGCGATCTGGTTGGAGGATCTGGCGTAGCCCTGTAATTTGAGAAGGGGTGAGGCCATGCAAATCCGCCGGATTGATGGGGGCCTGGAAGGGCTAGTATCAGTGGAGACTGCTATAAGGGGGCAGCTCTCCCTGAGACGACCTTGAAGGGGGGGGGGGGATGGGTCGGATAGGAACCTGAAAGCCTATGGTGCATGTGCCCCTGGATTCAGGGCAAGGCCCTCTGATTTTAGAGGGCTTGTGTAGACCCGTTGCAGGTTTTTGTGTCACCTCTTTATGTTGTGCACATTTTTTTTTTAGCATTGTGTGGAGTTTGGAATGCGTTTCACAGGCCATGGGCTTTCAATTAGGGTTGTCCCGATACCTCTTTTTTAGGACAGAGTACAAGTACCGATACTTTTTTTA
Source organism: Rana kukunoris (assembly GCA_029574335.1). Classification (NCBI taxonomy): domain Eukaryota; kingdom Metazoa; phylum Chordata; class Amphibia; order Anura; family Ranidae; genus Rana; species Rana kukunoris. Next base: position 281,567,131 of record CM056050.1, on the reverse strand, counting down.
AAGGTCTTCCCCACATATTGCAGCCATGTCCTGTCCCCCATACCTGATATGATGCCACCGCATACCGCCGCGTTAATCCCCCTGGCATTACAAGCTTTAATTTGTATTGTAATGCTTGCTGCGCCATGTATATACACTCCCCCCTTGCTCGGGATTGGACGGATCCGTACAATCCCGAGCAAGGGGGGAGTGTCTATACATGGCGCAGCAGGCATTACAATACAAATTAAAGCTTGTAATGCCAGGGGGATTAACGCGGCGGTATGCGGTGGCATCATATCAGGTATGGGGGACAGGACATGGCTGCAATATGTGGGGAAGACCTTTAAAAAAAGTATCGGTACTTGTACTCGGTCCTTTAAAAAAAGTATCGGTACTTGTATACAAACGAATACTTGTAATGCGCGCTCTATTGCACAGGGATTAACGCGGCTGAATGCGGTATCCGGGGTACAAGTACTCCCGCAAATACTCCGTATCGGTACCGATACTAGTATCGGGACAACCCTACTTTCAATAATAAAAAATTATACACGGTAATAAAAAAAATCATGTCAGATTTTTAGACCCAAGCGATCAACTTTCTAAACATCAGTAGTGGAAATCGAACGAAAAACCCACAGGGCAGGCACGCGTTAAAACGTAACCCAAGATCATGTTATCGATTGACAAAAATAATTAGGACACGTCGAGATACAATGATGGCTTTATCACATGCACAATAGACAGATCTAAAGAAATTCTGACTTTTTTCCCCTCCAAACAATTTAACCGTGTATAGCCAGCTTTAGGCTTAGTTCACATCTATGCAGGTTACGTTCAAAAGTTTGACACACAATTTTAATGCATTTTTGGGAGGGCGGTCTGTTATGCAGGAGAAACCAGCAAAAAAGCAAGCATTGCCTTTTGTTGCGTTTTTTATTAAAGTCTATGAACCAAAAAAAAGGTGTGAACGTGACCCATATGAAATCATGTTAAAAAGGACTATAGTGTGTTTCTACAAAACCGAACATGCACTGCAAAGCACATAGGTGTGAGCCTAGCTGAATTGTGTTTCCTGTCAGGGTGGAGCCAATCTCAGGTTTGCTTTCCTGGAAGATGAATGGAGAAATGTTCTTTAGTTTGATAGGGTAGGGGGGATTACAACCTGTCAGGTTTTAAATGCACCGATTTTCCAAGGAGGTAACCCCTCACTTTCTGTTTGCATATTCCTGCTTACTTTTGCCCTATGACTTGTCACACAAGTAGCGCTGGCAGAGGTTCTAACCTGTGAAACGTAGTCATTTTGTCTTTGTGCCTGGTGCAGCCAATAGTAATTGTAACCATCTTTTTTGCTAAGGACATGGTGAAGGGAACGCATATTGTGCAACACGTTCTTTTGGGCCGAGTTCCACTATTGAAACTCATCACCTCTGGAACAGGATCTTAAACCTATTAAAACAAACATGTATTGTTATGGCAAAATGTGCTGAGCAAAACTGAAATGGTTTGCAAGGTACACACATTTTGGCAAAAAGTGTGAAAATTAATCAAAGAATGTACCACAAAAATTGAGGATTTCACCAATGTGACAAAATTCACCTTCTTTGGGGAGCATAATACAGTATATTTCTATAAAATGTTAGAGTATTAGCACGCGATCGTAAACAAGTTTAAAAGCAGTTCATGTGGGTTTATTGTACACAGCAAAAACTGCACGCATGTCCATTATTAGGATGTTTCAAGTCTACCCTCTTAAATAAATGAAATACTAAAACTGACCATTTGCCATTATTTTGCAGCACACCCAATCATAGTACAACCTATAAATCACAAAGCATGCCAGACTTCATGTCATCACTGTTTGACAAGGTAATGTAATTTTATAATAAAAAAGTCACAAGGATATTGGCATATAATTTTTTTTCAAATGGAAGTAGAGAAATGGCTGTTGTATTCCACTCTCTTTTAGTCCAACCCATGTGTCTCAATCATCAGAATATTCCTTGTGCATCTCAAAGTCATTATACACAGGTTCTATATCAAAGACTTAAAGATAAAATACAAAGCAGCTGTTAAAAAGCATTGAACAGGTCCGCATGGTCTTGCTGAACCTACTTTAGGTTCCAGTTTGTGGCTCCAAGAGCTTCAATGAAAGCAAAACCTCAGAGAGGCACTGGTGGGGAAATGTAAAAGTTCACTTGGGTCAGCCAGTGGATTATAAAGTGCTTCCTGTTTTTAAAGAACAGCAACATTATCTCTTAACAGAAACAATGTGCATTCCAGAAGGTATTAAGAAAGTTCGCCTCCTAGTTGCCATTAGATTAATTAACCTCCAAGTCGTTGTCCTTCACCCCAAGCAAAACCTCCAGGACGATCTTCAGGCAGCGGGTTGTAATTTGGGTCTTCTTCCTGTGTATCAAATATTGCTTTCCTGCAAGGAGTACAATTTAAAGTGTCATTTAAACAATCATCATAGATCAGTGCTGCGCCAAGGCTGCAGTATTAGTCTCCCGGGTTTACCCTATCAGGGTGCTGGAAGAGATCGAGCACATCTACAGTGCCTTGAAAAAGTATTCATACCCCCTTAAAATGTTCCACGTTTTGTCATGTTACAGCCAAACACAAATGTATTTTATTGGGATTTAATGTGATAGACCAAAAACACAAAGTGGCACATAATTGTGAAGTGGAAGGAAAATCATAAATGGTGTATAAACAATTTTTACAAATAAATCAGAAAAGTGTGGCATGCATTTGTGTTCAGCCCCACTTTGTACAACCACTTTCACTGCAATTACAGATGCAAGTCTTTTTGGGGGTGTGTCTACCAGCTTTGCACATTTAGAGAGCGACACTTTTGCCCATTCTTTTTAGATTGGATGGAGAGCGTCTGAACAGCAATTTAAGTCTTGCCACAGATTCCCACGGGCCAGATGTGGCCTTTTGCTTGCCCTTATCCAGCCCTTGGGGCACTATTCTGCCAACCAACACCAATAATGGGACACTGTTTCTCCCACTGACACCAACAATGGGACACTATTCATCCTCCCAATACCACATGTGGCATGTTTACTCACTGATGCCAGGAAAATCTCCACTCCGGCTGGCCACAATCCCCCCCCCCCCCAAAAAAAAAGTCTTCAGACAAAAATCTGGCCCTTTGTTTAGAGAGTTTGGACGGTGGGGACGGCATGTTCAGGGTGATTTGCAGTGTTAGGTTTTCCACCACACATAGCATTTTGCTTTTAGGCCAAAAAGTTCAATTTTGGTCTCATCTGACCAGAGCACCTGCTTCCACATGTCACTCTTCCATAAAGGCCAGATCTGTGGAGTGCACAACTAATAGTTGTCCTGTGGACAGATTCTTCCACTTGAGCTGTGGATCTCTGGTCTGCTTCTCTGATGCTCTACTTGCCTGGCCCATCAGGTTACGTGGACGGCCATGTCTTGGTAGGTTTGCAGTTGCACCATACTCTTTCCCATTTTCAGATTATGGATTAAAGAGTGCTCTGAGAGACGTTCAAAGCTTGGGAAACATTTTATTTTTTTAAATATAACTTAACCCAGCTTTAAACTTCTCCAACACTTTATCCCTGACCTGTTTGGCCAGTTCCCTGGCCTTCATGTTGTGGTTTCTTCACTAAAGGGTTTCCAACATCTGGGGGCTTCACAGAACAGCAATTAGGTGACTTCTGAGGGCAATTTGTAGATCTTAGTTAGGGGTATCAGTAAAGGAGGGGTGAATGCAAATGCACACCACACTTTTCAAAATTATATATATATACACATACACACACACACACACACACACACACACACACACACACACACACACCTTGTCTCATTGATACAACTACAAGGCCTTCTGTGAATGGTTGAGAAGCCTGAACACAGTGCTGCAGCTGTAACTAGTAGGTAAAAAAAAAAAAAAATTCTGCATAATACAGTAAGTACATGGATTAAAAAAAAAAAAAAAAAACAGCATACTGGCGCTGACGCCAGTATGCTGGATCACATGGGAGGGCTTATATTTAGGGTGAACCTCCGCTTTAACCCAAACTTTAAGTGAAAGGAAAGATTAAGTTAGGCCAGGTTCACACCTATGCAAATTGAGTGCGGCTTAACCGCATCCAATTCGTATAACATTACAAAATACATTGATTTTAATGAGGCTGGTTCACTCATGTGTGATGCATATGTACTGCGCATTGCCCAAAAAACATGCGTTTTCTAGGCATTGCGGTGCGGTTCAGGTGCGAATTCTAGCCCATTATATTCTACGGGCACGTATCTGATTCGCAGATGTGTTCAGTTCTATATATCTGAAAGGGATTCAAGAATAGTTAGATATATACTTACAAAATATATGGAGTCTTCAAAATTCGTCCTCCTCCAGGCTGATTGGGGAACACATCTTCCAAAAAGAAATAGATGTGTCCAACTGCTATACCTGTAAATTAATAATAATGAAAAAAATAATAATATTGTAACACACACACACACACACCAAGGTCTACAAAATTTGAAAGTATCCAAGAGACTTATAAACTAGTACAAGTTTTGGGCAGAGTGGGGGAAGGAGAAGAGGACCCGTTTGACTGACTTCAGAATTTCAAACATGAGTCAAGTTTTAACCACTTGTGGACCCTGCACTGTATATATACACGTCCTATTTTTAAAGATGGATATCTCGGTAACGGCAGCAGCTGCTGCCACATTTGAGATATCCATCTCTTCAGTGCAGGTTTCTGTACACGATAACGGCGGTCTCCGCGGCGGATTAGCCGCAAGATCCCCGTTATTGGTGGCGGGAGAGGTGCCCCCCCTCCCGCCGCTTTCCCGTGCCCTCCGCCGCTTACCGCTGCCGTCGGTAGCGGCGGAGGCGATCGGGTCTGTGCGGCTCCTCTGCTGGGCTACGAGTGAGGGAAAAATGTCCCTCACCCGACCCCATAGCAGCGCTGGGCGGAAGTGACGTCAAAATGTCAGTCCCGCCCAGCGTCTTAAAGAGAAATTTTTTTTTTCCTGTTATTTGAAGCCTGCATATATGAGATCTAAGGTCTTTTTGACCCCATATCTCATATTTAAGAGGACCTGTCATGCTTTTTTCTATTACAAGGGATGTTTACATTCCTTGTAATAGGAATAAAAGTGATCAATTATTTATTTTTTTCAGTGTAAAAAATGTTAAAATAAATAAAAACAGGAAAACCAAAAAAAAAATGTTTTAAAGCGCCCCGTCGAGCTCGCTCGCAGAAGCATACGCGAGTAGCGCCCCCATATGAAAACGGTGTTCAAACCACACAAGTGAGGTATCGCCGCGATCGTTAGAGCGAGAGCAATAATTCTAGCCCTAGACGACCTCTGTATCTCAAAAATGCAACCTATAGAATGTTTTAAACGTCACCTATCGAGATTTTTTAGGGTAAAAGTTTGACGCCATGCCACGAGCGGGTGCAATTTTTAAGCGTGACATGTTGGATATCATTTTACTCGGCGTAACATTATCTTTCTCAATATATAAAAAAATTTGCCCAAATTTATTGTTGTCTTATTTTTTAATTCAAAAAAAGTGTATTTTTTCCAAAAAAAGTGTGCTTGTAAGACCGCTGCGCAAATACAGTGTGACAAAAAGTATTGCAATGACCACTATTTTATTCTCTAGGGAGTTAGAATTTTTTATAATATATATAATATGTTTGGGGGTTTTAAGTAATTTTCAAAAAAACTGTTTTAGTCTTGCAAACACCAAAACTGAAAAACACCTAAGGTCCTTAAGTGGTTAAAGAGCTATATACAAGAAAGGAGAATAAACGAGCCATGTTCAAATAGTCAAGCACATTTCACAGATTGTCCTTTGGTTAGCTGTGCATCCAAAATAGCTAGTGTATAGCAAACATACAGCCCAATGTTGTAAAGTACCGTATTTATCGGCGTATACCGCGCACTTTTTTTCCCCCTAAAATCAGGGGAAAATCGTGGGTGCGCGATATATGCCGATCCCCGCGCTGTGTGAGCGTGGCCGCTATATACTGAGCGTAGTACACTCAGGTACACTCGGCCAGGCTCGGCTCGCTCGCGGTCACGCCCTGTGCCGCCTCCTAGCCTTTATGTGACAGGAGCCGAGCGTGTCCGAGTGTAGTACGCTCGGTATATGTCGGCGGCGTCGCTCAAACACAGCGCGGGAAGCGGCTCAAAAACAGCACGGGAGAAGCGGGGAGGACACCACCAAGGCCGCAGACGGACACCGGACAAGACACCGACGAGGGGCATTCAAACCAAGTATTTTCTCTTTTTTACTGAAATTTACCTTCTAGGTTGGGGGTGCACGCTATAGGGCGATAAATATGGTAATTAGGGCCAATTGCATTTAGATTTTGCAGATGTCTGGGGAAAGGAGGTGTGGATAATTTCCAAAAAGGGTATACCATTATTTAAAACAAAATATAAAAGCAAAGTCATATTTACAATGCAGAGTGAAGAAACTGGTACTCACACCCGTATACCCTTTCAAAAGCCCCAAATATATTAATTGCACATTAAAGGAAAAATTTATACTGAGTGAAATGAGGATTTCATCCTATTCCAGATTGTCTCTAGCCTTCAGATCTTGACACTTGTCTGGAAAAAGCTTGCAGGAACATCAGAATTGATCTACACATTCAAAAAGTACTGAAGCCATCAAATCAGCATTACATCCAGGGAGCCAATGTTTTTGAAGGGGAGTCAGCAGTGGCAGCATATACTTTCTCACAACCGTTTTGCTTTATTAAATCCGTAAAGGAATACAGCAGCAGACGTGCATTAAGGGGAACCTTGGACCATAGTCTAATTCAACTGTGCCTTAATCCATTTAAAAATGTTTAGGTTAACTCTGGACTGACAAGGCTGTAACTGGTCATTTTACGCCCTATGAACGAAAATGTGAACAGGCCCCAGTAAGGAAGGGTGGTATTTCTGTAATTTACAAATCCCTTGCGAACAATGTCAATAAATTATCCTATATGCTAGCTTGGGAGAAGGAAATTCAGGATGAGTGGGATTTGGAAGATTGGGGAGAAAACTTCCATAGATCTATAAAGGGTATCATCAACATGTCACTCATAGAGGCGAATGTCAAAATATTTACTAGATGGTATCTAGTTCCTCTAAGACTGGCAACCATATATCCTTCATCCTCACCTCTATGCTTCAGAGGATGCCAAGGCGTGGGCTCCATGATTCACACCTGGTGGGAATGCCCAAGAATACGAGGTTTTTGGAGTAAAGTGTTCCATATAATTAGACGGATTACAGGTCGTAATATACATCAGTCCCCGGCGATTGCCTTACTGAATGGATTTGAACCACAAGTATCAAAGGTTACCAGAAGGCTGATATGGTTTATCCTAACAGGAGCTAGAATCACTATAGCTGCAGCCTGGAAGAAACAGGCGGTCTCAATCTTAAGTATGAAAAGAAAGATCACCTGGATAATGGAACAGGAAAGGAGAATTGGCTCAATGTTGGATAGACTTTCTCAGTTTAACGCAATCTGGGAACCATGGATAAAGTACTTAGGGATCTCACACCCCATAAAGGGGTGATAACATAACTTACTGTAGGCTGATGTACACACCTGGCAGGTAGGATCTCTGCCTCTCTACCCTCTCACCCCTACCCTCTTTTTCGTTCCCTCTCTTTCTATCTTTCTCACATTCCTCTTTTCCTTCTCTTCTACTTTTCTTCTCTATGTTCTGGTTTTATGCTGTGCTTGTGTTCAGGTTTTTTGTATAATCTGTGTTTGGGAAACGTTCTCCATATATATATATATATATATATATACACGTTACGCCTCTATCATAGGGGTGGAGGAAGTTGAAAAGGGATTCTCCTCTTTTTCTCCCTCTCTCTTCATCGAACTTGTTATTTATTCTTTTAGTATTAGGTTCATTTAATCGGTCCAGATATCATACACTTCGTACCAGAGGTACTTGAGAAGTTTTAAGTTTATGAAATGGAGGTACATCACGAAGTGGACTTCACAAAACTGTAATATTTATAATAAAGGGGGCGGGATGGTTTGGGGGGATTACTCTACCTCCCCGGGCACAGAGTGATCCCATTGGGGGTGTCAGTGGGGGTGGAGGGTGCCCTTCCCATCTCATTTCTATATATGTTGGACCAATAAGGTTTTGATTTATCCCAACTGCTGTAGACTAGGGACCCTAGACGGATTGATGGGAACTGCAGGATTTGGGGGAGGGTAGGGAGCTACCCCAGTTAGACTATATGGCTTAGGGTCAGAATTTACTCCCTTGTTGAACCCGTTTTCCTTTCATCGCAGATAGAATGTTATTTAGGTATGGTTGAGAAATGACGAAGTGATGACTTCAGCAATAGATGTCTCAATATTTAAGGATATGTAACAAAATGTATTGATTTCCTGATATGTTCTTTAAATTGTACTGACTTTATTCAGAAAATAAACTTAAACTTGAATGAAAAAAAAAAAAAAAAAAAAAAAAATGTTTAGGTTGAGAACATAAAGATTATAACTTACCCAGGAGATCCACAATTATGGAATTTCCCAGTAGCAATGAAAAGCCCATAAGAACCCAGGGCAGGAATGGAGCTTGGAAATTCAGAAGCCCAAAAAAGTTCATTCGAACATAGGGATTCCTCCTGCTCCAGACATACACAAGCATTATCGTAAAAGCTTGGCCAAGAAACACTAAATTTACAAACAAGCCAAATATCTGCAGAAAAAGGGATTAAGGAACAAATACCACATGTGCAAACAAGTACTGATAAAATACCAAGTCCAGCTTTGTAAAACATTGGTATAAGTTAAGGACTACCCTCAATTGCAACAGTGAAATTATTCATTGGTCTAACAGCAGAGATTAACTGTAAGGCCGCGTACACACGAGGAGACATGTCCGATGAAAACGGTCCGCGGACCGTTTTCATCGGACATGTCTCCTGGGATGTCTCCTGGGACAAAATCCCCGCGGACAGACAACGCGGTGACGTGGCGGTGACGCCGCGACGTGCGCAAACAAGGAAGTAAAATGCTTCCACGCATGCGTCGAATCAATGCGACGCATGCGGGGGATTTCGATCCGCTGGTTAGGCGTACTAACCAGCGGACATGTCCGACGGACAGGTTTCCAGCAGACAAGTTTCTAATCATGCTTAGAAACTTTTGTCCGCTGGAAACCTGTCTGCTAGGCCATACAGGCAATCGGACATGTCCGCAGAAACTGGTCTGCGGACCAGTTTCAGCGGACATGTTCGATTGCGTGTATGCGGCCTAATGTATGCTCCCAGGCTGAGGGAATATTCATCTAGACATCTAAAAGCCTACACAGGCAAGCGCTACTAGTTGTCAAGACTGTGCTGTCTGACAGTTCTGGCCCCAACTAATGTGGTTCCCAAATAGGAGGTGACCACAAGATGCTTGTAAACCCTCACCTAGCTCTAGCTGCCAATTACTTATCCCAGTGCATACACAGGAAAAAATACAAATATGGCGCCAACTAGTTTAAGCTTTGTGAGGCTGCTTTCACACTGAGGCACTTTGCGGGCTTTCACACTGGAGCGTTGCACTGGTGGGATGCAAAAAAAAAAAAAAAAAAAAAAGGGGGGGGCCTGTCAGCCGCAGCTTTGAGGCGCAGTAAAAATACTGCACCTAGTGCCCCTGCCCATTGAAGACAATGGGGTCGCACCTCCAACCTGCCCACAAAGCGGCATTTAACCCTTTTCTATCTGCTAGCGGGGGTTAAAAGTGCAACGCTAGTGGCCGAAAATCGCGGCAAACAGTAAAACCCTGCTAAAAATAGCGGCGCTTTACCGTCAGCGCCTCAGTGTGAAGGTAGCCTTAGAGCTAGTGAAAAGCACCATTCAGCTCTAGTCAAGAGGCCTTGACACATATGTTTTAAACTGGGGTGCAGAGTAACTTAAACTGCACCATAGGAAGCTTGATAGCCTTCTAGCTTATTGTTTAAAATTATATTCAGCATATCACCATGTTTAATATCTCCATACCGGAACCTGGATTTACTTTAAATCTGACCATACATGGATCGAAATTCAGACAAATTTTGATCCATTTATGGCTGTTCCAATTCATAAGAAGTTGATCTAGCGATCCACTTCACACAAACAGGGCATCTTAAAGATTTCAGTTCAAGATCAGTTTATGTAAAATATGATCCATGTACGGGCAGCTTAAAAAGAGGACGTAAACCCTTGCTAAAAATTCTCTCTTCTCCCTCTCTTGCAAAGTAAAGGCATAATGTACTTGCATCCATCTGCACCCCTCTTCCTTCCAGGGTGCCACAGACTCCAGCTCTGACTGGATCGGTGAGCTGCCGGTCACGGCACTCGCTACTGCACCCCTCTTCCTTCCAGGGTGCCACAGACTCCAGCTCTGACTGGATCGGTGAGCTGCCGGTCACGGCACTCGCTACTGAAGAAAAAACGTCACAGTGCACGTTTCTTCAGAGCGCATGCGCCAATGCCATTGGCACAGTATGCTGTAAATATCTTCTAGACGGCTCATATTTTAGGAGATAATTACAGTACCTAAAAAGGTAAGCCTTATTCCATGCTTACCTATTAGTTACAAATTGTAAAGGGAGGTTTACAAATTCTTTAAGACTTTGAAAAGCTTTTGGCAAGATTTGAGCAGCAATGGAAAAAAAAAAGTTGACATTATAAAAAAAGGATACAGCCATTAAAAGACCACCAAAAAGAAACATAAATACAAAATCTGCTGTGCGACCTCGGAAAGAGCCTTCTTCAAGCATCCGGCAATATCTGTATCTAGAGTAAATGCTTAGTCAAGGAAAGCTTTACTTTGTGGACTGTCAAAATTGTGGATACAAAATTGATCAAAAGTCAAGACAATATTAAAAATGACAATGGCATATTTAAATATCAAAAAGGATCTGAATACAACATGGGTAGCATAAAATCAAAGAAAATGTAAACTACTGTATGTAAGGTTTTTCTAAGTATACAAGAGTAGATTTCACTGTTCTAGGTCCATTCAACCTTTTAGGAACTCTGAAAGAAAATGCCATGCTTTTTTTGGGAATGTAAAAATATGTACAACTTTGCCATTCCAAGTAAAATAAATATTTTCGCAAGGATACAAAAATATCATATTAAATAAAAAGTTGAATCCAACTGGTCCAAAAAACAGGAAGTTTGTTACTAACCGCCATACCTGTAACAAAAAGAAAATAATAATGGTTATGATTTCGGAAATGTTAGTTAAGCCCATCATATCATTAAACTGTCAGTACATGCCATATTGCATGCCGTTCATACTCAACTGTCACTATGAGATTTGTTTTCTGTATAAAACTTGGTTGACCCCGTTCTGTCCCTCCCCCTCCATGTCCACTAAAGACTTTATACTATATGAGTGGGATGTTACATGTCGATTGATCCCCTCCCTGCAATTTTAGTCACATACAAACAGACACAGGCTGTGATTGGCAAAACCTCCCTAGATAGCCTATACCATGTTTTTGCACAATTACCATGTTTTTGCACAATTACTTGTATCACAGTTTAAAATATGTATTTGATGTTCAGGCCTCATGCACACAGGATGTTTTTGCAGCTGCTCCTAGGGGGATATGGCAATTGTTTCCCTGCATGTTATCCTATATGTCCATGCACAACATATAGTTGTTTAGAGGTGGGGACTTTTAGAGGCACACATTTTTTAAATAAAATTTATAAAAAAACACCCCACTGCTAGTGTGTCCTGCAGCAGCTGCATTATTTGCTGAAAAAAATTGTTAATGCGTGTCAACGCTAAGCACATTTAGCACTTGAACATTACATTAACTTCAAAAGGCCAGAATAAATGATTATTCTGCCCAATAAAATCAAACGCCCAAGAGCTTGACTCCTGTAATACTTTTACAAGCATCAGGTGTTATTTCTGCCAAATAACTGCTGCCAGGAGGCAAGGCTTTCAGGAGAGTTTGCACAACGCCCAGTGTGCGTGAGGCCTAAAAAGGATAAGCTTATCTTTCCGGAAAAAAATAAATGCAGGTACAGGAACACGAAACATGATCCAAAAGGTGAACTTGGCCTTTAATTATGTATTTTTCAATCTGTATGAAAGTTATTTTTTTTTTTTTTTTTTTTTAAACATGCCACTAGCAGCAGAGGACGAGAACCTTCACCACCTGATGTTTCCCTACAGACTGGCTGTGAAAGGGCTGCATCGTGTGACAATTGTATGCAGGTTATTCTTCTATTGCAATTGCTTTTATTAATTGTTTTAGTAAAAAAAAAATATACAAGTATGAAATATATATATAATCTGTGGGTAGAGCAGCGAACAAACCTCGCTTGTGCGAACGTTTAATAAAGATTAATGAAGACCCAACACACAAGTTAGGTCTGCGATGTGGCCCCCCAAACACATTTAACTAGAATAAAAAGGCAGGACAGTAACTAGTTCTGAAAATACTGGTAGAACGCTTGAACTACATGTACTCCACAATGCAATCCTCCTACTAGCCACCTAGTGCATTGTGTATGCAAGACAACGTGGTTACCGATACACAACATTGCTAAAGGTAAAAACCTCAGTTTCAAAGTGACACATAAACAGCGGTAAAAAATAAAGAGAAGAGATAAAATAATGAGAAGAAAGAAGAAAGGGTACCATGCATTGTACAATGTGCATTACGTAAGAGATTTTAGCATGACAACCTTAAATATATACCGTATTTATTGGGGTATTGCACGCACCCACGTATAGCGTGCACCCCCAACCTAGAAGAAAAATTTCAGAAAAAAATAAATACTTACGGTTTCGTCGGTGTCTTGCCCGGTGTCTGTCTACAGCCTCGGTGGTGTCCTCCCGCGCTGTCTGAGCTGATCCCCGCTTCCTGTGCTGTGTTTGAATCACTCCGCCGACATATACCGAGCGCAGTACACTCAGGCACTCTCGGCTCCTCTCGCGTACAGGACGTGACCGCAAGGGGAGCCGAGCCTGGCCGAATATACCCGAGTGTACTGTGCTCGGTATTTGTCGGCGGCGGATTCAAACAGCGTGGGAAGCGGGGATCGGCGTATATCGCGCACCTACGATTTTCCCCTGATTTTAAGGGGAAAAAAGTGCGCGGTATACGCCGATAAATACGGTACATTGTGTTCTATTAAAACTCTGATTGCAAGAAAGCCTGGAAATCTATTAATAGTTTGTAACTCCTTTTGCTACACAAATACACAATAAGGATCCAGTCACATTGTGGTAAAATGCACAGGCCCTGCTTATATCCAGTGGGATTCATTGTACAATGTTACCCTAATGCATTGTACAGGAAAGTGCAATGCACAAAGAGCCATTACCAAGGCCTTGTATACACGGTATGAAAATCAGAAGGGAAAATTCTGAAGACGAGTTGTCTGTGGATTTTCGGATCGTTAGTATGGTGCATTCGACAGACGATTTGACTTTTACATCAGACAAAAGATAGCATTCTCAGAATCAAGGAACAACTCGAAAGAGTTTGGTCTTGTAAACTACTGTTCGTAATCTAGAATTAACATTCGTGGCACGGCAATTTATGAAATTTTCATCTTTTTTAATGGCATAATAATGAAGCCGCTTTTGCATGTAGTTATGCCAAACTTTATTTTAAAAGGCATTGGTTTTGTAGGATTTGAAAATCGCGAATTAACGATCACCAAACTTCTACTAACACGAAATTAGCAGAATAGGCCCGAAGGGTGGCGCTTGAGAAATGAACGTTATACTCTTGTAGTACATCACTACATTTGTTTGTCAAATGACAATTTGTGGATAGTTAGTATGCTAGACAAAATCCTGCACACACCCTTTTGACAAAAATCAGACGCTCAGTCATCCAACAATCAACCCTGTGTACGAGGCTTAAAAAGAGGCAAGGTATGTTTTTTTATTTGATTTGTTATGGTGCCTTGGGCTAATCCATTCATAACAACTGAGCTTTCTTAAAGTGGTTGTAAAGTCAGATTTTTTTTTTATCTTAATGGATTAAGATAAAAAGCCTCCTGTGTGCAGTAGCTCCCCTAATACTTACCGGAGCCCCATCTCTGTCCATGACACTCCCTCCTGATTGTCAGACACAGCAGTGGCGCCATGGGCTCCTATGCTGTCAAAGTAGGGAGAGGGAGAGAACCACAGCTCCATAGCTGAATGGACACAAGAGCTGCAGCCCGGCTTGGGTGCCCCCGTGGCAAACCGCTTGCTGTGGGGGCACTCTACAGAAGTTAAGGGCCAGGAGTACAGAAGAGGGACCTGAGAAGGAGGAGGGTGCATTTATATATACACCCAGATTGAGTGGCTGATTATCATTCCATTTTCATTGCATTGTGATTTTTAGGACTGTGCATTTTACAGTGCACAGATGCATTCACTTGAATAATTTCACCATTCAGCACTACACTTTTATTTATTTTTACACATTTATCTGGACTTTGTGTGTTAGCAGCTACATTCTTCTTTGGTAGAGTGCAGTTCTCCCCCCCCCCCCCCTCACATGCTCTGTGCATATCCACTGCAAAAAGAGCAAGTGTGATATATATATATATATATATATATTTCTATAAAAACAAACAACTGAAACTTTACAATCACTTTAACTCTGAATATTAACACGCTGCAACAAATTGTTAAAGCGGAGTTTCACCCTAAATATAAGATCTCCCATGCGCTTCAGCATACTGGCGTCAGCGCCAGTATGCTGGGTTTTTTTTTTTTTTATAGCACACTTACTGTTTTATCGTAGAAATCCTTTTCTGTCCCCCGCGGTGGACGGCGCCAGTACAGCGCGTCACATCTTCCTAAGATACCCGATATGGACTCGGGTATTTCCGGCGCTATGCGGCGCCTGCGCACAGACCTAGGAGCTGACTGCGCAGGCGCCGTATTTCTCCGAGTTCTATTTCGGAGGGCGTGACGCGCCATAGCCGTAGGACTCGGAGAAATACGGCGCCTGCGCAGTCAGCTCCTAGGTCTGTGCGCAGGCGCCGCATAGCGCCGGAAATACCCGAGTCCATATCGGGTATCTTAGGAAGATGTGACGCGCTGTACTGGCGCCGTCCACCACGGGGGACAGAAAAGGATTTCTACGATAAAACAGTAAGTGTGCTATAAAAAAAAAAAAAAACCAGCATACTGGCGCTGACGCCAGTATGCTGAAGCGCATGGGAGATCTTATATTTAGGGTGAAATACCGCTTTAAGAGTTTGGATGTGCCCTTAATCTTTTGTTAAAGAACATGCATTTTACAAAATCTATATACATGTGTGAGGTCTCTCAGAAACACCTGTGAGCCAGTGGTTGGTTCAAGCATACACGTATAGCCATGCAACTTCCTGAGCATGCAAATCTTTCTTTAGAGATCTAACACCTTGATTCATATGTTGCAGTATTACTTTCTACAAAAATGCAGTCCACAATCTGTGTTTCAAAACAAAGTTCACTAAGCTATCTTTACCTGATAATGTCGGAATATCAGATCTGGGTTAAAATAGAGCTGAAATGGCGTTATGAGTTCTAATTGCTGCAAAAGAGACAAACAAGTATTAGTGAAACACTACTGTACACATATGAAGCCTAGAAGCAATAAAAGCACTAATGTTACAACTAACATTTCCACAAAAGCCAGAAAAGTAGTGATTTTACCCTGTTGCTGCACCTACTCCTGTATCAAGCTGCTCATACAGCAGAGTGAAGCATGATGCCTTCTATTGGTGCTTAATAAGCAGATACTCTGGGGCCCTACATCAACAGGCTCTAAGGCTTGTATCTAGGAGAAAATGGTTTCCAAATTAGCTCCAAACTCATTTACAGGTGAATTTGATCTACTTCAAACTGTTTTTGCATTCCCATAAGTTTGTATGAAGAGGGAAGTAACATTATTATTACTCGCCTGGAGAGATGGGGGACGTTTTTCATGGGGATATCGGGATTCTTTGTCTGCACCACGACCATCATCTCTGGTTACATGTCATCTCTCTTATGCTTCGAGCAGTAAATATATCCCCACTACTTGTACTATGGGTGACAGCATTTTGCTAGAATGTTAGTATCCTAACATACTCTTTTTGACATATTTCCAGAATACCCCTGAAGAAGACCAATTTGTGGTTGAAACGCGTCAGAGTATTCTTATGGGAGCGAATTCATTCTTATGGAAGCTACTTCATCAATGGCACTATATGTATTCCATTGCATCATTTAATATTTAATCATTGTTAAGATAAGTCTCAAACTGTCTGTAACCTGAATTTATTTTTAATATCACAACTATCTGCATCTTCATCTTTATTACTTGCGATACAGAAACCTAGAAAAGATCTTTTTTATACATTGCCATGTCTTTAAATTTAATATATTTTATACAGTATGTCGCTTAAAAAGCCCCCTGGGGGAATTTTTCCATTATTTGTCTGTACAACATTTTGGGGTGTGCGGCCCTTGGAATCTCAATATATGCGTTTTTTCTTGTCTCAAATATTATTATTACTGTCCACAGATGCCAAACCTGTGCATCTCCAAACAGGCAGTTCAATTCATGGCAACTGGGACAATGCTTCCAATTTCACAGCAGTGTGGGTATGAATCACTGACCACACACTCCCCGTGTCTTCATCAATTCGCCTGTCAAATTGGGTGCAGCGGCCGTGTCTGTTGTCCGTTTGCATGGGGATGCACGGAACGCCTGTTCATGCCCATGTGGACAAACACAGCCCTGCATGGGTGTACACTTAATACTCCTATGTAAACAAGGTCTTAAAGCACTTAGAATCCTCAGTGTGCTTTCCTTGATTCAGACCTCCATACAGAATAGACACACATATCTGAATTTTGTACAGCTAAATGGATGGGCATTATAACCCAACAGAGAGCTAGAAAATATATGGCTCTTAGAGAAAAGATCATCACCCTTTGCGAGTCCTCCCCCGGAAGTGATCCCGTGACCTCAGCCCACAGCTTCTTCCTGATGGCCACAGGATCTGCTCCAGGCTGAGCAGCAACGACGACTGCAGCTTACCATCTCTGCATAGAAAAATGGATCCGGATCTGAGGCTTCCCTATGGACCACTGACATACAAATGAGCCTTTGTATTTCTTGTACGTGTGATTTTTATCTGTGCCATTAAAAACTCTCCAATACTACACTCAGGTGGCGCTTCCTTCTCTACCTTATTTTTGCCTAAACACAGAGCCAGCTGTCTGAGGACAGCAGCCGCCATTGATCTGCCACGATTAACCCTTGAACTATTTATGGACTTATTGCTTATTTAGCAAAACATTTCAGCCAGTGTGTGCGCTTACAGTTACTACCACCTTATTAATGCACAACAAAGTAACAGGCTTTCTTTAATGCTCCTCTCCCTAGTACCATATACTAATTAACCCTTTCTTAATTTCTTTATTACTCTTACTTAACCACAAGATGCAAAAAAAAAAAAAAAAAAAATACCCAGTACTTCTATGTATAGCAAATCACATGATGTATTATGCTTGCGCTCATGTGACAGCGAGCACTTGCTAGTCCAGTGTAATCTCCAAAAAGAACTTGCACATGGCTACTTTCCTTGATCCCAGAGGTTGAAGCAATTGCTGGGGAAGTAAAGTCAAGCATGAGAATGTGCTGCTGCCCCCTGCCAGAACAATCCAGTGACCACGTTGGTCATTGGCAGAGCGCTGTTCAGGAGCTAGTCGGCAGACCTTTTTTGGTCAAATGATTGGCTTCTGTTGGACCGGCTGCACTACACATGGACCAAATGTTGTCCGGTTCTTACTGAACAAACCAATGCCACCCAACATTCGGCCTGTGTGTACGGTGCTTAAAGCAGAGTTCCACCTATTTAAAAGCCAACAGCTACAAAAGTGTAGCTGCTGACTTTTAATAACCGAACACTCACCTGTCCCACGGTCCAGTGAGGCTGGCGAACGAAGCCCAGCTCCTCTCTGTGGTGCCGGCTCACTACTGTGGGCGCCCGGCTGTGACTTTACAGCCGGGCACGCATATGCAAGCAGCACTGTGATTGGCCGGGCAATCTTCTGGGACCTGTGACATGTTACAGAATATCGCAGGGGGAGGGGGGGGGGGTGAACTTCCTTCTGGCACCAGCCAAATAGATCAGACTATGGCCAGCCACTTGTCATTTACATATATGCACTCCGGTTATGGCTGTATGTCATTTCTCAGGTTGGGTTCTTAAATAGTGATGACAGTGGAACATGCCTCTGCAACGTGTGTTGGCAAGGCCCCTTGTAGCCTCAGAAACCCCTGAGAAATAGTGACAAGTCAAGAAAACAATTGGGAGATGGGGATAGAGTGCTATAACAGGAGGTACCTGAACAAGGACCTTCATGGCAGTTTTTTTTTTGTAAAGCAAGATTTTTTACTTTTACCAACAGGTAAGCTTATAAGTCTTACTTGTGTGGGTACAGTTAATAACTCCTAAACTTGCACTGTTTGAGGTATTCACATTAGCAGGAGCCAATCACACCACTGTGCATGTGCAGTACACTCTGCATTCAGGGCTGTCAATGCAGAGAATACTGTGCTGTGATCACTCTGGTGCGTAAGTGACATCATCCCGGCCAAAGTGCGAACTTGGGAGAGAAGCCCAGGTTAAGATGGAAGAACCAGGAGGGGTGACAGCATGCTGCTGAAGGGCTCCGCTTGACAGGCAAGTGTAAAAAAAGGGGGGGGGGGGGACATCAATTTTGTTTGGGTTCAGCATTGCACAACTGCGAAATTGTCAGTTAAAGCAACGCAATGCCGTATCGCAAAAAACAGCCTGGTCATTAAGTAGGAAAATATTTTGTTCTGCAAGTGGCTAAAACTAAATAAAAACAAAAAACAAACAAAACACAAATGCCCAGAACTGCATGTTTTAGGCAATATGATTTGAGCACCCCCGATTTAACGCTTGAATATAGGTACAGATTTTATTGGTCAAGCTTGGACCAACACAAGAATGCATGTGCCATACCCGTCACCGCTACTAGAGTGATCACTGCTGTCTTCCGGGTCCCGTGGCAAGTGGCTGCCCAGCTGCTTAGTGAACACAGTGGGTCCCTTGTTCAGTATGGGTGCCAATCCTAGAACACCTTGCATTTCTGACAATCAATGCAAAGCATTCCCTAAACAGACTAGATGGAGATCGTGACACACAACATCATGATCACACAACCCCACTTCGTCCTATCAGAAACCGCCTTGTATTCATAAAAATTTTGCGTACTGTGAATGGCATATACTGAATCAGTGACCCCCTGTGCCACTCAGCACAGGAGCCAGTAGATTGCTGCCATCACTGTAGTAATAGTGATGTTTAGTACAGGCATTCTCTACTTCCACAGCTATGGCATGTATATAGACTTACATTGTGCCAAGCTGGACCATAATAAGCATGCAATAAAATCATACTGGCGTTCAGATAAATTAAAGGTTACTAAGTATTTATTGCCAGTATAGAACCCCTAGCTAGAGGAATCAACATTACCATAGAGGTGCAATTAGGAGAGATGTTGCAGTATAGATCCCCTAGCTCAGTGTTTTTCAACTCCAGTCCTCAAGGCACACCAACAGGTCATGTTTTTAGGCTTTCCATTATTTTGCACAGGTGATTTGATCAGTTTCACTGCCTTAGTAATCACCACAGCTGTTTCATCTGAGGGAAATCCTAAAAACATGACCTGTTGGTGTGCCTTGAGGACTGGAGTTGAAAAACACTGCCCTAGCTCATTGGTGCTCAACCTGTGGCCCTCCATCTGTTGCAGAACTATCTAAGTCCAATAAGGCATTGCAAGGCTGACAGTTACAAGCATGACTCCCTAATGCAGAGGAATGATGGGAATTGTAGTTCGGCAACAGCTGAAGGGCCTAGCTAGAGGAATCCACATTACCATAGAGGTGTGATTAGGAAAGATGTTGCACCCAGTATAGTTTCCCTGGGAGGAATCCACATTACCATAGAGGTGTGATTAGGAAAGATGTTGCACCCAGTATAGTTTCCCTGGGAGGAATCTACACTACCATAGAGGTGCGATTAGGAAAGATGTTGCACCCAGTATAGTTTCCCTGGGAGGAATCTACACTACCATAGAGGTGCGATTAGGAAAGATGTTGCACCCAGTATAGTTTCCCTGGGAGGAATCTACACTACCATAGAGGTGCGATTAGGAAAGATGTTGCACCCAGTATAGTTTCCCTGGGAGGAATCTACACTACCATAGAGGTGCGATTAGGAAAGATGTTGCACCCAGTATAGTTTCCCTGGGAGGAATCCACATTACCATAGAGGTGTGATTAGGAAAGATGGGATATCCTGTATGTGACAGAGGACTGACGTGTCCCAGTCTGGTCAGAGTAGACCCCTTCCTTAGCTGACATGAATGTCAGGACAACACAACCCCCTATAGAGGATGTCTTTCATGACTGGGGACACCAGGAGTCTCCATAACCAGCACATAAGTCGGTACTATGCTTCCTACTAGCTGAAGGAGGCGTCTCAAGTGTACAGGGGGCGAATGGCCATAGCAAGGGATAAGGCTGTGTCCGGTCCTTACCACTACAGCGGTGGTGAGCACACAGGCGGTGGTGTAGGCTCGGGTCACCGGAGGTATCTGCATATACTCCTGCCGGAAAGTCTGGTACGCCATCTTGCTACCTCCCTCCGTTCTCCGCTCTCATCTCCGCCTCGTCCAGACCTAGCACATCACACAGGCACATTCAAATACCTGCACGTTTCCCAGCCAATCGTCGCGTTTCTAACGCTATATCGATCTTCTGATTGGCCTTTCCTGCTGTCGCTCCCGCCTACCAAATGTCTCATGTCACGTCTTCCTGTAATTGGTCCGCGTACTTGGTTGTTATCCTTTTTCGATTGGCTGCATGGAGAGCGGTCTTCTCGTTGGCTGTCCGACTTAAACATGGCGTCTTCAGCTTCAGTTCGGCTACACTGAAGTTTGACACACAAAGAACATACGCTTTGGATTGCTAGGTTGAACAGCAAGGTGCAACGTTTAGTATGCAGCTCCAGACATACTTTACTATTACCTGTATACTAGTATGAGTCGGGTTTTTATATTTTGTGGAGCAGGACGTGGCTTTCCCGAATCAAACATGGCGGAAGTTGACGTTCTCTGACGCCCTATTGTTGACGTGCAGTATCGGCTGGAAAGTAGAGGCCGTTGTGGTTTCTCGTTGGTGCCCGGGAAGTTCAGCTGTGTGCGAAGGAGTTGGAGGGACGGGTGGTATATTGGAGCACTTACCTAGGACAGGTAGGTGTCTGCTCGGTGTGGAGGCGCTATAGTGCCGCTTTGTATTATGCGTTCAGTGTTTGCTGAACAATAGTTATAGTCTATTGTTAGTTTTACGGTTTTTTCTCCAGAATTTCAATATTAGTTTATTAGTTTGCTGCAATTGCTTGTCGTGAGGCACACGGGTTAGATGGCATTTTATGTCCTTCATATCCTAAAATTCTATTTCTATTCTATTTTACAGATAGAAAAATTCAGCTTAAAGTGGAACTTTACCCATAACAACTTGATAAAAACAAATGATGTTCTTTAGCAAGGAACATACATTCCAGGTTAATAATTACACCACCAAAATTAGTGCATGCTGTAAATTGCCTCCTGGTTCTTCTTACTGGAGGCTGCCATTTTGCTGAAGCCCAGAGCCCCTGAGTAGCAGTAAATAATAAAGCGGAACTAAACTCACTGATTTAACAATTAAAAAAAAAAAGTTACATTCCTGGAATGCCAAGATTACTAAGGCCCCTTTCACACTGGGGCAGGAGGTGCGGTGGCAGGAAAGCGCCGCTATTTTTAGTTGCGCTTTACCGCTAATTTTTCAGTGCTATTTGGCCGCTAGTGGGGCAGATTTACCCCCGCTAGTGGCTGAGAAAGAGTTAAAACCACGCAATAGCGCCTGCAAACTGCCCCAGTGTGAAAGGGGTCCTATTGACACATTTGATTGTATCCTCAACCAAACTGTCAAACCATCAAATGTTTGGTGTGAAAAATTGGTCACATGTGCAGTACCCATGGCAGTTGCAGATCAAACAGAAGCAGCTTCCTTGGCTGTAAAGGCTAGGAGGGTTTAACCAATTAAAGCGGAGTTCCACCCAAAAATTGAACTTCTGCTTTTTGGATTTCCCAGCCCCCCCCCCCCCTCCTTGGTGTCGCATGTGGCACCTTTCAGGGGGGAGCAGATACCTGTGTAATCCAGGTATTTCCTCCTACTTCTGTGCATCGATCGCCGCATTGATCTACACCATGTCCGCCCCGCCCCCACTGCTGTCTTCTGGGAGACGCAGAAGTCCCAGAAGACAGCAGGGGATATTGGGATCGTGCAGTGTAACAGGGAAGCATGAAGTGAAGCCACAAGGAAATTATGATTAAATGCTTGGTACCCATCACCACAAATAAAATAAAGTCTTGCCAGAAAGTCAGCAACCCCCCTTATTCAGGGAGGTCACAAAGCACTTTGTTGGATCCGTGATCCACAGAAAAGATGTCCTGACGCCTTTCCCCAGTATCCTCAGAAAATACACTCCAGGAACTTTGCAGCAGATCAGGGCGTGGTGTTTTAGAAAAGCCTCAGAGATATAGAGAGACAAAAGACTCCACA
The DNA here is from genome assembly GCA_029574335.1 of Rana kukunoris. NCBI lineage: Eukaryota > Metazoa > Chordata > Amphibia > Anura > Ranidae > Rana > Rana kukunoris. The sequence goes on along the minus strand of CM056050.1, from coordinate 281,544,488 downwards.
TAGTGTAATAGTGTCTCCTCTTTGCAGTTTATTAGCAGCTGTGCATATACACAGGATAGCAAGCTTAGAGCATGTCTCAATCCAAACACTTCCTTAAAATCCAGACAGCGTTTGCGCAGTAGGGTGTCAGGGGCGGACATGTGCACACGCTACTGCGCATATACGGCTACTGTTTGGATTGAGACATGCCATGTCTTTTACAGCTGGCGATTCCCTGCACAGTAAAAAGAACCGTAGCGGCTGTTCAGCTGCTTGATTGTTTTTACAGGAGGCAGAAGGGGACATCCAGCCCCTCTCCGTCCTCCAGTGCTTTTACCAGCTCACCTGTGTGATCGGTGAGCTGGAAAAGGAATCCGCTGGAAGTTGACCATAGAGAATCCTGCAGACCAGATGGTCCCCAGAAGTCTCTATGCATTTTGGAGGCCGGGCGCGATGTTATGATGTCACGCCCAGCCTCTGCATTTGAAAACATGCCGTTGCCTCTGCTGGAAAGTCGAGATCGTGGTGTGTGCGTGTGTGTTTTTTTTATTTTTATTTCAGGCTTCCCAGCCTTAAAGCGAGCTCTGGGGGCTTATAGAGCCCCAGATCTCACTGTAAAGAGGACCTGTCTTGCCTTATTCCTATTACAAGGAATGTTTACATTCCTTGTAATAGGAATAAAAGTGATTTAAAACAATTTTCCCTAGTTTGTCTTTCAGGACATGCACCTTAGAGAGATCCTGGCTCCTCCCCTTCCAGGAAATCCTGCCTTCTTCCAAACTTTAGGGGTCCTTTCACACGGAGAGGACCGTTTTTCGATCCGCTCCATGTGTGTCCGTCGGCTCAGCGGGGATCCCCGCTGAGCTGTCGGCAGACAGGGCGGTCCCCGCACGCTGTGCAGAGACCGCCCTGTCTCTCCTCCGCTCTCCCCTATGGGGAATTGGATGAATACGAACCGTGTGTCCGTATTCATCCGATCAGTTCCGCCGGATGGAAGAAAAATAGGGTTTTCTTTCATCCGAAAAACCGGAGCTTTACGGACGCGGATCTTTGCGGACGTTAGCGGATGCATCATCCGCTAACGGATGCGATCCCATAGGGGAGCATTACAAGTCCGTAAATGGACTTGTAAAAATGGACGAACGGAGGTGGACGTCTGAAAGGACCCTTAAGCCTCATCCTCCCACTGGCCCCTCAGTTATGGTGTTTCCTCCGGTGGGGAGACATCGCAGTGGAACCAGAGCCTATAGCTGGGGAGGCTGAGGAAGCTTTTCAGAGGGATAGGCTCAGTGCCGAGGATCCCCTGTATCTAACTTTAGAATTTTGGCGCCAGGTAGAGCGAGTGAGCTCTTCTTACGGCGCCGTGCATCTCAGCATCGCTTTGGGGAGAAGCTGGTTGCTGGGAGGTCCGTTCTTTCGTGCGCCTAGGGTGGCGCTGTGGGCAGGATCCAGGTCCCTCCTCACGCACAGCCTGGAGGCTGCGTCGGACGGCGGAAGGGGCAGATTCATCACACGAGGCAGCGTCTTCCGGTTCTGGATAAGGCCTAGAAAGACGGACCAGCACTTTGGCTGGTGCGGTCACCTTTTGCCTGGCGGGACAGCGCTGCTGGGGCTGGAGACCATCTTTCCTCTGTGCGGAAAGATGTCGGAGGCAGAGGCCTCTAAGACTGCTTCTGGAGAAACCAAGGACGCCAGCCAAACTAAGGTCAGTGGAACCCTGGGGTGGTGTTGCCTTTCCACAAATCCCTGTTGGCTCCACAGGTGTGTTTTCCCTCCTGGTAGTGGGGGGGGGGGAGGGTTCCCAGTGGTGGCTAGTCCTGGGATAGAAGCACTCCTGGTGATCCCTGTTTAAAAACGCAGAGAGGGGGCCTGTCTAACGCTGCTGCTCTTTTTCTGTCTTGTTTTTTTTTTAGAAATACACAAGCAAATCGCTCCATGGCTCTAAGAGAAAGTGCCCTGTCTGCAGAACCACATTGGGGGAGACTTGGGCCAAAACTCTCTGTAGGGGGTGTATGGATGCCGTAGTGAGAGAGCAGGCAGTAGAACAGGGGGCAGATCTAGCGGCTTCAGTTAAGGAGCTTTCAAGCACTTTTCAATCTTTCCAAACACTGTTTGCTAGCTTTCAGTTGCCCCAGAGCAACCCCCCTCCAGTGCAACAGGCGGTTTCACCTGACCCACCGGAAACCCTCACTATTAGTGTTGAGAAGCCGGAAGGGTCTGCAGAAGAAATTGAGGAAGATGCAGGCAGCGCTCTTTCAGATTCTCAGGGAGAATCAGATGCGGAGGAGATGGACGGGAAGTCCTCAAAAACCTTGCGTTACAAGCTCTCTCTAGAGGAGGTGGAGGATCTTTTAGGAGCTATTCACACCACCCTGGGGATTCAGGAGGAAAAGAAGCCGCTGTCCCTGCACGATCAAATCTACAGGGGCTTCGGGGGAACAGAAGAGGAAGGTGATCCCAGTCCATGACATTTTGGTCAACGCCATCAAAAAAGAATGGCAGGGTCCGGAAAGGAAACCTTTCTTCTCAAGAACCTTGAAGAGAAGGTTTCCTTTTGCGGAGAATGAAGCCTTGATTTGGAACAAATCTCCAAAACTTGATGCGGCTTTTTCCCAGGTGTCTAGACAAACAGACCTGGCCTTCAAAGGATATGGGGGCGCTCTCCGATCCCATGGATAGGAGAATGGATTCTCTTTTAAAGAAATCCTGGGACTCCGCTCAGGGTAATCTTAAGCCCGCTATGGCAGCCACAGTTGTGGCTCGCAATATGGAGTATTGGCTCACCCAAATTCGGTCCCATATTGAGGCGGGTACCCCTAAGGAGACTATTCTTTCCTCCTTCCCCATGTTGCTGAAGGCGGTGGCTTATCTGGCAAACGCCTCCGCGGAATCTCTGTGGCTGTCCGCTAGATCAGCGGCACTATGCAACTCGGCTAGAAGAGCCCTGTGGCTTAAGACCTGGCAGGGATACAGCGCTTCCAAAATAAAGCTTTGCGGTATCCCTCTCACAGGGGACTTATTATTTGGTCCCGGTTTAGAAGCCGTCCTGGATCGCACAGCTGACAGGAAGAAGGCTTTTCCTGTAAAAAGATAATTGGGGGAGCAAACAAAGAAAAATTTTCGGGTTCAAAGGCAAATCCGAAGCTCCCAAAACAGGTCTCCGGAAGAAAAATTGGAGACAGAAGGGAAAGGGTAGAGGGGGGGCAATTTTTCGCCCCCCTGAGCAGCCCAAGAAAACCCAGTGACAGCCTAGCAGCGGGAGGAAGATTGGGGACCTTCCTTCCACAGTGGGAGATGATCACCTCCAACAGGTACATCTTAGGAATCATCCGGAGAGGTTGGAGTTCTCAACCCCCCCCCCCCCCCCTCAGACTGTTAGTTACCAACCTTCCGAGGTGTGCGGAAAAAGCTTCGGCCCTCCTCTCCTCGCTGCAGGACTTGGAAGAACAGGAGGTTGTTGTCCAGGTCCCGACCCAAGAGGTAGGCAGGGGCTTCTATTCTCACATTTTCGTGGTGAGAAAGCCCTCGGGGAAATTCAGGCTCATCCTCAACCTGAAGCTTCTAAATGTTTCCGTCAGATACCAGAGATTTCGAATGGATTCGATCTATTTAGTAAAGGCTCTTTTCCCGCCAAAATGCTTTATGGCTTCGATAGATTTAAAAGATGCGTACCTCCACATCCCCATAGCGGAGGACCATCAGAGGTTCCTGAGGATAGCGGTAAAGACCGGGGAACAGGTGCTGCATCTACAGTTTAGAGCCCTTCCCTTCGGCTTATCATCTTCCCCCCGCATATTCACCAAGGTGATAGCGGAGGTTTTGGCCTTCCTGCGACTGAGGGTAATCTTTATAGTCGCATACCTGGACGATCTACTTCTGTTCGCTCCTTCCCCGGAGCAATTGAACAGGGACTTGCAGCTAGCAAGAAACATCCTGGAAGGCTTAGGCTGGCTCATAAACCTGGAAAAATACAACCTAATCCTGTCCCAGAGGGTGTACTTCCTGGGATTTATTTTGGATTCGACCGAACAAAGGGTTTTTCTTCCTCCAGAAAAGATCCAAAAGGTGGACAAAGCCATGCTGTTTCTGCAGGGCAGCAGCCAGGTCTCTATAAGAAGGGCCATGTCAGCCCTGGGGTTGCTGACCTCCACGCTACCAGCAGTGCAGTGGGCGGGCCTACATTTCCGTCCCCTCCAGCTCTTCATCTTGAGGGTTTGGGACCACAGTCAGGAGTCATTGGATTCCCTAGTCTCTGTACCAACTCAGGTCAAACGGTCCCTCTGGTGGTTGAGAAGGGGAGCTAATTTGTTCCAGGGCCTGGAGTGGATTCTGCCAGTCTCCAAAACGATCACTACCGACGCCAGCAGCACAGGCTGGGGAGCACACTTGGGTCCCCGCTGGGTACAAGGTGCCTGGGAGACAGAGGATGCAGGGAGGTCCTCCAATTGGAGGGAGCTGAGGGCGGTAGCCCTGGCCCTCGTCTCTTTTCAAGGAGATCTTCAAGGGCATCACGTACGAGTTCATACGGACAACTCCTCAACAGTAGCTTACCTCAACAGGCAGGGGGGTACAAGGTGCAGCTCCCTCTGGCTGTTGGCTGAAGCCCTTCTCAAGTGGGCTGAGATCAATGTCCCTGACAGCCCTGCATCGGAAGGGGGAACAAAATGTTTTAGCAGACTTCCTCAGCAGAACAATGCTGAGGGAGGTACGATGGAGCTTTAGGGATAGATGCTTTGGCTCAGAAATGGGCGTTTTCCAGGTGTTATGCTCCCCCCCCCCCCTCCTGCAGGGATCAGGACCGTATTGAGAAAGTTTCAGCAGGAGAACACAACCTTAATTTTGGTTGCCCCGCATTGGCCCAGGAGACCGTGGTTCTCAATTCCAAGGAACTTGGCTGTAGAACCCCCCTGGATTCTACCAGTTCGAGACAACCTTCTCACTCAGGGTCCAGTCTGCTGCCCTTACGTGGACAGGTGGAACCTAGCAGTCTGGTTTCTGAGGAGGAGCTGCTAAGGGGCAAAGGGTTCTCAGATCGCCTTGTTGCGACGCTCCTAAATTGTAGGAAAAAAGAAACACAAAACGTCTACCGTAAGGTATGGAAATGGTTTAATTCCTGGTGCTCAGAAAGCTCCTTTAGTGTACGCAGTTCTGTAGCAGTACTAGAGTTCTTACAGGCAGGGGCAGATAAGGGGTTAGCCCTCAGCACCTTGAACGGGCAAGTGTCGGCCCTGAGTGTTTATTTGGAGAAAAATCTAGCAGCGGATCCCTGGATAGTTAGATTTTTTAAGGCATTAAGTAGGTAGAGGCCAGTTGGAATCGCCTCTTTTCCCGTGTGGGATCTTTCTTTAGTTTTGCAGGCCCTTACAGGGGAACCTTTTGAACCATTGGGGTCCTGCACCTTGAGATTAATCACTCTCAAGACTGCATTTTTGGTAGCAGTTACGACGGCACGACGAGTAAGTGAACTCGAGGCCCTCTCAATTAGAACTCCTTTTTTTCAGATTTTTCCGGATCGTATTGTTTTTAGGACAGATCCGGCCTTTTTGCCTAAAGTGGCCTCGAAGTTTCACAGAGGCCAGGAGATTATTCTACCTACATTTTGTTCAAACCCGGTAGGGGGGAAAAGAGAGAAATTATTTTTCACAATTTGGATGTAAGGAGGTGTGTCCTTCAATATTTAGAATGCACCAGGCAGTTTAGGAAGAAGGATTCCCTTTTTGTTTTATTTTCAGGGGCTAGAAAAGGTTCTAGAGCCTCCAGACGTACTACAGCGGGCTGGATTAAAGCAGCTAATGTTAGGGGGATTAGAGCCTCCAGTAGGAATCGGGGCACATTCTACCAGAGCAGCAGCGACTTCACAAGCAGAGTGGGCTGGTGCGTCTCCAGAGCAGATCTGCAGAGCGGCAACGTGGTCAAGTTTTGCTACGTTCATAAAGCACTACAGACTAGACCTGCTGTCAGCACAAGATCAAGCCTTTGGTCGTAAAGTGCTACAAGCAGTAGTCCCACCCTAAGGTAAGGTGCTCGCTTATCCTCTCTAAGGTGCCTGTCCTGAAAGATGAACTAGGGAAAAACGAAGTTACTTACCGTAACATCCTTTTCCAGGAGTCTTTCAGGACAGCACTGTTACCCACCCAGGTTTTGGAGATTGGAGGCTCATCACATAAGAGCGTCAGGTAAGATAAGTTGTTGAATGACGTTGTCTTGTGTCTCCCCAGTTGGCCGGAGGTATTCTTGAAGAACTGAGGGGCCAGTGGGAGGAAGAGGCTTTAAAGTTTGGAAAAAGGCAGTGTTTCCTGGAAGGGGAGGAGCCGGGATCTCAAAATAGAAAAGTAAAATAGAATTTATTTATTTATTTTTAAAGTGCCCCCGTCCCCGCATGTCCTCGCTCACAGAAGCGAACGCTTCAAGGTTACACCTACTTATGAAAACGATGTTCAAACCACATGTGAGCGAGAGCAATAATTCCTAGCTCTAGACCTCCTCTGTATTTGTAAACTGGTAACCTGTAAAAAATATTTTTAAAGCGTTGCCTATGTGGATTTTTTGACGCCATTTCACGAGTGTGCACAATTTTAAAGCGTGACATGTTGGGTATCTATTTACTCGGTGTAACATAGTCTTTAACAATACGCAAATAAATGGGCTACCTTTAGTGTTTTGTGTTCTTTTTCTTTTCTTTTTTTTTTTTTCTATAAATGCGCAAATATTGTGCAAGATAACATTTTATTCCCTAGGGCAGGGGTGGCAAACTCAAATTCATCGGGGGCCGCATCTGCAGTATGGTTACCCTCAAAGGGCCGGTTGTATAGGATTATGCATCTACTCTTTATTATCATAAATAATGACCAGCAGTGGCAGTACATTCATTCGTCTGTGACCATGGCCAGTGAATTAATTTGTCTGTGATCGTGGCAATAAATGTATTAATCAGTGACCATCACCAGTGCAGAACATGTCACATTATGACATCAGTTACTATGACCAGTGGCAGACAGTACATCCCCCTCCCCGCCATGCTGCATATTCAAAAAATCTGAATGGCAGTCACAGTTCATAATCTTTATACACATATCGCATAATTACATCAGTTACTATGACCAGTGGTGGCAGACAGTACACCCCCCCCCCCCCTCACAGACTGCCATTCAGATTTTTTTTAAATGCAGCATGGCGGGGGGATGTACTGTCTGCCACCACTGGTCATAGTAACTGATGTAATAATGTGACATGTGACATGTGTATAAAGATTGTGAACTGTGAGTCACAGTTCATAATCTTCATACACATATCACATCAGTTACTATGATTGACCAGTGGTGGCAGACAGTACATTTACCCCCCTCCCCTCGCCATGCTGCATATTAAAAAAATCAGAATGGCAGTCACAGTTCATAATCTTCATACACATATCACATTATTACATCAGTTAATAGACTGCCATTATGATTATTTTAATATGCAGCATGGCGGGGGGAGGGGGGTAAATGTACTGTCTGCCACCACTGGTCAATCATAGTAACTGATGTGATATGTGTATGAAGATTATGAACTGTGAACGCCATTCTGATTTTTTTAATATGCAGCATGGCGGGGGGGAGTGGGGGTAAATGTACTGTCTGTTCATAATCTTCATACACATACATATCACATCAGTTACTATGATTGACCAGTGGTAGCAGACAGCACATTTACCCCCCCCCCCCCCCCCCCCCCCCCGCCATGCTGCATATTAAAAAAAAACAGATCCGATCACAGTGTAGTAGTCAGTAGTTTTTGTGTTAACCTACTTTGGCAATGGTGGTGTAACTGGATTTTCTTCCCTCTCGGCGGCGCTGGCTCCGCCTCTTCTTGTAACTTTAACAGCGGGCTCTCTCCTCGGGCTCGTGCTCCTCCCATTCTCCTCCTCCCATCCCCTCCCGCATACGGCCGTGACCCCTGAGATACGTCACGCCGCTGGGAGGGGAGCAGGGCCGATCTGTATTGATGGCATTGGCTGCCGCAGCGTGATGGGTGGCTATTGGCTGGTGGCGCCGGGTACTGCAGTGAGGTTAATACTGAATACTGAATCCGAATCGCCCACTGACATTCCCATCAGCCGATCGGGAATCCTGATTGCCAGTCCATGTGATGCGGGCCACATTACAAGGTCCGGCGGGCCGGATTCGGCCCGCGGGCCTTGTGTTTGCCACCCCTGCCCTAGGGTCTCTGCTAAAAAAACATATATAATTGTAATGTTTTGGGGGCTCTGTGTAATGTTTTAGCAAAAAAAAAAGATTTTTACATTTAGGAGAGAAATGTCAGAATTGTTCTGGGTGGCAAGTGGTTAAATTAAGAATATATAAAAAAATAAAACAAGAAAACAAACATTCCTAAAACCAACATTTTCTAACTAATTTCTACTAATGTATAGCCAGCTTTATTTACATAATGGCTATTATAAACAGATCTGATTTAGTGGATCAAATTTTACACTAGATGGCAGCAAATCCAAATTTTTTTTTTTTCTATCAGCAATGTTATTTAATAGCTTAGTCTTCTAAAAATAAAGCATTTACAAAGTCTTGCCATTCTGGGCAAAGTCTAGTTACTAGTAGCATAAATGCACATACAAATGTATTTGTGGAGGTTAATATAACCTGTAAGTTAACCACTTCCTTACTGGGCACGTATACCCCTTCCTGACCAGGTGAAATTTCAGCTTTTGGCACTGCGTCGCTTTAACTGAAAATTGCGCGGTCGTGCGACGTGACATCCAAACAAAACTGGCGTCTTTTTATTCCCCACAAATAGAGCTTTCTTTTGGTGGTATTTGATCATCTCTGCGGTTTTTTTTTTTTTGCGCTATAAACAAAAAAAGAGACAATTTTGAAAAAAAAAACAATATTTTTTACTTGTTACTATAATAAATAGCCCATGTTTTTTTTTAATTTTTTTTTCTCAGTTTAGGCCGATACGTATTATTCTACATATTTTTGGTAAAAAAAAAAAAAATCGCAATAAGCGACTGGTTTGCGCAAAAGTTATCTGGGGGAGTGACTGGGGGAGGTGACCGATGCTGTGTCCCTATGTACAAGGGACACAGATCGGTCTCCTCTCTCCCCTGACCGGACATGGATCTCTGTGTTTACACACAAAGATCCATGTCCTTGTCCCTGTAACCGCCGATTGCGAGTACTTGGCGGACATCGTGGCCGCCAGGCACGCACATAGGTATCTCAGGAATGCGGCTGGGCACGTGCGCGCCAGCGCTCGCTCGCCCTCTAGTGGCCAGGAAGAGCGCAGGACGCATGTATGCGTCCAGTCAGAGATTTCGCAGCACCCGGCGGCCGCATATATTCGTACGGCTGTCGGGAAGTGGTTAAACTAACTTTCCCTCAGTCCTTCTCTGGAAATGCTGCAGGGAAATATTCTTTAGGCCTGCACTTGGCTCTGCTTTGCATTATATGACTTGAATTAATTGGGTGCTTATACATTGTCGGGATTATTACTTTATTTAAAAAAGAATGCCACAGCCATAAGATACAGGAAGTTTAACATTTTTTTTCTCTGCACACGCCATAATTCCCAGCTGAAGTATTGTAAATACATAATACATCACTGTATCCTGTACACACGATCGGTTCATCTGATGAAAACGGACTGATGGATTTTTCATCAGATATCCGATGAAGCTGACTTTCATCAGTCTTGCCTACACACCATCGGTTAAAAATCAGATTGTGTCGAACGCGGTGACGTAAAACACAACAAAGTTCAATGCTTCCGAGCATGTGTCGACTTGATTCTGAGCATGCATGGATTTTTAACCGATGGACGTGCCCACAGATCGTGTTTTTTTTTTTTTTTCTATCGGTTTTTTAACCATCAGATAATTTTAAAACAAGATCTTAGTTTTTTCACCGATGGATAACAAACCGATGGGTCTCGCACACTATCGGTTCGTCTGATGAAAACGGTCCATCTGTTTTCATCAGACGAACTGATTGTGTGTATGCGGCATTAGAATGTTCCTTTTTATGAAGGTGGTGTATTTTTTATTTTTTTTGTGTGATGTTAATTCTGCTGGTATACTGGTGATGTACCTTTTGCATTGTTCTGCTCATGACCATACCACCTATGACTGTTACTGCACCCACCTTATCAGCTGAGGCTGCTGGGGAATCTGTGTCCTTAGTCCCTTTCTCTGTCTTAAGGGGGAGGTTTCAGAGGTCTGTTAAGACCCACGATATCTCACCAAAGACCCCCAACAGGGCTGATTAAAAAAATAAATAAATAAATCACTGTAAAAAAATGAAATGGAAAAAAAAAACGCCCACTGTCACATGACATTAAAAAAAAGAATTGGTATCGGCGAGTACTTAAAGTATCGGTGCTTGTACTCTGTCTCAAAAAAGTGGTATCGGGACAACCCTTAGGGCTCTTTCACACGGATCGGATCCGTAATGGACCCGCTCCGTTAGCCCGTTTGCTCAGCGGGGATCCTCCGTAAAATCCCCGCTGAGCTGGCAGCTGACAGGGCGGTCCCCGCACACTGTGCAGGGACCGCCCTGTCTCTTCTCCGCTCTCCCCTATGGGGAATCGGATGAATACGGACCGTGTGTCCGTATTCATCCGATCCGTTCCGCCAGACGGAAGAAAAATAGGGTTTTCTTCCGTCTGGAAAACCGGATCCAAAACCGGAGGCGGGTGATTACGGACGTTAGCGGACACTCATCCGCTAACGGCCGTGATCCCATAGGGCACCATTCTGAGTCCGTAAACGGACTTAGAAAAAGCGGACCGTTCGTCCGCTGGTGTGAAAGGGCCCTTAATAATAATAATTTATTTAAAAAAAATATATATATATATATATATATATATATATATATATATATATATATATTATATATATATACTTTTGTTTTTGTTTTATGTGTAAACATTTACTTTGCAAACGTATCTTCTCTGTTTACAGGTCTCCTTTTGAAAAGTTCAACCATGTCTGTTGTTCCAGTGTGCTATGAAACCCAGTATTTTGGGTTCACACCACAGACCTGCATACTTCGACTTTACATTTCTTTTCAAGATTACTTATTTGACATGTTGCTGGTTGTGGAAAGTGTCATCCTGAAAAAACTAGAGAAATTTCCAAACTCTGGGATAAATCGCTTTGAGGTTCGGGAAAGCACAGAAAGATATCTCTCCCTCATTAATGAACGCTTCAATTACCTGTTTCAGAAAATGGAAAACTGTCTTTTACAACTGGTACTTAATATTCCCAGGAATATTCTGCTACATGAAGATGAGGTACATGAAAAATACTCTTGCGGTAAAGACCAGTTTGATGTGCTTCAGAACGAAGTACAGACATTGCACAGGCAGTACAAAGAAGAAAAGCGTGTTACTCAATCCCTTTTAGGTGAACTGGAAGAACAGAAAGCTGTACAGGCAGAATTGGAAAAGATACTGTCTTGGTTTGATGGACTGGACAAAATTTGCAGAGAACATGGGATCATAGATCTGATGGAGAGCTTTGCATTCATGACTCAAACATCAAAGAAACTGCAAGTCTCTGTAAAAGAAATAGATGTAAAGCATAAAAAACTTGCACTTGATATGACTTCCAGGACTCCGGTACAAAGAAGAACACAAAGATCTAGCCAAGGAAAACTTAAATTATACTGAGTTATGCTATCTATTTTATGCCATTGTCATACTGATTTATAAAAAGTAGGGTTGTCCAGATACCGATACTAGTATCGGTATCGGGACCGATACCGAGTATTTGCGGGAGTACTTGTACTCGCGCAAATGCTCCCGATACCTAAATAGAATACTTTTTTTGTATTTATCAACATGTTCTGTGAAAATTCTTTGAGTTTTTTACTACTGCGTGACAAGAAAATAAAACATTTTTACTCATTTTTATTCTTTTATAATGTCTTGAGTTAGAGTTCTTCATAATTCTGAAGAAAATATCCTTAGTCTGTATTGTGGTTTGAAAACTGTCACATGACATTTAAAAAAAGTATCGGTATTCGGTATCGGCAAGTACATGAAAAAAAGTATCGGTACTTGTACTCGATCCTAAAAAAGTGGTATCGGGACAACCCTAATAAAAAGAATGAAATATAGTGTAATTGTATAATAACTGACTTCTAGGAAACTTGATGTCATATTTTGCAGTGCGTTTCAAATGAATTCCTAAAAATACTCCATTTTAAATGAATAAAAAAAGATACCCCTGATTTTAGGTTCTGTATTCCTTGTCACTATTTCCCTCCAGTGTGTGTAGATGGGTAAGTGTGTAGTTTTTTTTCTTCAAACGAATAAATGGCTGGTAATTTTGCGGTCGCCCTCAGATGCAGCCAGTAAATACACTATGCCAAGTGTTATAATCAAAAGAGAGCCAACAATTCCCAAACTACCCAAGTAGAAACTATTCGGAAACCTCTTTACAATCCAATCTAGCCTTTTGTAGTGTCTTTTACTTCTCAAAGGAAGATTATCTCATGGTTGCAATACTCTTCCCCACTACAAGTGGAGCGCAGCTATACAGTGGATATAAACAGTCTACACATCCTTTTTAACTACTAACAGACTGCCCACCGTCGTTATACGTCGGTACTTTAAAGATGGATATCTCGGTAACAGCAGCAGCTGCTCCCACAACCGAGATATCCATCTCTTCAGTGGGCGGTCCTGTCAACGATAACAGTGGTCTCCACGGCAGATTCGCCGTGAGATCGCCATTATCGGTGGCGGGAGAGGGGCCCCCACTCCCGCGCCCTCCGCTGCTTACCATAGCCGTCGGTAGCGGCGGAGGCGATCGGGTCCGCTCGGCTGCTGTGTGGGGATGCGAGCGAGGCCAACATGGCATCCACCCATCCCCATAGCTCTGCTGGGCGGAAGTGACGTCAAAACGTCAGTCCCGCCCAGCGTCTTAAAGAAACATTTTTTTTGTTTACCTTTTTTCAAAAGGTACATTTTTTTTTTCCCCTTCATTTAAGCCTAAATATGAAATCTGAGGTCTTTTTGACCCCAGACTTCATATTTAACCACTTCAATACCGGCTTATTGACAATTGACAGCCAGAGATGGGATCTCCCATCCTAAGTGGCTGTCAATTGACGGCCTGGGCTTTGCAGGTGAATATCTGAATGATGCCTGCAGCCAGAGGCATCATCCAGATATCCTCTTCTTCAGCCGGCGATTCTGCACGACATAAGAATGATCATAGCGGCGGTTCCGCCGCTTGATCGTTCTTACAGGCCACGGGAGGGGACATCCCCCCCCCCCTACCGCCGCCTCCGGTGCTTCTCCGGGGCTCTCCCGTGCCTTTGGGGGCCCAGAGAACAAATCGTCCGGCGTCGGCAGGAAGCATAGAGATGACTGGTGACCAAATGGCCAAAAATGACCGTCGGAGGACCCGGGCGCGATGTGATGACGTCACGCCTGGGTCCCCGTAAGTAAACAATGCCTCGATCTCGGCTGTAAGCAACTATTCATGAGATCGGTAAATATTTTTTCACCGATCTCATGGTTTCCAGCCTGGAGGAGAGATGTGAGGTCTTATTGACCCCGCATCTCCCCATAAAGAGGACCTGTCACACACATTTCCTATTACAAAGGATGTTTACATTCCTTGTAATAGGAATAAAAGTGTAAAAATAAAAATTGAAAAAAAGTGTAAAAATTAAAAAAAAGTAAAAATAAATAAATAAAAGATATTTTTTTTTTTTAAAACTCCTATGTCCCCGATAGCTCGCATGCAGAAGCGAACGCACACGCAAGTCCTGCCGACATATGTAAACGCCGTTTAAACCACATAAGTGAGGTATAAGTGAGTGCCAGCAACGAATCTAGCACTAGATCTCTGTAAATCTAAACTTCTCTGTAAATCTAAACTGGTAACCTGTAAAAAAATAAAGTGTTGCCTATGGAGATTTTTAAGTACCAAAGTTTGGCGCCATTCCATGAGTGTGCGCATAATTAAAGCGTGACATGTTTGGTATCTATTTACTCGGTGTAACATAATCTTTCACACAATACAAAAAAATTGGGCTAACTTTACTGTTTTGTTATTTTTTTAATTCATGAAACAATTTTTTTTTACAAAAAAAGGCGTTTGAAAAATGATTGCGTAAATACTGTGCAAGATAAAACAACGGTCATTGCAACGTTTTATTCCCTAGGGTGTTTGCTAAAAAAACATATATAATGTTTGGGGGTACTGCGTAATTTTCTAGCAAAAGGATTATTACTACATGTAGGAGAGAAGTGTCAGAATAGGCCCGGTATGGAGGTGGTATAAAAGCCTGGTATTGAAGTGGTTAAGAGGACCTGTCATGCTTTTTTTCTATTACAAGGGATGTTTACATTCCTTTGTAATAGGAATAAAAGTGATTCTTTTTTTATTTTAGTGTTAAAAATTGTAAAATAAATCAATCCGAAAACAAAAATATATATATATATTTTTTTAAAGCGCCCCGTCCCGACGAGCTCGCGCGCAGAAGCGAACGCATACGCGAGTAGCGCCCTCATATGAAAGCGGTGTTCAAACCACACAAGTGAGGTATCGCCGCGATCGTTAGAGCGAGAGAAATAATTCTAGCCCTAGACCTCCTCTGTAACTCAAAAAATGCAACCTATAGAATTTTTTTAAATGTCACCTATCGAGATTTTTAAGGGTAAAAGTTTGACGCCATGCCACGAGCGGGCGCAATTTTTAAGCGTGACATGTTGGGTATCATTTTATTTGGCGTAATATTATCTTTTACAATATGTAAAAAAATTGGGCCAAATTTATTGTTGTCTCATTTTTTTTAATTTAAAAAAGTGAATTTTTTCCCCAAAAAAGTGTGCTTGTAAGACCGCTGTGCAAATACGGTGTGACAAAAAGTATTGCAATTACTGCCATTTTATTCTCTAGGCTGTTAGAAAAAAATATATATAATGTTTGGGGGTTTTAAGTAATTTTATAGCAAAAAAAAATGTTTTAGTATCGTAAACACCGAATCTGAAAAACAGGCTCGGGGCTTAACCACTTGCCCACCGGGCTTGTTTTTCAGATTCGGTGTTTACGAGACTAAAACAGTTTTTTTTGCTAGAAAATTATTTAAACCCCCCAAACATTATATATTTTTTTTTTCTAACACCCTAGAGAATAAAATGGCAGTCATTGCAATACTTTTTGTCACACCGTATTTGCGCAGCGGTCTTACAAGCGCACTTTTTTTGAAAAAAAAAAAACACTTTTTTGAATAAAAAAATAAGACAACAATAAATTTGGCCCAATTTTTTTATATATTGTGATAGATAATGTTACACCGAGTAAAATGATACCCAACATGTCACACTTGAAAATTGCGCCCGCTCGTGGCATGGCGTCAAACTTTTATCCTTAAAAATCTCGATAGGCAACGTTTAAAAAATTCTACAGGTTGCATTTTTTGAGATACAGAGGAGGTCTAGGGCTAGAATTATTGCTCTCGCTCTAACGATCGCGGCGATACCTCACTTGTGTGGTTTGAACACCGTTTTCATATGCGGGCGCTACTCGCGTATGCGTTCGCTTCTGTGCGCGAGCTCGTCGGGACGGGGCGTTTTACATTTTTTTTTTTTTGTTTTCTTTTTTTTTTTTAATTAGTTTATAATTTTATACATCGAAATAAATTAAAAAAAAAAAATTATCACTTTTATTCCTATTACAAGGAATGTAAACACCCCTTGTAATAGAAAAAAGCATGACAGGTCCTCTTAAATATGAGATCTGGGGTCAAAAAGACCTCAGATCTCATATTTAGGCTTAAATGCAAAAAAAAAAAAAAAAAAAAGTCATTTTTCAAATTTCAGAAAAAAAAATGTTTCTTTAAGACGCTGGGCGGGACTGACGTTTTGACGTCACTTCCACCCAGCAGAGCTGTGGGGGACGGGTGGGGGCGATTTTTCCCTCACTCGTATCCCAACACAGCCAGCAAGAGGACCCGATCGCCTCCGCCGTTACCGACGGCTCCGGTAAGCGGCGGAGAGCGCGGGAGAGCGGCGGGAGGAGGGGGGGCCTCTCCCGCCACCGATAACGGCGATCTTGCGGCGAATCCGCCGCTGGGACCGCCATTATCGTGTACAGCACTACCCACGGAAAAGATGGATATCTCGGTTGTGGCAGCAGCTGCTGCCGTTACCGAGATATCCATCTTTAAAGTCATGACGTCTTTTTACTATGACACCGTGGGCAAGTGGTTAACCACTTTCCGACTGCCCACCGCAGGTATACGTCGGCACTTTGAGGATGGATATCTCGGTAACGGCAGCAGCTGCTGCCACAACCGAGATATCCATCTCTTCTGTGGGCGGTCGGGTAAACGATAATGGCGGTCTCCGCGGCGGAATCGCCGCGAGATCGCCGTTATCGGTAGCGGACGAGCGTGCCCCCCCCCTCCCGCTGCGCTCCCGCGCTCTCCGCCGCTTACCGGAGCCGTCGGTAGCGGCGGAGGCGATCGGGTGCGCTCGTCTGGTCAGCGGGGATGCGAGTGAGGGAAAAAATTTCCCTCGTCCATCCCCGTAGCTCTGCTGGGCGGAAGTGACGTCAAACGTCAGTTCCAAACAGCGTCTTAAAGAGACATTTTTTTTTTAAATGTCATTTGAAAAATGACATTTAAAAATTTTTTTTTTTTTTTGCATTTTAGCCTAAATATGAGATCTGAGGTCTTTTTGACCCCAGATCTCATATTTAAGAGGACCTGTCATGCTTTTTTCTATTACAAGGGATGTGTACATTTCTTGTAATAGGAATAAAAGTGATAATTTTTTTTATTTTTTTTATTTTAGTGTTAAAAATTGGTAAAATTAATACAAATAAATCCGAAAACAAAAAAAAAAATTTTTTAAATCGCCCCGTCCCGACGAGCTCGCGCGCAGAAGCGAACGCATACGCGAGTAGCGCCCGCATATGAAAACGGTGTTCAAACCACACAAGTGAGGTATCGCCGCGATCGTTAGAGCGAGAGCAATAATTCTAGCCCTAGACCTCCTCTGTATCTCAAAAAATGCAACCTGTAGAATTTTTTAAACATCGCCTATCGAGATTTTTAAGGGTAAAAGTTTGACGCCATGCCACGAGCGGGCGCAATTTTTAAGCGTGACATGTTGGGTATCATTTTACTCGGCGTAACATTATCTTTCACAATATGTAAAAAAATTGGGCCAAATTTATTGTTGTCTTATTTTTTTATTTAAAAAAGTGAATTTTTTCCAAAAAAAGTGCGCTTGTAAGACCGCTGCGCAAATACGGTGTAACAAAAAGTATTGCAATGACTGCCATTTTATTCTCTAGAGTGTTAGAAAAAAAAATATATAATGTTTGGGGGTTTTAAGTAATTTTATAGCAAAAAAAAATGTTTTAGTCTCGTAAACACCGAATCTGAAAAACAGGCCCGGGGCTAAAGTGGTTAAAGTGGTTGTAAACCCCAAAAAATGTTTTTTTTGTTTTTATGTCACAATGTAGAGTATAAGATTTCCTATCATCTGTGCCCAGTCTTGCCATACAGAGTTAATCCAGCGCTGAGTAATCCTCTTTTAAAGTTCAGTGCAAATTAACCGGACTTCAGATAAAAACCTGCCAAATTAGGTTAAGTCCGTTTCTCTGTTATTGCTTTCAGTAACAGGTTATTTACAAATATAGCTTGGACATGTTTATCATAACAAGAGGTGATCCAAAGTTCATTGTATATTACTAGGATGTGTTATGATGTTATATCACCTCATGTTATGATAAACAAAACATAACATATGATAAACATGTCCTAGCTATATTTGTAAATAACCTCTCACTCAAAGCAAGAAGAGAGATTCCGGACTTTTTGTTTAGGCAGGGTTTTATCTGGAAAGCTGTTCGTTTTCACTGAACATAAAAGAGGATTACTCAGCGCTGGATTAACTCTGTGTGGCAAGACTGGGCACAAATGATAGGAAGTCTTATACTCTACATTGTGACATCAAATTTTTTTTTATTTTTTTGGGGGTTTACATCCACTTTAAGTGGTTAAAATGTCACGTTTCTGTAATCAACAAAATGAGACAAAGATAAATATTTTCAAAACTTTTCCCACCTTTTAAAGGGTCACTAAGGCTTCATTCACACATAGCCGACTCCGTCGCAGTCCGTTCCGACGGAGTCCGCCTGTGTCTGCCAGCTCAGCGGGAGATCAGTCCGCAGATCTCCGCTGAGCCGACGGATGACAAGCTCCTCTCTGCTCACTGAGCGGGGAGGAGCTTGTCGAGTCCCACTGTCCTCTATGGAGCGATCTGATGAAAACGGACAGCATGTCCGTTTTCATCAGATCTTTCCCGATCCGATCCGCATGGACGGATGGGGACGTGAGCCCCATACGTTTGTTTTTAGCAGATCGGATCAGGTCGGATGTCAGCGGACATGTCTCCGCTGACATCCGACGCTCCATAGGGGTGCATGGAGCGCCCGTTCAGGTCTGCCTGAAAAACTGACAGACGGACCTGAACGGATCCATGTGTGAACGAGGCCTTAAGGGAAAAAAATGTTTTTGCTGAAATGACTGTTTACAGGGTATAGAGACATAAAAGTTAACTGATTGCTTTTCAAAATGATTAAAAATAGATAAAAATCAATCATATAATGTGCCTGCAGGTTCGTTTCACTTTTGAACTGGCTTCATGTTTCTGTGAAGTATAAATAGACACACAGAACAAAAACAAACAAATCCAGGGCAGTGTTTTGTTTTTAAAATGAATCTGATTGGTTCTGGGAAGTTTTAGACACGCAGTAATGACAGCTTAGACCACCGTGAGAAAGCTCCCAGTACTGTGGTTATAAGGAAACAGACAAGCAGGAAGTGTGGAGTTCAGAGCAGGATTACAGCAACATCAAAGCAAAAACAAACAATAAGGACATGAAACCAGTACTGCAGCAGGGTAAAGGAAGCTATTTAGCTAAAAAAAAAAATTTCCTTTAGTGATCCTTTTTAAATGAGTTAAAAAAAATTCTGCCTTTACATTCTATGCAATAAGAAATAATGCTTTCCGTGTGCAGCAGCAACACCCAATTACTTACCTGAGCCCCATCTGTCTCCAGCAATGTCCATGAGTGTCCAAGCCACCCGGGACACTCCACCTGATTGGCTGAGACACAGCAGTGGCGCCATTTGCCTCCCGTGGCTGTCAATCAGGGGAGAGAAGAGGGCGTGGCAGGTTAGGTTCCGTGTCTGAATGGATACACAGTCCACAGAGCTCTGACTTAGCTCGGGTGCCCCCATAAAGAGCTGCTGGCTGAGGAGGAGGGAGGAGCCAGAAACAGCAAAGAGGTACCCAAGAAGAGGAGGATTCAGGCTGCTTTGTGCAAAACCAACTGCACAGAGGAGGCAAGTATATATATTTTTTTTTAAACAAGACTTTACAATAATTTTAATGTGACCTATAAACTGTACAACAAACTGATATATTTTAGGTGTATGGAAGTAAAAATAAAAAAACAAGAATATGGTTTCATAAGTTTACACTAATACTTTGTTGAAGCACCTTATGGTTTTATTACAGCACTCGGTTTTTTTGGGTATGAGTCTATTAGCATGGCACATCTTGACTTGGCAATATTTGCCCACTCTTCTTTGCAAAAACACTATAAATCTGTCGGATTGCGAGGGCATCTCCTGTGCACACTTCTCCTCAGATCACCCCACATTTTCAATAGGATTCAGGTCTGGGCTCTGGCTGCTTTGCAGCAACATAAAAGGCTAGCTGTTACTGAAAGATGACCTGGGTCAAAAGCAGTGATTCATGGATTAATGCCCCTAGTGGAGACTACATACTTCCTGGAAGATGGGCAGGAGAAGAATATACTTCCTGGTGATTAGTAAGGATGGCCTTTTTCGGATTTTCATTTGACAGATGGCTAGACAGTGTTTGTGTGGGTTTTGTCTGAGTGTGATTTAAAAGGTAACGGCCAGCTAGAGTGTTTTCTCTTTTTCTTGGAGCCCAACCAGCATACAGAACCTGAATGGAAGGACTTACGATATTGTTTCACCCCTGTTCTTTTGTTTTATTCACCCTGTAGTGTTTTACAGTGAGGGAAAAAAAAGTATTTGATCCACTGTTGATTTTAAACGTTTGCCCACTGACAAAGAAATTATCAGTCTTTAATTTTAATGGTAGGTTTATTTTAATAGTGCGAGACAATACCCACAAAAATATCAAGAAAGACACATTTCAAAAAAGTTATAAATTGACTTGCATTTTAATGAGTGAAATAAGTATTTGATCCCAATCAATCAGCAAGATTTGTCTCCCAGGTGTCTTCTATACAGGTAACAAGCTGAGGTTAGGAGCACTCCTAATCTCAGGTTGTTACCCATATAAAATACACCCTTTCACAGAAGCAATCAATTGGATTCCAATCTCTCCGCCATGGCCTAGACCAAAGAGCTATCCAAGGATGTCGGGGACAAGATTGTAGACCTACACAAGGCTGGAATGGGCCACAAGACCATCGCCAAGCAGCTTGGTGAGAGGGTGACAACAGGTGTTGCGATTATTCACAAATGGAAGAAACGCAAAACTGTCAATCTCCCTCGATCTGGGGCTCAATGCAAGATCTCACCTCATGGAGTTTCAATGATGGTGAGAACAGTGATGAATCAGCCCAGGACTACACATGAGAATCTTATCAATGATCTCAAGGCAGCTGGGAACATTGTCACCAAGAAAACAATTGGCAACACACTACGCATTGAAAGACTGAAATCCCACAGCGCCGCAAGGTCCCCCTGCTCAAGAAAGGACATGTACAGGCCCGTCTGAAGTTTGCTAATGAACATCTGGATGATTCTGAGGAGAACTGGGTGAAGGTGTTGTGGTCAGGTGAGACCAAAATCAAGCTATTAGGCATCAACTCAACTCGCCATGTTTGGAGGAGGAGGAATGCTGCCTATGACCTCAAGAACACCATTTGGGGGTGTTTTTCTGCTAAGGGGACAGGACAACTTCACTGCATGAAAAACGGGACGATGTACCGTCATTGAAAATGGGTCATGGATGGGTTTTCCAGCCTGACAATGGCTCAAGAAGGAGCCCATTAAGATCCTGGAGTGGCCTAGCCACTTAGCCAGTCTCCAGACCTTATTCCCATACAAAATATGTGGAGGGAGCTGAAGGTTCGAGTTATCAAACATCAGCTGCAAAACCTTAATGACTTGGAGAGGATCTGCAAAGAGGAGTGGGACACAATCCCTCCTGAGATATGTGCAAACCTGGTGGCCAACCACAAGAAATGTCTGACCTCTGATTGCCAACAAGGGTTTTGCCACCAAGTGCTAAGTCATGTTTTGTAGACATGTGCACCACAAAAATTTTCGTTTATTTCTGTTTAGTTTCTGTTCGTTTATCGTGATTCGTAACGAGTCGTAATTTCGTAAGACGTTAGTTATCGTATTCGTACTCTTTAGTATTTTCGTAACACTTTTTTTTTCCGTTTCCGTTTTTTTATGTTAGTTTATTTTTCGTTAATTCGAGATTAGTATTTTCGTTAAATGTTGTATTCTGCCTCGTTCGTATTTTTACAATGAATTTATTCGTTCATTCGTTTTTACGTTGGTTTATTTTTCGTTGTTTTGATATTCGTATTTACGTTATATTTTCCATCATGCCGCGTTTGTATTTTCGTAAGAAATAAATCTTCGTTGCTTTATGATCATTCGTATTTTCGTGTCTAATTTCATTTGATTGTAACAATGTTCTTTTGTAGATTTTTTTGCATTCGTAATTCTGTTAAAATCCATTTTACGTTTATTCGACACACTACTCGTCGTAATTTTGTAAAACATCGTAATTTACTGCGATTGACTTGACAGATCCACAAAACCGGTGCAACCTACCCAAACAAACCCTATCTGGACTCTGGATGGAATGCACTGCAGTGTAACACAGATAAAGATACAAGGTCAAGGAGCCACTAGGTAATAAGAAAGAAGCTCATTGGGGGAAGGAACAAACCTCTTCAGGGGAAGGGACAGCGCTGAGTGGCTATTGGTCACAGTACTAATGAAAGTGAATTTACGTTATTTCATTTCTGTTTTCCGATGATTCGTAATTTATTTTTCGTTAGTTTTGCTTTTCGTTTTTTATTCTTTTCGTTCTTCGAATATTAGTAAGTTTGCATTTTCGTTTATTTTTCGTAATTATGTTCAGCATTTTCGTTATTTCTATGTTTTTGTTTCTTTTTTCTTTCGTTGTGGTGTTCTTTTACATTTAGTAGTTTCGTATCTTCGTAGTTTTCCATATTCGTTAATTTTGGAAATATCGTTATTCGTTATTATTTGCGCTAAATCGTTTGTTTACGAATCAACGAAAATAACGAATAATGACGGAAAACGTAACGAAAAAAATTGCACATGTCTAATGTTTTGCGAAGGGGGTCAAATACTTATTTCACTAATGTCGCAAATATGTATTTCACTCAATGCAAATCAATTTATAACTTTTTTTTTTTTAATGCATTTTTCTGTATTTTTTTGTTGTTATTCGGTCTCTTATTGTTAAAATAAACCTACCATTAAAATGATAGACTGAGCCTTTCTTTGTTAGTGGGCAAACATACAAAATCAGCAGAGATCAATTACTTTTTTCCCTCACTGTATGTGTGCATTTCTAGTTTCTTGTTTAGTGTAAATTAGATCCTTGCTTATTTAAACAGTGTATTTATTTGTATAGCTAACATTGTTTTTGTATCATCACCATTAACTTTATCAGAGCTTTGATAGACTAGCTAACTATAGATAAGAATAGACTAGCTAACTATAGATAAGAATAGACAAGATAATACACACTAGTATAGCTAAACTACCTGGTCACATTACTGTGAATATGGGTGTGGAGCGGATATGTGGATTGCCCTGACAGGGGTGGAGGGGGATACTTAAGCTCCTGTGCCGTGCAGCCATCCCCTGTGATCAAGTTAGAAGTAACGAAACATGTTAGGGGCGTGGCTACACAGGAACTAAATCTTGACGCTGAGAGTGTTATCTCCGAGTAAGAGCAAGGAGGGGTTGGAGACGCAGCACGCAGTCACCCGGCATGTGACTAATATTTACTAAAGGCGATTTGTTTTTATCTGTGATGTAAGCGCATTACTTTTTTCATTAAAACTGTTACCCAAGAGGTTTTTACACTATTGGAGGCTTTGTGTTAATTGTATCTCTACATGTGGATAGAGCTGTCATCCATACGAATCTGAGGAGATCAGAGTGGAGATTGGGTTGATCATCTGCATAAAGCTGAAAGTGATTAAAAGTGGATGTAAACCCATTTTTTGTATGTCACAATGTAGAGTATAAGATTTCCTATCATCTGTGCCCAGTCTTGTCACACAGAGTTAATCCAGCTCTGAGCAATCCTCTTTTATTGTTCAGTGAAAATTAACAGACTTCCAGATAAAAACCTGTCTAAATAAAAAGTCCTTTCCTTTCTCCTTGCTTTGAGTGACAGGTTATTTACATATCTAGCTTGGACATGTTTATTATATGTTATGTTTATCATAATATGAGGTGATCCACAGTATAAAAAGTGAGAAATCCACCCCTCCCCCACATAACACATCCTGGTAATATACAATGAACTATGGATCACCTCATATTATGATAATCATAACATATGATAAACATGTCCAAGCTAGATATGTAAATAACCTGTCACTCAAAGCAAGGAGAGAGGAAAGGACTTTTTATTTAGACAGGTTTTTATCTGGAAGTCTGTTAATTTTCACTGAACAATAAAAGAGGATTGCTCAGAGCTGGATTAACTCTGTGTGGCAAGACTGGGCACAGATGATAGGAAATCTTATGTCTCGTTTCCACTGAGCGGATCGGTACGGTACTCTATTTTAGGTGTTTCCATTATGAAAGCGTGCCATAAAACCGAACCGTACCGCGCCATTCAGGGTCCTGCTTCTCATGTGGGTCTATAGAAAAATTGAACGGTACGGTTAGGGCGGAGCTACTGGCATCACACGGTACATTCCACTGATTGGTGGACAGAAGACAGCAATGCTGACGTCAAAGCAAAGTGCCAAACAATCACCACGTCGCTTAGTCCATATAAAGGAGAAGGATGCCAGCAAACAGCAGGGTCTGGTTATCTGAGGAACTATCTTAGCAATTATTGGTGATGGCGTTATTCAGAGTGAGCTTGATGGATCAGTGAGAAATTAAAAGGTCTATAAGGTCTATAAGGCCTCATTTCCGTGGACGTTTTTACAGCCACTTTTCTTTTTACGCCTGTCCATGTTATTCTATGGCATCATGCCCACATAGGCGTTTTTGAGCTGCAAATGGGATAGGCGTTTTTGAGCTGTAAAAAAAAAACGCAGGACCAGGGCGTTCTGTGGCTCCTAAGACACAGCTGTAAAAACGCCTGACGTTAAACGCGCAAAACCGATACCGCGGCTTTTTTGAGCTCCAGGGTTTTATCAGCAAAAATCCCATTGGTCACTGTAGCCTCTGTAAACACAGTAAATTCCTGTCTGGACATTTCAATTACCCAAGAGTGCTTTGCAAAGACGTGTGCTTGTGGAGAGAGAAATGAGACAAGTTGACAAATGCAGTGTCCCAGGCTGCCCTGATTGCATTATGGGATGTGTCTCATGTTCTCCATGGAGATCATGTGAGGAAAGTAAATCTATGGGAAGACATTTGTGCAGCTATATACACTGACTGGGAAGACACAGAAGATTCCAGTGAAAGAAAAGAAATAAGTCAGTTTATTTTACTTGAATGCAAGTTTAACC
Source organism: Rana kukunoris (assembly GCA_029574335.1). NCBI lineage: Eukaryota > Metazoa > Chordata > Amphibia > Anura > Ranidae > Rana > Rana kukunoris. The sequence goes on along the minus strand of CM056050.1, from coordinate 281,519,719 downwards.
ACTTCCCATCCTGGCCAATTCTGACCTTTTTTACCTACCTGAAAATCATATTTTTTTGGGATAGAATTACATGAAACCCCAAAAATATATGTTTTTATTTTTAGCAAAGCCCTTTTAGAATACAATGGCGGTCACTGTTACTCATCTCACACGTTATTTGCGCTTCAATTTCTACAACCCTTTTTTTTTTTAAACAGTTTCATGCTTTTAAAAGAAAAAAAAAGCAAAGTTAGCCAAATTTTTCTTACCTAATGTAAAGATGATGTTACGCCGACTAAATAGCTAGCTATCATGTCACCCATCAAAATTGCACATGCTCGTGAAATGGCGTCAAACCTAGGTAATTAAAAATCAAAAAAATTACATATTTTGAGTTAAGGTCTTGCGCTTCAATTTTTTTGATCTTGCACAAACGTTCGCGGCAATACCTCACATGTGTGGTCTGAACACCATTGTCATATGTGGGTGGGACTTGCGTATGCTTTCGCTTCTGCGTGCCGGCACACGGGGACAGGTGCACTTTAATATAAAAAAAGTTTGGCAATTCGCAGTGGTGAGTCAGTAGAAGCACCGGAGGGGTAACATCCCCTCTCGCCGCCGAAAGCAGCAGAACAGCTGCTATGATCGTTCTTAAATCGCGGGCTCTAAAAGACGATATCTAAATGATGCCTGTAGCTGTACCCATCATTCAAATATCCCCGCACATCATTCGGATATCCCTGTCCAAAGATATTCAGATATCCCCGCACCCCTTTTACAGAGATGTACCTTGGGCGGGAAGTGGTTAATGTAAATGAAGAAATAATATAAAATGATAAGCGCTAAAGTGTATGTGTAAAGTGCACAATATACAAATAAAGAAATAAATAATAAATCAAATAAGACAAAGTGCTGTTCTGGTGTGTGGTAGAGCAGACTGTCACAATAAGTGTAAATTAAGCCCACAAGGGGTGTGGATAAGTGAACAGTGATGAGAGTCTATGATGAAAAGACACGATGTTGGATGGTCATCCGTGGTGTAGATCCTCGAATCTAGCAGCTCATGAACGCGGGTCAGAGCGTGGGATAAATAA